>OX243826.1:23031858-23336858 GCA_945859605.1 Lumbricus rubellus | reverse complement strand
TACATACATACATACATACATACATACATACATACATACATACATACATACATACATACATACATACATACATACATACATACATACATACATACATACATACATACATACATACATACATACATACATACATACATACATACATACAAACATCCATGCATGCATGCATGCATGCATGCATGCATACATACATACATACATACATACATACATACATACATACATACATACATACATACATACATACATACATACATACATACATACATACATACATACATACATACATACATACATACATACATACATACATACATACATACATACATACATACATACATACATACATACATACATACATACATACATACATACACACACACACACATACATACATACATACATACATACATACATACATACATACATACATACATACATACATACATACATACATACATACATACATACATACATACATACATACATACATACATAAATACTACACAGATACATACATACATGTACAATTGTACATGCATACATGCATGCATGCATACATACATACATGCATACATGCATGCATCATTTTTAGGTAATGTTGTCATAGACCAGGGGGATAATGTCCTACCCCGGGGGGGGGTATAATGTCCGGGGGGCTTTTGTCCGGGGGGATAATGTCCGGGGGGATAATGTCCGGGGAGGATAATGTCCGTTTCCATTCTTATTTACGTCCCATCGTATACGTGTCTGATCTTTGTTGACCTGTCTCTGTGACCTGCGAGGTCAGAGAGCCAGGTCGACAAAGATCAGCGTACTCTTCTCTCTTCTGCAATGACCCCGGGGAGCTGTTGGTTCTGCGAGTTCACTATTCTAATAGAAGCGCTTAGCCTTTCCGATTGTGGGTGCTTGCATCTATCTGGATTGGCCTCCAATTAGACTTGCGATTTATGGTTAGGTAAAACTCACTTGATTTTTATGTCTCCCAAATCTCACTTTATTGGCTGTTGCTGGGTTGAGAGCGCCTACGTGTAGATCACCTTAACAAAGGCGCTATGTAAATTTTTAGAGTGAAAGAACAGAAAATTAATGAATAAAAGTTAATGGCCTTCTTTACTCCTTCCATAGATTGAAATCAGTTATTTAATAAGTCAATCTGGGACTTCTTTAACAATGCGAACTATGTGGAATATTTTTAACAATAGGCCCACATGTGCTAAAACGTGACATCAAAAGGCAACCTCTAAAATATTATCCGATTTCCACCAAATGTTTTTTTATTTTTTTTCATCAATCTAACAACTTGAAAGGGCTAGAAATTTAAAATTCAAACTTTCATTTTTACGAGACACCTAATGTGTAGTCTTCACAACACTACCTATACTAAATGGCATAGTAGCGCTTTAGAAATCCGTACAACATAGTAGGCCTAGACCTACAGTTCCTATTTTCCGCTCTCGTTGCAAACAGCTCGTGCATAATTTTTCAGGCTATCCTCCTCTAATCGTAAGATACATATAACACAGGGTGAACTGGTCAATTGGTCAGAGCCAGCCGTAGCCTACTTTCATAGTCTGTATAGACTATAGACGTATGCCAATAGGCCATTCGGTTTGGTCCTCAACCTTTTCAGTTTCCAAAGTTTTTACTTAGATCTATTTCTTTAGCTTCCTAGGACTTGTCAAGTTTTCCACTTTAATCATTCATGGCCATCTCTTCTTGCAGATTTAATGGGCATTCATAACTCAGACCAGTTTGGACCAACTCGTTGGAGAACTCCGAAGCCAAGGCGAATGGCGCCATTGTTATCCACTATCCACCATTAATTGGTGTTTGTATCTCTTTAAATGTGAAGCTGCTGCCTAAGTAGGTGAAGCTTCCCACGTTTTCTATTACGGCGTCTTCTACTTTCACAATAGGTTAGCTGTTCTTTTGTCCGAATATCATGGTTTTCGTTTTCTTAATATTGATGGAAAGTCCAAATTTGTTTGCTTCTTCGTTTAGTAGTTCCAGCGAGTATTTCAGTTCTGCTTTGTCTTCCTCTATGAGGTCCACATTCGATTTGGATGGCGAAACAGAAGTCAGGACCCGCCTAGCAAGAGCATACACAGCCCTCAAATCGCTGGACAAAATATGGAGGAGCAGTACCATCAAGATGACAACAAAAATGAAGGTCCTCAATACCACGATCTTCAGCACAGCGCTTTATGGCTGCGAGACATGGGTATACACCGCCTCGATAAAAAGAAGGATCCTGGCATTTGAGAACAAATGCTACAGAAAGATCCTAAGAATAAAATGGACGCAGAAAATAACCAACGAAGAGATATTTCAGCGAGTGGACAGAGCAGACACAATCTTACAAAAAGCCATGAGGCGCAAATGCGGCAAACTGGGGCTTTTCGGCCATATCGCCAGAATGACGGACGACAGAAAACTTAAAACTCTTGTTTACGGAATAATGGACGAAGCTAACAAGAGAGGCAGACCGCATCGGGAATGGAAGGAGGACATACAGGACTGGTGTGATGACTCCATACAAAAGCTGTTCCACCTGGCCCAGGACAGAGGATATTGGAAGAAGAAGACAAAGTTGACATTGGACACCTACGAGCATACGGCTCATGGTGAATGATGATGATGATGATCTCTTTAAAAGAGACCAGCAGACTTTTGTCAAAAAGTGTAGCTAAAGGCCTGCAACACCTGTTGTTGTCTAACCGACTAATAAATTGCATCAAAAAATTTATATAGATGACTAATCGGATGGCATATCCGTGGTCTATTATAGCCTACCTAAGTCGTGCCCATAATTAGATGGCGTCACAAAGCTAGCAAATCTATACAACTGTGTATATTATTTCTAGAATTTAGGCTAATTAAGTCAAATTTAGTCAATGTTCGTCAATTCAAATCATTTTAAACGGTTCATACGGTCGTCCTGGGAGAGCCCCGGGGTTATATTTAACATCCTTGGGTTTCAAACGGTTGCTATCGGCTTTCCAGATCTGCTCATAAATGTCAATAAGTTCTTCATCCGTCGCGTTCTCACACTTCACAAGACTCCCTGCACAGTAAGACATATAACGTTGTTGACAATAGCCTAATAGGCCTAATAACAATACTAATGGCAATGGTCATGCATTGTGGCACTGATGAGGAAAATAATAATATAAAATGAGAAAATTATGACGATAATTATCACAGTATTAGGCTACTATTATTATTATTATTATTACAAATATTGTTATTGTTATTATTATTAGTAGTATTATTCTACAACATTTATTTCTTCAAAAACTGACACAATTATGCACAGACGAGTAAAATGATCGTTTTAAACATTGGGTTCTATAGGCCTCTCAGTGTCTTGGTTGATAAGTTCTGTCGTACCAAGCACGGACAACGAGTTTCCTACTTGAAGCGCGACTGAAATGCGCTGGAGCAGATGGTTGGACTCTCTCTGGTCACCGGTCGACATCGAAATTCTGCCTCCCAACTCTTGAACAAATTCCAGAGACTCGGAGTGCCAGCTTCCTCCGGTTTCGATGGCCACAGGAACGAAGTGATGCGACTGCGAGATGGCAGCATATTTACTGGTCTTATTTCTAGCTGCTTTCTCCGCTGCTGCACCTGCATTTTGCGATGTTAGATGTTCATACGAAGCTGCAAATGTGTCCGGCACGGTAGCGTCCCAAGCCAGGCAACGACCTCTGGACCATGGTATTACAGTAACTCCGTCCGTATTATTCTTCTTCTTCTTATTATTATTATTATTATTATTATTATTATTATAACAGGAATGTTAGGTTTAGGTTTCGGTTTAGTTTTAACAGATCAATTTCAGTTGGCTTATAGTGGCCGGTCCATAGCTCCGGGTAAACCAGACAAGGTGCCTTGGTAGGCAAGGCAACCAGTGATATTTTACTTCAGCAAATAATTTTCGTTTCACTTCTATTTCAGTTTGGACGTCCTCAATTTCAGTTTTAGTTCAATTACAGTTCTTAAAACAATTTCAGTTATACTTCTAATTCAGTTTTTAGAATAATTTCAGTTCTCAATTAAGTTCTTGCATAGAAATAATTTCAGTTTTACTTCTTTACAGGCCTAGAACTTGCCTCACATTAAACCAAGTTGAAGCATTTTCAATATCGATGCGCCTCTTAATTTTAAAAGAACTTCTTATTTTCAGCGACATTAGCAGATCACCAAAAATTTCGCCAACCCCCCTTCGAAATTTCTGTATCCGCCCCTGCGCCACTTATAATATTCCATTGAATTGGTCGACCACGTTACATTTCTTTCTTTTACACATTTATGCAGCGCTAAATGCTTTCTCTGTGGTGAAGCCGCTGACTCGAATCAGCCACATGAAAGTTTCGCGCCAAAATTCAATATATTTCTTAGCATTCTGTGTGCGCTTATTCACTGAAGAAGAAAAATTAAATTGTTGACAAGTTTACCAGAAACATCCACTCCACCTTACTGCACGTTAAAAACGCTCTGGCTTATTATAGGAAAGGCCCAAATGCAAAAGGCCATAATAAATTGCACACGGAAGCACGTGCTAAGCTAAAAAGTCAGAAAGTAGGGCCTATGTGCGCCTTTTAATTTATGTAAACTCAACTGCACTCAGGAAAGGTTATGAACAAATTTTTTTTTAAATTCATTAATTTCCGTTCTGAAATTAATTTTCGTTTTTATTCTAATTTCAGTTTGCTGTGCTTAATTTCAGTTCTATTTCAGTTTTCGTTCTCAAAATAATTTCAGTTACAGTTAAAGTTTCACTGAACGGAAATCAATATTTTCAGTTCTAATTTTACTTTTCGTTAATGAAAAAATCACTGTAGGCAACGGCGTTGTAGCGCTGGATGGTGACTGATATGCTCTGGAATAGAAAGCCTGCTTCACGTGAATCACCAGAGATCTTCGACAACCGGCGTCCGATCTCGGACACAAAGGCGAGACCTTCATTGTTGATGGGGCCCATTGTTTCCACGGCTAAGGGGACGAAGAGGTATGTCCTTTGGAGGTCCAAATACTTTGACATTTTTCTTGTGGCGGCTTTCTCTGCTGCTCTCCCGGCTTCGGTCGCGTTCTCGAGGACGTACGAGGCGGCCAACGTGTCCACCACGGTGGCGTCCCAAATCAACGCCCTCCCGTTGCTCCAAGGGATTAGGGTCTGGCCATCCGGTCTTTTCCCATCAGTCCTGGCGAGGCCCGACGGCTCCTTGATTGCCGGAGTTCCAGCTCTGTTAAGACTTCGGTAGACTAGGTCGTTGATGGTGCTGTGTCTTGCCTGTCTACCGAATCCAAGGGAGCATGAAAGGCCATGCGAGCCCCTTGCTGAAACAGGGGCGCCACATACACACGTGTGCGGCTCACAGATGGCTGCACCCAGTCGGAGGCCAACCGCAACTCTAACAGCCTCGTCACTCAATCTGAGATCGAACGCGGTCAGCGGAAGGGCGTGAAGCAAGTCAGAGGAGTGTGGTGCCATTGAGGCCTTTAGTCTTGCCCGATCGTAAGGGTCTTGTAGCTTCGACTCGATGGAAAGCACAGTCTTAAGCAAAAGCGGATTGTCCAGTAGTGACTGCTTGTGACCTGGATATTATTATTATTATTATTTTTATTATTATTATTAAAACACACATTTATTTTTTCTAAAGAAACTGACAAAGTCACTTAAAGTCTAATGGAAATGCTCCTGTTCACAATAACAGCTAACGCGGAGTGTGGTGCCATTGAGGCCTTTAGTCTTGCCCGATCGTAAGTTCTTATTATTATTATTATTATTATCATTATTATTATTATTATCATTATTATTATTATTATTATCATCATCATCATCATCATAACCAATGTTTTAATACTTATTACTTGCACAATCTTTTGCTGGAAAGATCATTATTTTTTTCGTGGCTGGCGCAATTTCCAATCAATCAACAAGAAATGTCTTTTGTCTAAGCCAGGTAAGCGAAACAATCATGGCGATGAAGACGATAAAACGCCAAGGAAAAGAGCTGCATTAAAAACCTCGGCTGAAATAGTTGATCGAAACAACAACTACGTATATTTGATCTTGTTTGAAAAAGGAAATACTCAAAGAGAGGGCTTTAACTAAAACAGGATTAGTCTACTTTGCACAACTAATTAGAACATTTTAAATTTACAACATAAAAGCTCTTATGTAAAAGCATTCTTGCATTTTCTAAACAATTTTCAATTTCTCAATTGTCTGATTTTCGAATTACAAACTTCAAATAACAAGTCATTACATATGCCTAATTAATTATAGATACTTGTTTCAGAAATGAAAACTGGTGGCTATAGCCTATTATGATTAGGCCTACCCTTTTCTGGAACCTATAGGGCCTAAGCCTACCTATAAGTATTTGAAATTTAATTGTTTGTAAATAGCCTAGTCTAAAGATTTATCGGTAGCCTATTATCGGTATGTACACGTAGGCTTGAAGCGTCGACGGAAAATTTCGAAGGCCTAGATAATAGGAAATGTAGGTCTACCAAGGATTGTTTGAGCGAGAGCCGGATTACGTAATTGGGAACGTGTTTGTCATGAAGCAAGGAGGGTATGGCATTGTAGAGTACAGAAGGTCATCAAGAGAGGAAGGAGTATCTAGAACGAGGTCTCAAGGAAGGCTTCGATGTTTATGGAACTGATTCCTCGGAAAGAATGAGAAACGGAATCAGGTCGTGGAGTAGGTAATGTGTTAAGGTGTGTGCTGATGCATGGAGTAATGATCATAAGGTGTATCAAAAGCGAAAGATATTTCTGGAAATAACTTTGAGAGAGATGATATATGATGATGAGGTCAAGTGTTGGGTTGTTGCAGTGGGTAGGGAAGTTGACATGTTGTACCAGGTTTGTAGATGACAAAAGCGTAAGGAATTCGGAACCAAATAAGTCAGATGTATTACCAACGAGTATTTCAAGGTCCCCTGTTGTCTGGAATTTATGAAGAGTGGTAGCAGAGATGGATTGAAGATGGTGAATTGTTGCAATAGGCTAAGACTGATGTAGGACTTAGGCCTAAGTATTAAAAGCAGGAAGGAAGCGGCAGACACTGAAGATGGTCAGTGTTGAGTTAGAAAGTCACAGAATGATGGCGGCACATTCAAAGGAGCGAACACAGTGACCAGATGAGTGTAGGACGGTAAAATGGTATCGGGTGAGAATAGCAATGCTCCTACTAGTCTAATTTTGATGAGCGATGAGTGCTGAGGAGATGGTAGATGAAAGGAATTCAGTTTTGATTATTGAGCATTTCTGCTAAACATTTAAAAATAATATTTTTATCCATTTCTCATCTTGTTTTCGCATTCTATATCATTCCGTGTTTAAGAACATCGGTCATAACATCGTCTCGTAGTCTTATATTTTTTAATTGAATTCTACTGTATACATGTGGTAGGGGCGAGAGTTCGTGAACAATAGACGCAATTGATCCACCCACCATATTGTTCTTAGTCTAACCTTTTATTGTTCTAGGCTCCGCCCGTATTGCCATTGTAGGGCCTATGTATGAGCTAGATTGTGTGTGCCTATTGTGTTGGCATATACCACCATTGGGCCTATTGCTCTCCGCCACGCGGGCCATCCATCGTGGCTGACGGGAAGTCGCATTCCGTTCTATTGTTCCCAACTCTAGGCCATATATTGTTCGAGACGCAGGAGGTTCTATTGACCACGGCTCCGTGAGACCCCTTGCAATTGAGGGATACATGCACCACGACTATGTCCACACTTTATGGTCAAGTATTTTACCATGCCTATAGGTTCGGACACCAGCTTAAACCAATAAATATTTCCAAAAATTACCATGATAGGCCCCTATTCAATTTCCGTGGTATATGTATACTATTACTGTGCTTACGGATTTGTAAAGAACCTCTTGCAGCACAATATAATTAGAGGCGCTCCCAGTGCGAAGAACCCCTCGGAAAGACAACGGGCTGAACCAGAGGGTCTCCAGATTAATTCTCAGCATGAAATTCTCCATAATTCTTTTCCGCAATCTGAGATCTTCTGTTTTGGGACTTTTGGCTGAGTGCTGGGTTCACGTTCTCTTCGTGTTGCTACTCCCATCGAATGGATTCGACAAGACTTAGTAACGCATATCCGTCGCTCAATCTCCTTTTTTTATTTCAAAAAACCTCTCAAAACTCACTTTTTCTCATTTTTCTCATTGACCTTCACACATCTGGATATCTAGCTGCTCGTCTCTTGGCGACTGCCTATAACTCATCCGAGTCGCATTCGTATGTGACTTTGCGTGCGTTACAAATTGTAATTTATAAATTTATAATTTTTCAGGATCAAAAGACAATTTTGCCTTGGTACAAGAGGCCGACAACGGGATCAGGTTTGTATTGAACTGTATATAATAAGTAATTAGCGGAGACAAAGTTACTGTGTCCTTACGGATATCGCAATTTGATCCGGTCCAATTAGCTGTACATCTTGTTCTAGTTTCTGGCACATTTTCGTATATAGTGTGGCAACGTTGACATCTAAAATCAACGCCAAAAGTTGCAAAACAATATTGCTATTCAGGAACCTAAGTTAGAAATTTTGTGCTTTATCATCAACAATATTATACAAATACAACAATTGGCACACTCTTAAAGTGACAATTTTCTATAATACATTAAGGGCATGCATGAGGATAGCATACTGTAGTCCTACTGTAATTCAAATTGCTATCATAAATTTATTACCTATTATTTTTTTAAACAGCATATATATATATATATATTGGTCATTTGTTACCCGGTATACATTATAGTCTACATTTAATCATGACATGAGACTCTTGATTAACTTATAAATGTTGGTTTAATAGTAGCAATCACTGTGAGTAAGAATTATTGTTATGTATAATTAATGCAATCACTTTAAAAAATAAAGACTTATGACATATAATGGGCCTATTTATAGCTTGCCGAGTGTATAATGCTTCCTCTACCATTATGGCTGATTGCCCTGAACGCATGGATGACATCAAATCGCCTCAGTCTAAACCCTGCTAAAACCAAATTCAAGTGGCTGGGATTCCGGCAGCAGGTGTCTAAGCTTAACCTTATTGACCTTTTTCCTGTATTTCCCAACAGACTAGGCTATACTTTCTCCACCTCGGTCCGAGACCTTGGCGTCGTTCTAGATCATGAACTTACTTTTGTACCTCACCATAATTAGTTAGACCACGTGACCTAAATGGGTTCTGCCCACCCTCAGCACCCTGAGTCATCAGGCAACGGGGTACGGGTCATTGAACCTGACCAATGGCACGTCCTAGTGCAGTCGAGGGCCTAGGTTCAATCCTATTCTATTCTTCACTCCAGCTCACTGCAGCTGGTCAAGTAAGCCATCCAATGAATGATTACATTTCTTACACAGTCTGTGTCATGAGCCAGTCGTCTTGGGCTTGCCTATCGGAACCACTTGCAGCTCAACCTATCCATAATATTGAATTCACCTGGCTAGGCACGCGTCAACATCTTTCTAGGCTTCGTATTTCAACACAAGTAACCCTATCATGCGCTCAATTAGTGGCCGCTAAATGAGATTATGATTCATCAACCCACAGTGTTGGAATTCCTTTTAAAACGAGAGCAATAAATTGTCTGATAATAATTTTTTATCATTACTTAACAAAGTTAACATTATATTATTTTTTACGCACATGGTCGTTGGCTACTATGAAACACAAACGCCTAAGCTTTGCCAATGCTGCTGAGCAGATTGTGCTCATCGTCTTCTTTACTCGCACGGCCACCCAACAGAATAGTGCATTCTCGGTGGTTGGCCCTCGCATTGAGACTGGCTCTCTTTGTCACTGCCCTTGTTCCCCATGGTCCACCCTGACTCTTTCTTCATGTGCGCATCTCAAACAGTTCCTTTTAGCCGTGTTGGGGCTGGGACTGGGAGCACTTCTGAGTAGACGATTATCTCAGTGGAGTACAACTAAAAGACCCCCCAAAATTCAGACTATTCGTTACACAGCACAAGGGACCTGGCGGGTAGGCCGTTTTCCCCTTTACCCTTCCTTCGGCTGTCACATATTTCTCTTTAATTGACTTCACAGACAGTTTTGGTTATGCAAAGCAATTACTATAGTATTATATTATAATAACTGTACAGCTTTTGAGTTTGCGCAACGTTCGCAAAGTTAAAACCTTTTTGCTGATACTTACGTTGGACGGAAATAGGACATTAGCCGCACAAGCGGCATTGCCGAATTCCACGCATCGGGTCGAGTGCCATAACCGCACGGTTCATCATGGCATTCAGAACGTGAGCGTTGTACGTAAACCGTGTAATTTTCTCTGTGACTCCTGACACATTTAATTTAAATTATTTGATAGCCTAAGACAACGTTTCTGTTTTGAGTGACAAAGGAAGAAAAACATAGACTGCAATAATATTTGGACTAAAGTGCAGTGAAGGCTTACTATCAGATCAACAAAAATGTGAATTGCGATAAAACAGGGTTTCACGCGGAGCGACCATTCACTGATGATTTTAAAAACTTTAATAGCAAACGAATTATTAACGGTATAATTATGAGCTGCTTGGATTAGATCATTAATTTTTAGGTTATAGTCAGAAGTAGGCTATGCAATTCAGGTGCGTCTTCTGAATGATGTTTTTAGGTCAAGACTGTTAGATAATTAATTAATGACAACATGGAATGTCCAATACATGTATATCATCATAAAATGACATTGCAATAACAACGTAAACGTTAACGGTATACCTTTATTACACAACGTAGTACTTTAATTTGTGGGGCGCGGTGGTGTAGTGGACGGTTACAGGTTCGAATCCACTTAAAGTCGCTTCGTAGGGGCCTCGGGCAAGTTCTTGACTCGCAATTGCTCAGCGCCTCGGCGTGAAACTCCGATGCAGTGTCCGCGCTATAGTCGGGAGCGCCTCTGAGTAGAGAGATTCAAGGGATGCTATAACAAGTGCACATACATACAAACAAACAACGGTCCATGTCCAGTTGGCTTACATTATGCGTTACATATTTTAACTACCTCCAGTATGAAAATCCTGGAAAGTAACTTGGGTCGGACTATAATCCGCGTGGAGATTGGGGTGCGAAAAGCAGAATTTACTATTTGGCCATAAAATGACTTGTGAGTTGACCCCCCCCCCCCAAGCCCCCTGACAATTCTCACCCTGATCACCTCTGCATTTCACTAGTTGCATGTATTCATCATATCGGTGTTTTCCAGCCTAGATGCCGCGGCACCCAAGGGTGTCGTATATAAGCTTATAGGCCTACGTGTATCTCGAAGATGGTATCGACTGGATAAATAGGTGTGATGCTCTTTTTAAAAACTAAGTAGGCTATCACTAGACCTAACATAATTCTTTAATACTTAAAGATGCCTAGTAATCGAAATGCTGTTAATACAAGCGACGTTGCTTGTTATCGAGATCAAATTTCACTGAAAAGAAAAGTTAGGCCTAATGAAATTTAGGTGAGCTGCAATTGACTAAAATTAATACCCTATAGGCTAGGTGGGGATGCCTTGATCTGAAAATGCTGGGAGCCGCTGTATGAAATAGTGAAATAGCGGGGTAGGGTGGCTTGATTGCTACCTTTGAAAATGCAAGCTTTTCGTTCACGGCAGGCTATTATAATGAGTTATGACTTTTGGTCGTTTGTAAAATTGTGAGGCCCATGATAGCTTAAGGCTTCTACGTGAATGCTGCTCTGTTATATTATGATTCGATACCGAAGCCTGAATGACAAATTAGTTGTTTTAGATTATATTCATCGGTTAAAAAAAACAACAGTTACAGACAGTTCCTTCTTCAGTCATAATCGACAAGTCTTATTCCCAAGTCTTATTCCCTTACTCGGAAAGCCTAAAGCTAGGGTCCTTGGTCAAAGAAGCCACCGCAGCGGCCTTATGCCAGTCGTTATGATTTTTTGATGCTCAGCATACTATGAAAATTAATCTAGCAAGTAGCTTTTCGCGATTCTATTTTCAAAAGATAAGGCACTTTCTTGCCTTGCTTCTTTTCCTGTTTCAATTTGCAGTTGTTTTGGTTTATGCCGATGCTTTTACACATTACAATTATAACAACCTAATAGGAAGATACATTTTTAGAGTGGGCCTACATTATTTTCAACCAGCCTTCCCAATCAATTCAGGAGAAAAACCATATAAAAATATAGAGATTAATTTTGTCATGAAGATAATCTACTAACGAAAAGGCCAACGTAAATCTTCCCGAATTGAAGAGAAGAACGAACGATACAATAAGAAACCGCGATGATACCAAGTACTTCATGATTACTGACAAGTAACCTCGTACCACAGACCGAGATGTCGTTGCAGATACTCAGCATCAACTGCTGGGATACAGATGCCGTGATTTATATAGCCCGTTTATTTAGTCAAGTAGGCGTATTACTCGACGCTATGATGCTGGCATGTTTATATTATTCTAATTATTAAGTTTTACATATTTATATAATATAGGCCTAATTATATTTCCGCATATGTATCCCAGTTCGGACGCCACTTGGAAAACCACCTATAAAAAAATGCTGGTATGATGAAGGTTACATGATTATGTATGTATGAATGCATACCTGTATATGTCACACATTCATAAATGCTTAGATACATGCACACATACAAACACATGAATTCATGTATAGGCTGCATACATGAATACATACATACATACATACATACATACATACATACATACATACATACATACATACATACATACATACATACATACATACATACATACATACATACATACATACATACATACATACATACATACATACATGCATGCATGCATGCATACATGCATACATGCATACATACATACATACATACATGCATACATATATGCATACATACATACATACATACATACATACATACATACATACATACATACATGCATACATACATACATACATACATACATACATACATACATACATACATACATACATACATACATACATACAAACCTACATACATGCATGCATGCATGCATGCATGCATACATATATACACATACATACATACATACATACATACATACATACATACATATATACATACATACATACATATTACATACATACATACATACATACATACATACATACATACATACATACATACATACATACATACATACATACATACATACATACATACACACACACACATACATACATACATACACACATACATACATACATACATACATACATACATACATACATACATACATACATAGTACATACATACATACATACATACATACATACATACATACATACATACATACATACATACATACATACATACATACATACATACATACATACATACATACATACATACATACATACATACATACATACATACATACATACATACATACATACATACATACATACATACATACATACATACATACATACATACTTAGATGCATGTATACGTGCATGTATGATTGTTTGCGTGTACGTATGTAGCCTATTAATTTTGTGTATGCTTGTCAACAACGTAGAGAAAATATGCCGGTAGGATGAAGGTTAAATAATGTGTATGTTGATGTGTCATGCAAGTCAATAAACGAATCAAGTTGAAATCCGGTTATGGATTGATAGCTTATTGGATCCTAATATGCAGGTCTAATTTTTTGAAACCATGCACGCTTTTAAAATCATAATTGTACCACGTGCGTGGCTCTCACTTTGCCGTATGTCATTTGACTATAGGCTACAGGTTCCATTTTCGAATTAACCGCAAGCCGCAGCGTAGGGATCTTGAGCAAATCCTTCACTCTTCGGTCGTCTGCACATGGACTCCTGATTATAGCGATCCATTACATGCCACAGCTCAGACCATGAGCTTTGCTTAATTTCGGCAGTTCTTGATAGATGCAATATTCTACTGGTAATTTTTGTCAACGCCGTCTGCTGAACGGAAGGCTGAGTCGACATATGGGAAGGTAGCGGAAAGCGTTCCCACGTCCGTGCGCTTTTCATGCTCGGATGTTATCTTTGTCCTATGGACCCAATACAATGCCCATGAAAATCCCGGAAAGATTGGTGCAGAACGGAACAGCAGGCGTTATCCGATATACCCGGACCTGTGCGATCCGTACTTCCTTATGGGGACTTCACATCAGTCATTAAATATTCATGGATAGGCCTACTGACAGTGTATCATGCTAGCGACAACAGTACTTGTAGCCTAATCAAAATTTTAGAAATTGTGATCCATCTACTATGGATGCGTTCTGAAAAATATTACACTTACACCTGCAGGCCTGCAGGTCAGATGCATACCGAGTAGGCAAACATGTAATAGCATGTACCATTGTACATGCAAGCACATGACTTAAATAATCATGTGTGACAAGGAAGCATACACTGCGGTAACGATGAAACCACGTATCAATAAGTTATCAAGCTAAGCTAATATTTTGTTCATATACATCCTGCATACTTTCATCCTAATTAGAACTTTAATAGGTACCGGTATATAAATTGCAATATTTCAAATGTCACAATATTTAACCATAACTACATGTATAGCTACCCTTTTCTTTATTGAAACCAATAATTAAACCACAATACGGGTCTAGTAAACCTGCAGGCTGCTTCGTAAAAACTTACTTGTCGACTCTTGAAGTCGAACAGTGTCACTTTCACACGCAGACAGGCAGGCAGACAAGCAGACAGTCACAATGACCGATTGGTTAGAGCGCTTGTCTAGTAACAAGACAAGCCCTTTTATGGCTCGGTGGAGCAGTGGTGGGTTCTGTGCCTTGCAGCCGAACGGTTCCAGGCTCGAATCCACCGCAAGCCGCCGTGTATATGGATTTTGAGCAAGCTCTTCACTTGCAATTGCCCATGCGCTTCGGCGTGAAACTTCGATGCAGTGTCCACGCTATATAGTCCAGAGCGCCTCTGAGCAGATAGCTTGAAGGGGCGCTATAGAAATGGAAAAATAACTAAAAATTAAAATAAACCAGCAATACACAGAGTAGATAGCCTTACAGTACTGTAGCCTACAGAGTCGAACCTTGACTCAGCCTGTACAGATGAACGAAGGTAGACTTGGCTTTCGACATTCAAGTTTCCGCAGGTATGAGGGAGCTGAATCTTCTATGCAACGCTACACCAATGCAGAGAACCTGCAGGTAATCCGCTGATGAAAGTGGAGCCAACGAAAGGCATGCTGCGTTATTGTATTTGGACGCATTGTCGAATCGTGCCTTTTTAAAATAGCGAAATTCTGCCATTCAGTTGCAAGATAATTAATGCATTATTCCATTACAAATACTATTTATTTATTTTTCCATTTCTATAGCGCCTCTTCAAGCTCACTACTCAGAGGCGCTCCTGACTACAGCGTGGACACTGCATCTGAGTTTCACGCCGAAACGCCAGACTATCGTAGTCGTGTAGTCAAAATTTCTAAATCGATACTCTAAGTCCAAGAACAGCGCAGCAACTTACTCTTCAGCGTGGTTGCTAATTATCAGATGGGTTGTTCAGATATCCTTGTTCAGCGGAGGTCCGAATCCGGTTGCCAGATACAGACAAAACACGAAGAGTTGATCGTCTGCTAAGACGGATTTTGTTGAGGAATAGAAGCACTGAGCTTGAGCTACTCTGAGTAGTCACTTCTTTGGGAGGCGCGATACAAAGATTTTGGTACGACACAGAAAGAAAATAATGTAACTGGATGAGTTGTATATCTGATTATTTCCATTGTGTTGATGTAGCCTGTAGTGAGCGATGCATCAAAACTAGTACGGTAGCGCGTCAAACCAATCCGTTATCAATTAAGTTTCAGGTTCGCTTGCGTGGTCTTGAGGGGTCCTGCGGGCGGCTGCACGTTTGGTCGGTGGCGTTCCTAAATTTGGCCATATCTCGCATTACATTCGTGATGTCTTGCATTGGCTCTCGGTTCAGTCGCGAATCCACTTCAGGGTGGTTTCTTTTGCTTGGCGCTGCATCTTGGGCACAGCACCCTCCTATCTTCGTGAGTTCTTTACCTTGACCTCGACCAGGAGCTTCTATCCCATGTATAGGCGGGCGCGACTTGCGCCCAGTGAAAAACAGGGGGGAACATAAGAAAGCCAAAATTCACGTCGATAGGGGGGGAAGGCCAGCCATGGAGGCAGTGTTTAATCTAGTCATCTCTAGGAAGAAGTTTCCCTCAGAAATTACTTCCCCCCATAAACATTTTTCGACATTGTAGGCCTATTAGTTATTAGTTATAGCCTAATAGTATTACTATCTACATTATTTCATCACATGAACTGTTTTAATACGCCACGTTAAAATTTACTATTGCCTAATTATAATATTATTATTTATGGCCTACTATTTTAATAAATGATGCAACCATATTATAATGATTTGATTTAATGTTAATACTTGTACAAATAATATATTTGTACAACTAAATGCAGTGTTTAATCTAGACATCTCTGGGAAGTTCCCCAGGAATTAAAATTTTTCAGAAAAATCGATAGGTGTTGTGAACACGTAGGCCTATGTCGAATAATTTCCCCTCCCCTCCACAAAAAGTATATAATGCAACATTATCACCCCTATATAAATATGACAGGTTTAAACAAGTGCAGTTATCCTGTCCGTAGAAGAATTTGACTGCAAAGCATCGAAGTCGGCCCACTAAAAATAAGGTTATTGAACCGTTATTCATCACCATTTGGGGGAATTAGCTTACATGTAAATGCATGTTTCAAAGAGGAAAATTAGGCGAAAGACTAAAAAATGTTGTCAGACAATTTATGTCTGAGCGGTTTCCGTTCGCCCAAAACAAACAGCCATTTACCCCTGCCCAAAACCTAAATTCCCCAAAGCAGTGTGAGTAGTGTGACTAAATAACACACTGATTAAACACTGAACTGGCTTATCTCCAGTGTTATCTTTCAAATTTCAGACTGTCAAATTTAAAAATATTTTGCTCCTTGAACACTTACAAAAACAACATCATTATTATGTAGGCCCACCTTGTATTTTATTGTATTGCAGAAATTGCAATGCGGAAATTGCAAAAATTTCTAATGGGGGGGAGGGACGCATATCAGACCAAAAACCCCTCCCCCGTCTTGGTGCTACGTGTTTCGGTGATCGTCTGCGGATGCTTGTTTGTCTCTCCCCTCAGAAACCTTCATTCCCTATAGTTACGGGGACAAGATTACATATTGCCGGGAGAGTAGGTCGGCCCAATAAGGGGGGAAGAATATGTATTGCGCCCGGCTGCTTAGGGGGGATAGAAGCCCCTGACCTCGACTGCTGCGGGTCGCCGATCTTTGCGCTCGGCCTCTAGAGGTGACTTCATGGTTCCTTATGCCCGAACAGCCACAGGGCAGAATAGGGCATTTTCGGTCACTGGACCTTCCGTCTGGAACGACCTTCCCTCTAACCTGCGTTCCCAACCTCGGAACATGTCTGGCACTTTCTATAGTTCGCTCAAGACCTTTCTTTTCGACCGGGCCTGGGTCGGGAGCGCCTCTGAGTAGCGCCCTTGAAGAGGCGCTAAATAAATCACATAGATAGATAGATAGATAGATAGATAAGTTAATTTCAGAAGCTCTCAAACAGATCGACAACTAATAGTGGAAGAACATCCTGAAAGAGGCCAATCATAATTATTTTGAGAACAAAATTCCAGAAGCTATCTAAATCAGAACGGCCCGATAGGCCTACACTGAGGGATCCAAAACCTAGGTCCATGCACCATTATTAGTTCTAGTTAAGTTAATACCAAAGAAATGCAGTCAGGTGACCTTTTTAAGCTGTGATCGGGTTAGGAATAAGAAATGATTTTTTTATTGCGTATGGTAAAAAAGTTCAGCGTTTTGCTAAAATGTGCGCTTCAAATTAAACAGATCATTTGGAAGCGAACACAACACAATGCAAAAGAAAGTCATTAATGACTTGGTAGTACGGAGTTGCAGCATCACACACTAAACATAGGCCTACTAAAGTTTGGCGCAGAAAACATCAATAATAAGCAGGCTGTAATGGATTGTCGGCATCTGTCTGTTATCACATCGGACGACACGCTGTTATTGACCTCAACATTTTCATCCAACCGTAACTCGTTGAAAACATCCATTCATTTATCCATTTATTACGAAGAAAAAGCGCCCCTTCAAGATAATCCCCATCGGAGCGCTCCCCACACGAACCATGACTCAAAATGACGGTTTCAAGGTTGCAATTGAAGGCATCTGAGTAGACCCTAGGTATACAAGGCGTAAAGTCAAAGGGAGCCCATTCGAAACCTTAATGCCATAGGGCCGACAACAGTGAAGGCGCGGTGTTGACTAACTAAAGGGCATGATTAGATAGAGTTAAATTTTTAAATATTCCATAAAATTGCACACAATTATTTTGGTCTCATGATTATCATTGGATTTATTGCATTGAAATTATTGTGCATGCGATTAGCGATTATAACGGTTACGATAATCAAGTGCTAACAGTTTGTAGGCAAACCGTTAAGCCTACGTACAAGAGTGTAATTACTAATTAATTATACATGGTTTGTTGTCATCACAATGAAAACCATGAGATTCGTAAGATAAATCTCTGTAACAGTTACGTGAATCAGTTTTCTTGTCGTGATAAAATCAGTACAAAATCATTGCAACTATTCCTTAACGAGGGTCGAACCAGCGCACAAGTGATATATTTTTGTGCACAGGGCCGGATTAAGCAATGTGGGGGCCCTGTTCAGGAAATTTTTGCCCGGGTATTTTGTTTTGTTAGTCACCTTGCAAAATTTTTCGGAAAAATCATACCATGTCATCCGCCCAAACTGTTGAAGAAGGTTTTTTTTTTAGTCATCTGGCAAAATTTTCGGGAAAATCATACCACCATTTCATCCGCCAAAAAAGTTGATGACCTTTTTTTTAGTCATCTGGAATTTTTTTGGGGGAAATAGTCGTTTGGTCGAAATTTGCTCATGAAAATTTTATCCCCCGCATTTGTGGGGCCCCCCTAAAGTGTCGAAAGTGTGGGGCCCTGTTCGGCCGAACATGTTGAACATGCCTTAATCCGGCCCTGATTGTGCAATAGACGACGTCACACTATCACTAACCCCCGCTCAATGCGTGGCCGCTATGACGTATCCTGTGTAACTGTGGCACATGACAAATGTTTAACTCCTCGATGAACCCGGTGACTGAAGACATGTAACATAGACTAGTCGTGCAAAAACAAGACTCAGTTTCAACTAATTATTGGCGTGGCGAAACAAATTCGCGTAATGGGGTTAAAAACTCCTCTAGCCAATCACAATCAAGTCAACAAGACGTTCTTTGAGGTCTTTTCCCGCCAAAGAACAAACGTCGACCAGGTCTCAGGGCCCGTGTGCACAATTATTGTGAACTTCAGAGCAAAGATGACCGGAACTTTGTCTCTAGAGTTCTTTTCAAACATATTAATAAAGCATACATGTAGTATAACTATCGATTAAATTCAATTCCAATAACCGATTGCTCCCTGTAATAATTATTATTATTTCAATGTAACTTTTGTCTGTCTCAATGTACCAGATTGCGATTTGCCAACCACTTTTGCTCATTAAACGAATATACATCAAGCCAATGATTCATCAACTTTCACATTGGTGGAAATTCCTGTAAAATTTGCGCGCAGTTACATTTTTATAATTAGGCATACTTAGCATAATCAATATTAATCATACACTCGGTCGTGCCTTGACATACTAAATGCTTGAACATAATCACTTCGGTCGGCAAGCCATAATCTTTTTAATCGATTTGTCATTATAGTTGTGCAAAGCAAATGATAATCCAGAGGAAACTGGGTCTGTTTGGTCACATATGCCGAATGAGTAAAGACAGAAAAATAAAGACATTGGTGTTTGGACTGATGGACGGGCGAAACAAAAGAGGGCGACCACATAGAGAATGGGCGGATGATTTAATAGACTGGTGCGGAACATCATTGCAGGAGCTGAGCCACATTGCACTGGAAAGAGAACTGTGGAGGAATATGGTGAAAATGGCGTCGGACACCTACGGGCGATGAGCCCACGGTTTATGATGATGATGATGATGAAAGCAAATGGTAGGCTATGTAGTGCGTTAAGTTTTTAGAGTTTACGCAACGTTTCGCAAAGTTCAAATCTTGTGTATGCTCCTTACGATGCAAGCCTACGGTCAAGGTCGTAACGGCACAGGCTATCCGGACGCAGATGCCATGGTCGTGATGATGGCACATATAGTGACATTCAGAACGAGAGCGTTGAACGTAAACCGTATAGTTTTCTCTGTGGCTCCTGAAACATTCAATGATTATTTTCATCACGAAAAGAGACAACAAGTGAGAGTTAAAAAAATCATGACTTCCGAGTAACAGAGGAAGGGAATTATGGGTTTCTATAATGAACTAAAGGCTTACTTTCAGAACGACAAGATATATGTGATCTGCGATTAAATTGAGTTTCGCACGAAGCGACAATTTTAGGACACTGATGATCATTAAAATGATTTGTGCATTTTGCTAACGGTATCAATAAAAACTATAAAAATCATATCTTGAGACTAGATTAAATGCAAGCGGCGTTGCTTGTCACTAAGATAAAGAAATGACTGAAGAAAAGTAGATGAAAATAATAGAACCAGATGCCAGTGATTGAATAGCTTTAGTGAGGCGCCTTGATCTAAAAATACTGGGAACTATACTTTTGGTACGAGATAGTGAATTAACGAAGCAGCGTGGCTTGCATGTATAGGCCCTACAGCTTTCACCAAGTCATCCCTTCCGTCAACACTAGGCTTAAAAGAAATAAATAATGGCTTTTTGTCTCGTGTAAACTTGTGAGCAGTGAACTGAACCCCATAATATTATGAATTCCGGACGAGTGTCTATGGCAAATCAATCGGAGTAGTGTGAATACTGCTCTGTTTTATTATGCCCACGATTCAGTAGGCTATAGAAGCTTAAAATAATGATAAAACAATTTAAGGGGCGAAATTAATTCTGCTATCAAAGAACAATGACAGCAGAGTATTATATATTCAACCACAATCGAAATTCTTCTACTCAGAAATGCGTTTAAATAGCCTATGTATTTTTGCTAGTGGTTTGTGTAGTTTGGGAAGTAGGCTATTTGGGGTGTTTGAACACCCCATAAATGAAATAGTGTAAAAATGAAATAATGCATTTACCAGCACATGATGTAAGATATGCAGTGTGTAGGCTAATGCAATTTAGAGCAGAAAATTAATAGTCGAAAATCGCTACGGCCTTGGATTTTTCCTAAAGATAGTCTTTCAATAAGTTCTTCCATGAACTTTAGACAAAACCCTCATAAAAAAGCAGAGTTTTTAAAACTTATTTAATGAAGATAGGCTATTTACTTACAAGGATGCCAACGCTATTGCAGCCAGATTTAGGCCTAAGATAAGAGCGAGTGATACAATAAGAAACCGCGATGAGACCAAGAACTGCTCCATCATCATTGACAAGTAGCCTAATAAACTTCGTTCCGAAGTGGGGCGCGGTGGTCTAGTGGTGGCGTCGTTGCCTTGGAGCCGGAAGGCTCGAGGTTCGAATCCACCCTCAACCGCGTAGGGACCTTGGGCAAGTCCTTCACTTACAATTGCTCAGCGCTTCGGCGTGAAACTCCGATGCAGTGTCCGCTCTGCATCGGGAGCGCCTCTGAGTAGGAAGAGCTTGAAGGGGCGCTATAACAAGTGCACATACAAACAAAACAGAGATTTTTACGCCACTGCAGATACGCAACATCAACTGCCCGGATGCAAGTACCGCAATGTAATAGACCTTGTCTTGTATTTAGACAAGACAGTGTCACGATGTCACGATGCTGGCGAAGCTTACATAACCATGCAATTATAATTGTATTTACATGTAATATAATTATACACGAGTAGGCTAATAATTATTTTGCGTACGTACATATATGCTACATCAAATATGCAAGTATAATTATACATGTATTCATCCATATTATACATGTACTTTTTATACATAGGCTACACATAAATTGATAATCATGTGTTACGACGTAGCCTACCCATCAATACTCCAAAAACAAGGACCCACTTTAGTGGTCAAACCAGACCAAAGTAGCTTCGCCGTAGTTGTTCATTATTGCGTCTGTAGAAAAAGTGTGCGCTTTTTCTCTGCTTCTATTTCCCCAACGGCTGAAGATCATTAGTTTTTATATCAAAGTCAGTGCCACCTTTGAGAAGATGTCTAGAGTAGGAGCTATATAAATCTGCAGATTTATGGGCAGAACCTGTTGACGGATAGATTTTGAGTTATATCTAGGCCAACTCTTTTGACACATTAGCTGCCAAAAATCATGAATGTGTACCACATGTGCGACATTGACTTGGATAGATAATTGGATACATAGTCTAATTATGCAATTGTCAAATGACTAGACAATCATATTACGCAGATGGATGGCATACACTCATTACACTGTGATAAGTGTGATATAATATCAGGGCACTCGATTGCTTAACGTGAATAATAATTGCTATTGCTCAACACAACTGAGTCTGCTATGACTACAACTTTAAATCAGAATAATTATAACAACAGAGAATCCTGCATGTCTTGCATGCAGGACTTTTTAAAGGGATTTTTAAAACTGCACAACCAGCAATTTGAATCTGGGGGGATTCTGATGACTTTTTAGTCGTTCACCAGGGATTTAAGCTTTTGGTCTAGCCTTTTTTTTCACTGCACAACCCTTCCTTCCATTCCGGTCTTCCATCGTAAATCGGCTGAAGTTATCTTTTTCCAATGATTTTCACTGCACAAGATTGTTGGATGATGACAAACAACAAAGCATTGTTACTCGTTACCCGTTCACTTGTTCAAATGTTGCACCCTGCATTGGTTCAATCGCACTGGCATAATAATCATCTTCTTCCTTGACAAGATTCTGTTACATATTCGACACCAACGAGCTCTATATACATTAACGACAAAAACAACAGCTGTCTGCCTGTTAGATCGACGGCTGCTGAATTTGCTGATCGTTGACTTTGTTGAGTAAAATAATCAGTAAAGGATGCAAACCGATTCTCCCATCACAGTATAGGCTACGGCTTTCGAGCGCCTTGTGGGTCACGAATCTTGTATTCATCTCGTAGGCTACATCTTGAATGTTTGCATAATAATTTTGGAACCTTAGGAGGTAAGCTTACTGAAACTGCCCTAAAATTAAGCGTCTTGATATAGCCTAGGTCACGCCTACATACACGTTACGAGTATAAATTTTGCGCAGATTGTCAGATGACCATCGAATGCTATTTTACTATTTAAGATCTACTGGCTCATTGCATCTGTCTCTTAATCTTCTTGGTGTCTTTTCGGAGTGCGAGTTTTAATGCCCATCAATAGTTCTGTATCTATTTCTCATTCATTCATTCATTCATTCTGAGAATTTATATAGCGCCTCTTCAAGATACAAGTAACTACTCAGAGGCGCTCTTTGCGCTGGCCTGATGTTAAATGTAATTTCGACAAAATAAACAAAATAAAAATAGTACATCAATTTGCAAAAATAATACACAATAAGCTGAAAGAAGTCACCGTTGGCTGGCACACACACGCAGGTGGAACCAACCAACAGATTCCAGTCTGCGGCCTATGGATGATATGAACGGATGTTTAGAGTATCTGGACCAGGCTGTGTTGATAGCGTAGGCCCTAGAGCTATCAACCAGTCATTGAACACAGAATCACCAAGACTGAACTCATCCATGAAATTACATTTGTGAGAATCTTGACTTCAGCTCTATATAGGCTTATAATTATCCAGCAATGACAGATCCTAGAGTTCAATGTTTTATAAACCACGACCCCAAATCCAAACAGAATCTTTTGAGGGGAAAATGGAAAACATGCAACGAAAATTCGATAATAATTTGTTGCAGTGCTAAATATTACAACTTAAGGAGGGCAACAGCGTAATTTACACAACAAACTGCAATATAGATTGCCGATATAATTATTATGTCTCAAAGGTCGAAGCGCTGTTTTTAACCTAATAATATAATAATATTGCGACTGCTACACGCAACCTATTCAATATCCTCGTTTTCTGCTCACGGACAACATAGATAGCTGCAATTGCATATTCAACAATTTATTCTAGCAAATTAGTGTGCTTAATACCTCGTGTCAGTTGGAGAAGATGGCTACTGTACAGTTAAACTTAGTTAGACTAGAACTCATTATTTTGTGCCTATAATTAGCTAAAGTCTTAGGCCTATTAGAGTGCTCAAACAATTATTCCTGATAATGATTATTGGATCCTATGATTACAACTTCACAATATTTTACTATTATTCGAACATCATTATTACGAGATTACAATTTACTACGAATAAGCCTATCATTGTTACGAGACTACGATTAGCCTATAGGCTACGGCAGACGGTAATTTTCTTCTATTGGTAATTTGTAAGAGTAGCCTATAGCCTTATAATGCAGTTAGCATATACATTACGTGGTTTACTATACGCATAACAACGACTTACAAGGGGTCAACAGATACTGATAATAACAGCTCTGCTTTTCATCATAATAATGATACAAGAATGTAACAATAATAGGCGTAAATGAGAGCGCCTGCTTCTGACAAAATTTGTAACAGTCTATAATTATTGCCATAGATGTAAAAAACGATGAAAATAAAATAAAAACCGGTAAAAAACGAGTTTTTTTCAAAATAATAAAAAAAAAAAACGATAAAAAAAACGGAAACGGAAAATAATTTGACTTTGCTACATCTAAAACCGCAGTTTAACCTTGAAAACCTTGATTAGTAACCTACTACACGCAGACTATCTCTTAAGTGATGATGTTAAACAATGAAATAATGATTTTAGTTAGCTGAATCCTTGAGAGTTGGCGGAAAACACATGGAATATCAGAAAAAATTAAAATTAAGAAAATATTAACAGAAAGTGAATGAATAAATAAAGTTAAAGAAATAATAAAAAAAACGATAACAAACGATTGGCAAAAATAGAAAAACAAAAAAACGACGTTTTTCCGGGGGAGAATAAAAAAAAGGAAAAAAAGTTTTTTACAACTATGATTATTGCAGAGTCGACCAATAATTATGTTGCAGTGAATCACAGCACTGGCGGAAACCTAGGAAGAAAGGGGACGGTCCCCCCAAAAGGAAGTGTTGGGGGACGGCCCATGCTTTCGTCCCCCCCCCCCCCAAAGTTTGGGCGCAAGGACAAAAAATTTCGTGACATTTTGCTGTTGAACGGCAAAAAAGATGATAAGACTTTTTGGGTTGGTGAAAACGGGGAAATTTGTTAAATTTTTGAGTTTTTGAAGCGGATGACTAAAAAAAATGTCATCAATTTTTTTCCTGAAAATTTTTCCTTCGAGAAGATGGCAGAAATTTTTTCGTCCGCCAAAAATTGTCACGTCTTTCCTTCGGCGCTCGTTCATCCCCCCCCCCCCAAGCTCCGCCCAGGTTTCCGCCTATGAATCACAGTAGGTTACTGTAAGTTATATTGAAGGTTATAACAAGCTACTACTCGCCATGCTAATCATTGGATCAACTTCTCATAGATAATATATAGGCTACGGTATATTTAGTTAGTTAAACCCTGTATATATCAAGATACGACATCGCTCGGTTCTTGGTCCGCTGATCTGCCGCCGATGAAGGTTTCGGTTGATGGTGGACCAGAGAAAGAAGGCGACATCATGGAGTCGAACAAGTCGTATGAGGAAATTGGTTGGTAATTATTGAGTTGCGTTGGCAATTCATATACATTCGCTGCAGTAATCTCTCGGTTGTATTTGCCGGTGTTCATGCAATGCTTTTCATAACCTGTAAATAAAATTAATTTTAAGGCAACTTATAATAGATACGCTGTAGATAGTATTTCCCTCAATAAGACATGTAGCCTAGGCCTAATAGGAATGCATGCTCCATGGTCGGGCCTATAATATGTTGTACATAATAAGTGCGTATAGCCTAGCGATGGAACAATTGGATGGATTTCCACTTAGGGTGGGCTTTTCATCAGATAGTCTATGGCTGCAGAGTTAGTGGTCAGTTTTGAAAATGTAAGCTTACATTTTCCAGCAAATTTTTTATCAGGAAAGGGTCTGAAAATAACAGTTATTTCTGGATTGGTTATTATAGTGAAATAAAGTACAGGACAACCAAAAGAGCATTTAGACATATCTGCCATAAGACACGTACATGTATACATGTAAACCAATAATATGGGTTGGTTAAATTATAATCACCGTGATGTGGGGCGTGGTGGTCTAGTGGTGGCGTCGTTGCCTTGGAGCCGGAAGGTCCGAGGTTCGAATCCACCCTCAACCGCGTAGGGACCTTGGGCAAGTCCTTCACTTACAATTGCTCAGCGCTTCGGCGTGAAACTCCGATGCAGTGTCCGCTCTGCATCGGGAGCGCCTCTGAGTAGAGAGAGCTTGAAGGGGCGCTATAACAAGTGCACATACAAACAATACAAACAAACAATCTTTGTGTGGATCTCAAAATGCACCTTTTATATATGTATACAAGTGGCTATGCTATGTATACAAGTGGCTATGCTATGTATACAAGTGGCTATACTATCATAGCCTAAACATATAATTATATTCTATAGCCAAAAGAATGTTATAGGCAGTCAAATTGTTTGACTCATTTGTTACCAGCATTCGGGCTGTAGCTATTACGGTTTTGTCTTCTAACTGCCACACACACGATAGCTGCTAGTAAGACAGCTGCCAGTAGCGCAACGAAACCAATCACGATGGGATTCTTTAACGTTATACTTGAAAGAGGCCAACCAACGTAAATTTCTAGCAAGAAACAGAAACAAGACAGGCACACGCTAACTGCAAGATGACTGCATGCTAACAGTAGGTTAAGCTACGGTTAGGCTAACCGGATGCTGCAAGATAACTAATATGCCACATTATGCCAGCCGCAGGATAGGCCTAACTTATGCTAACTGTAGGAAAATGCAGAGGTAAGACTGGGGAATCATTCGCAGTCTCGTCCATTGACTCCATTCTACTGACTTTCCAGAATACACTTGACACAAGAAATGAAAACCTGAACTCAACAGTTAAGCCTACATGTAAAAATATGCCCTGTTACCTTATCAATTGCATTCGATATTTTAGAATAATTAGAGTGTAAGAGGAAATGATTCAATTTTAACATTTGAGTCTATTGCAACAACACGTAGCGTTGTCGAGAATTGAATTTTTAAATAACTAAGAATTGTCAGTTTTGGATGAACATGCCCCATTTTAAAGCTGATGCTAACAATAGCCTATAACAATTATGCTACCACCAGAAATTAATCGTGAAATTATCGTTGATGTAACGATTTATATATAGGCCTAAAACTCGAGCAATTCGTGAACAATGAACATAATTGACGTAGCTGACATAATTAGCCTATGGCAACATAAATCAGAGTAAGCTTACACATTGCAAAAAAGGATGTACATGTAGGTCTCTATTAATATAGAAGTGAACTGTCGTTTTATTCTTTTCTCTCCTTTTTCTATTTCTTTTTGTATTATTTGTGCACTATAATTTTATATAATCTTCCAGCACTGATTGCTGACCTCCCAGCATTTTATCTGGTTAATCATATAATTTAAAGTAGGGCCCCTACCTAGCGGGATTTTTCCCCTTCACAGGGATACCCTTTGTATTTCAATAACTGTTAATTGCATTGAATTGATTATGTTCTGTTATCACATTTGTTGTTTAAGCTTACTGATCTGTTTAAAAAACTGTGTATGATTGACTTGGGAGCAATAAAAAAACATTCGCTGGAATATAATATAACATAACTATGAAGTTTCATGACATAAGTCACTTGAACCACTGTAATCTTTTTATGGTCCTAGGTGACGGAGTAAGTTCTTATATACGCCTAGGTCTGATACCTGCACATTTATATTCATCCAGTAGCTCGAATCCCGGATGACAATAGCAGCTGTAATTGCCAACGCTATTTTCACACGTGTGGGAACAGTTATTTATATCCAAACCGCATTCGTCGATATCTACAGAAACAGAAAAATGCTTCGAATATGAAACTGTTTTTCTGAAAATTTCTATCTTTGAGGAAACTGAATTTTCAAAGATTAGGTCTATAATCATTGCAATTAAAAGGAACGTGAATAGGCCTATAATCTTAAACCGTGTTGCCGACGCGAACTTAGGTCGAAGGGTTTTCATTCAGTCCCAAGTAGGCCTGAGTCAATTCATGAATAATAGCCTAGTCTTGCCTATGTTTTTGAGGCCACCACAACCTGACATATTTACACACACTGACCTGCATCCTATAAACATAATTTTGTTAACGTGCAATTGTACACAAAATGTGCACTTCTAAATGGATTCTTGCAGTTGTAGAAGCACTTCTGTACAGTTAAAATTATCAAAAAAGGTCATTGTCCTTCGATTGAAAGTAATTTACCATGGAGGATAGGAAAGGAAAGAAGGAGTTATGCAGTTCTAAAGATTCCTTAAAAACAGCCCTGCCTATAAAAAATTGTAGAAAAAAATGTCGCACCTTCGCAGTTGTGTTTATCTGTTAAAACGTATCCTGATTGACAAGAACACGTGTAGCTGCCATCGGAGTTAGCACAGTTTTGACTGCAGTTGTGTTCACCGTTTTCACATTCTTCAATATCTGATGAAAACATGAAATGAACAAGCCTGCAAATTTCAGTGCATTTTGGTGGGTGGAAACGCAACGAGGGCTGCGAACACGATATCATCTAGCATCAAGTATTAGGCTAATAGGACCTGCTTGGTCCAAAGGTTCTGAGCATGTTTCCACCTCTCAACTGCAGACGGGGAATTCGACGTTTTGACTTTACAGCGTCGCGTGACTCTTCTAGTCTCTCTGTTGTTTCTATTGCTAATGGAATTCTGCTCTTAACGACATTATTTTAGCATCGTTAAAGACTTTCCCAAAACACACAGCACTTTGGCGATAACTGAAAATACGCTATAGGCCTAACAAGCACTAGAAACATAGCCTACACGTTATCATAAACTCAGCTTGATGCGAAAAAGAAGAATATTCACTTGCTGGCTATAATTATATGAAAATTAAATTTTCTACACGTTATAATAACTATTACCTTCGCAATGGAAATCGTTAATCAGTTCAAATCCTGAGTGACACGAACAGGTATAACCACCAATGCTGTTTCTGCACAAGTGACTGCATTGGTCGATTCCCCTTTCACATTCGTCAATATCTTTAACACAAAACACTCGAGAGTCATGCGAAAGACGAATAGAGGATGTAGCCTATATTTCATGTAGGCTACACTAATAGCTTATTATTGCTGTTGCTGTTATTATTATTATTATTATCATCATTATTATTATTAACATTAATATTGTAATCGTCATCATCATCATAATCGTAGTCGTCATCATCATCATCATCATCAACAACAACAACATCATTACGGCTTCCTCGGTCGCCTATTTACATGTGTGTGGTCATTTCTTCAATTCCTACAATTTTTCTGCCAACTACAGCTTCAGGTTTGAAGACATCAACGCTGCGACCTACAGAGGAGAGGTAAGACGTCCTTACCTACAATAGTAGCATTCCAGAATGTTTATGCTGCGCTGTGTTCATATTATGACCAGACTAGAATTGGCTTTTGAACAACCTCTGACTCGAAAGGGAGAGAGAAGGGGAGAGGGAGGGAAGAGAGAGAGAGAACTGGTGTTACATGACACGGGTCTTCGCCAGACTCATGGACTGTGAAGGCCGACATCGTGGCGTGCAACATCAATCCTAACGTTAAAAGACAGACTAGAAGTGTTTGAAAAAGAAAGGAAAGTGAATACGGAATATTCACAGGGACGTTAGTTCCACATTTCACACAGCCATCCATCATTGGCTAATTGATGAAATAGCTGTGATCTTGTGGACGTTCCTGTCTAGCGTACAACATTGTATTGTAATCGTTTTGGTAAAGTGTTGTAACCTCCTAGGCTGCGCCTGAAACGCTGCTTGAAAATAAATTCTCACAGAGAATCAGAATAGTACTATCTAGGAAGTATAACGATACCGGGTTCCGGATGATTAGTAAATACATGCAATTATAAATTGTTTGAGCCATGAGACGATTGACTCTCGATGCACTTTTATAACCGTCTAAGCTTGCTGCTTTCATTCCATTGGTTGGAAAGAAATGTATTGTAAATGTGAATATCGCAGAAATTTCTCCCCGTGAAACTTTAATGAGCAGCTGATTTGCTGATTGATCACCATGGCAACCGAACTCGTCTAATTGTTCGATAGACACTACGCAGCTGTAACCATGGCAGCCGGTTTGTGACGTGCGCTCTGTTCTCAAGACAATAGTCAAGAGTTTGATATTACTCCGAAATCAAGGCAACAATGAAGTTACGTCACGTCTTTATCGATTGTTAAATTACGTGCTCACCCTTGGCAGTAACTGCTGCAGGGCTTTGCGGGTTCAGATTTCAACCCCTCCCCCGCCCCATAGGTAATTATCGAATTTTTCAACCAATTCTGTGTATTCTGCGACCATAATAATTACGGTTAAAGAAAGAACTTTTTGAAAGAAATTAGTAAAAGAAATTTTCAGGGCCAGTCTAATAGTCTTAGCCAAGGGGTCTAATCAATTGTCTTCCGCATCTCCGTTTCAAGAATCATTTAACATTTTTGACCAGAAGGAAGCTACCTAGGCCACTGTTAAAAAGCACGAAACCAATTGTATGAGAAAAATACTCGCCTTCACACTCATACTTGTCCATTAATTCAAATCCTGGATGACACGAACATGAATAGTTTCCAATGTGATTTGCACAGATTTGATTGCATTTGTGTTGTCCGCTTTCACATTCATCGATATCTATCAAAAAATCAATTTCATGTTGATTTTAAAGCGAAGTCCTCAGATAGATGCCACAAAAAATTGTTAATGTAAGCTTAGGCTACTAACTGAGTGCAAAGAGACAGTCTAATAAACGCTACTACCATTAAATTTCAATGCGTTTTTCAATTCAAGTGAGTTTACTCTGAGAAAAGAAAAATAACAAACAATGAACCAAGGCAGACATCACAGAAAAAATGGTACACATGAAAATTAATGTTCATAGGAGACCTTGATTATATGAATTCTCAGAAAGGGTGAGGAAAAATTGATGAACGAGAAACAACTTTGTAGTGGCTAAATGGACATTTGCACCAGTACCTTCACATTGAAATTCGTCCTTTGGTTTAAATCCCGACCGACAGGAACATGTGTAATTTCCGATGTGATTTTCACAGACTTGACTGCAGTGGTGTGACTCTCTCTGACATTCGTCGATATCTAATACATAAAATTCATATAGATCTAGTCAGTCCTATTAATATTAGCCTGCTTGAAAGACTTAGATGTTCGTTCTCCTTAAAATTATTCATAGAACCAGCAATAAAGCTAGAAACATGATAAATCGAAGATATAGCTATAACTGTAGACATGAATATAATTTTTTGCCTATAAAATTCATCCATTGTTGTTTTCAGGTGCCGCCAGTTCTGAGTCCTGGTTTAAAAGAAGTGCAATGCATGTCGCCATCAATATGACATGCATCGTTACTCGTTAGACATAAGCTTATCCTTAGTTACAAACCAGTGACGATTGTGAGTTCGGGTTTACTGCACCGACTTGATGCAAAAAAACAGGTTGTCTGTGCACAATTGTCTGTCACTGTCACCAGGCAGCACAATTTCGATGGTGTAACCTGGTAAATAGCAGAAAGCATTGTGGTGTAGTGACTCTCCTTCCTTCGTACGTATCTATGACTTGGAATTTGATCTATGCCGGTTCATATAGTTAGGAAAAGGAGAAATCCAAAGTTAAGAAATTCACACTAACATTAGGCCTACATTCTACTAGGAATCTGGAAGCTTTACGTCAAATAAATCAATTAGACTTGAGACCAATCAGCACCTTCACAGTGAAAATTGCCCCATGGTTCAAATCCTGGATTACAGAAGCAGCTGTAATTTCCCACATTGTTTTCACACAGCTGATCACACTGATGCATTTCTGTCTGGCATTCATCGATATCTACAATAGCAAGCCACAAATTCTGTAAGAAGGAGGATAGCTTGAAAGATCTTTCGTGTCTCACAAATGTCACATATAATTTTAAATAGATTGAAAAATAATAAATGCGTTTATGGCCAGTTATGGTCGAATGCAATAACGTTATTTCGCAGCCAACCGCAGTACGAGGTCACGACATTCTTCAGCTTTGTCCTTTTCGATGTTTAGAATTCGATCGTACGTGCGCTTACTCGTTTTCATTCTCTCAATCAGCTCGCTCACTCTATCGTAAACTCGCTCACTCACCGCAAAACACCCACTCACTAACCTTACGCGTGCTCGATGGCGGTTCAACCAGTCACTGTCTCCCGGTGTAGCATAATCAAAGAAAAGAAGAAGAAAAAGAAGAAAAAGACGAAGAATGAGGAGGAGGAGGAAAGAAGAAGAAGGAGGAGGAGGTGGAGGAGAAGAAGCAGATCAGTTCCTTTAGCCAGCTCCGAGGCTACCATACGTATGAAGTGCTGGCGGCTTCATTTTCTTGGCCTCGGCATATGAGGGCGGGTGGTTAGTCCTTCCTCAACTCTCACCGCCTCATCATCCCACCAACAGTGTACGGCTGGTGTACTCGTCATCGCTGAATAGGCTAGTGGTGCGCCTGGAGCAGAAATCTCTGCACAAATTTCTGCCCCGTGGGATTTTGACCCTCGACCTGCCGCTTGACAGTCCGGCTACCGTGCAAATTAATCCTACTTTTAATACAAATCTCGAAAATTTAATATAAACATTTTCAAAAAAGAAACTTAAATAAACGACTGCATTACTAGCACATATTACCTTGACACTGAAAATCTGATAATAACTCGAATCCGTGACGACACGAACATGTATAACTTCCGATGTTGTTTGCACATATCTGCCAACACTGATGAATACCCGTTTGACATTCATCGATATCTGCAGTGGAATTAAAATTAAATTAATAAAAGAAGTATGATTATGATACAGCCTAATCGTTTTGCAGGGCTCTTGCTGACATACCACAGTCAGCTACAAAGAAAGAAACGATAAACAAAAATTATAGGGCCTAGTCATTCAATCAAATGGGTGCAGATAAACACAGCAACAAATTAAATGGTTTCTGGTTGATTTTTGCGTAGAAGTCAGGTGTACGAAAGTAAGAACGTTCCTGGTAAATAAACTCACCTCCGCATTCGAAATCGTTTATCAGCCTAAATCCCGATCGACATGAACACATGTAACTTCCAATATTGTTTTCACACGTATGACTGCATTTGTGGATTTTCTGTTCACATTCATCTATATCTATAAACAGCGAAACACATAGGCCTAAGTGACGTCTTGGCCTTTTAAAACCAATCATTTAAAACGAAGAAAATTGAAAATTAAGATGTCTAATATAGGTTGCATGTAGGCATTAGGATGAAAAATACTAAGGTTTTGCAATGGTGTTGATTAGACTTTACTTTTGCTTATTCATTAGCGTTTCACACTTGACACTGACATTTTTCTGGCACCAATCCCGTCCTGATAATTTTTTGGCTTGTTTCATTACTGTTAGGTTAGGCCACATTGTTTTTGTGCAGGAACTTCCAAGAAGGACTTGATAATTTAATATTCAACAATGGTCTCAATAAGAAATAAACAAATAACTAGTAACTGTAGCTTTGGATAGGCTACCTCCTTCAGGGGCAAAATTTACCATTCCGGTGTGGTACGGAAAATAGGTTGCGACCGACATATTTCCCCAGATCAATTCACATAGACAATGTTAGAGCTGGCTCTACAGTCTACAGAGCAGCTTAAGTCATTCAGTAAACCCATTTATCTTAGGCCTGTACCTAAATGTGGTAGTGAATATAGGACAAATTGTCAAGTAACTTTTCGCCAATAGACCCTACATTTTCTGCACAAGCATATAATTTTCATCTACATGTAGATGCTGTACAAGTTAAAGTATGTGTGCCTTAGCCATAGACCTAAAAATAAATAAGCCAGGCACTGAATCGTTTTCTGACGAGTACACTCACCTTCACACTGAAACTCGTTTACTTTTTTGAATCCCGGATGGCACGAACAAGTGTAGTTGCCAATGTTGTTATCACACATTTGACTGCATTGATGTAACTCTCTTTCGCATTCATCGATTTCTTGCACAAATTATATCACGAAATCCAAGTTATGGACGTATTAAAATGCAACATTAAGCATTGCTAAGCGACATTGCGTAGCCTACATTTACATGTAAATGATCGCATAATATTGTATGGAACACGAACTGACTTCCGAAAGGCTCTTGTTGCAAGAAGCGCTTTATAAATGGCCAGATACAATACGATACAGTACAATGAACTGTGCAAACTGTGACGTTGTCTCACGGTGACCAAATATAAAGAGCACTCTTTCTGAAACGCGTAGGATGTGGTTATGATCCTTCACTCAGGCAGCGTCTGCGTAACTAGGCTACCTTGCAAAGTTTGTAACTCACAATTGTTCCGTCGTTAAGGTCCATCAATTTGTCATATCTACGTATTATGATGGACGTTGAAAGGGGTAATATGAAATATGGCTGCGGTGTTTTGTATTGTAGAGGGTGCTCAAATATAATATAATAGGATGTGAATTAATCGATAATTATAAGTACCTTTACATTCAAACCCGGTTACTAATTCAAATCCTGGATTACAGGCACAGCTGTAATTGCCGATGCTGTTTTTGCATAATTGACTGCATTCGTGCAAATCCCGTTGACATTCATCGATATCTAAGCAAAGAACCAACATTAGAGTCAACGTCGAACAGAGGAACTATGTCAAATAGACTATTTTTTATTTGATAATTATGTTGGAACTCGTTAGGAATCATTGCGAATTGTGCATAAAGTTAAACCTATACAATTATGAAAGTTTGTTTGTCATTTTAGGCATTTCATATCATTACGAAGTCAAAGCTGCAAATATTAAATCGTTTTCATTCACCAGCACGATAGCACATTGTTAAAAGTTGCGTTTGCAAGAAGCGTGATAACTTATTGATGCAAATAGTTTTTAGTCGCCTACAACTCATGCAATTCTCAATATTTAAGGCAACTATTTTAAAGAAAAAACTTAAATAATCAGTTCTATTCTTAGCATGTAGGTCATAGGCTTACCTTGACACTCCAAATCTGCTAATAACTCAAATCCTGGACGACATGAACATGTGTAACTTCCGATGTTATTTTCACATGTCTGCCAACACTGGTGAATACCCGTTTGACATTCATCAATATCTGCAGTGAAAATAAAAATTGCATCAATCGAAAGAAGTAAATACACCAGCTAATTTAAAGTTGTCCAATGACTTGCTGTAACCAGGATATATATTTTTTATCGTAGATCATCAACAATGTGAATCATTTTAGCAAAAAACAGGTGGCTCAAGGAGTTAGAATGTCTTGTATGGGTGAGACTTACCTCCACATTCGAAATCGTTTATCAGTCTAAATCCCGATCGACATGAACACATGTAACTTCCGATGTTGTTTTCACACAGGTGACTGCATTTGTGGATTTTCTCGTCACATTCGTCGATATCTAAACAACGATTCACATAAGTGGCGCCTTGGTCAAAGTCTTATTTCAAGCATCTAACATTAATTAAGTCAAAACTTAAAATTAAGATTGCCTAGTTAAATTAAATCCTATGTAGCCTATAATAGGATGTAGGTCTACGCACTTAAAACAAGAAATAGTTACTAACCGACTTTTTCCTATTTGTTAGTGCATATTCTTACGGTACGGTACACGAAGGTCTAACCAAATACATTTTCTTGCCTGTTTTATTGCTATTAAACCCATTAATATGACACCTAAGTGGGATTGAGCGTAATAATATTGAAATCCGCACATAAAGTGGATCTGACTTTGCGTCAACACACTTCTTACAAACGACTTTTAAGTTCAGTTTTCGCTGTTGCCCAGTTGAGGTAAAGATAGTCTACTTTGCTTAATTAAGTGACAAATGAAAAATCCAAGCACTGAGTGACATTCTTACAAGAACACTAACCTTCACAGAAAAACTCGTCTACTTGTTCATAACCCGAGTGACAAGCACAAGTGTAGTTGCCAATGTTGTTATCACACAGCTGACTGCATTGGTGTAACTCTCTTTCGCATTCATCGATGTCTGACACAATTTTCAACATGAAAATTAAGGTTAAGGGTAAATTAATATCATAATGTAGGCCTAGGCCTAATTACATTGTGCTGTGTTGTACAAACATTATAGTAGGCCTATAATATGATTTTAGTTGCCTTTTAAATGCTCCATGTACCTTCACATGTAAAGTCGTTTCTTAATTCAAATCCTGGATGACACGAACATGTGTAATTTCCGATGGTGTTTTCGCACAATTGATTGCATTCGTGTGAATCTCTTTGGCATTCATCGATATCTATGCAAAGAACCATCATCACAGTTACCATCGAACAAAAAAATATTAGAAGACCAACGCATAGTTTACTTGAAATGTTAGAACTGGATCGGAATTTTGAGAATTATAGAAACTTGTAACTAGGCCTACACCGTAAATATGAAAGTTGGAGTTTTCATTCATTCATTCATTCATTCATTTAAGAGATTTAGGAATATACTCTGTTTAAGTAGGCCTAGAAGTATAACGGCATAAAGTATTTATAAGCTTACCCTACGCAAACGCCAAGAGCTTTAGCGTAGCCTACGACTTTGACCTGCTTATGCAAGAAGGAATCATGTCAGTATGCGTGTGTAGGCCTAATTTAGCCTTGCCCCTTTACAACCATTGCATCCAAAAACACTATGGTTTGAGCCCGGACATTTCAATGTCTAGTGAACATGTGCAATTTTCAATGCTGTTTCTGCATATCTGGTAATCACATGTAGGCCTAAATGGTTTCCGAAATCCAAAGATTTGAACGATGGCATTCTGCATGTAATAAGAATTAAGCCTAAGTGATAACGTCATATGCTGGTAACTTGCAGCCTCTCCTACTCACTTGGATCGCTTCTTCGCTGTTTGACAACTTACAGATAATTAATCAATTATTATTGTTTCTTTGCTAAAAGCAGAAAAAATGCTTACCGACGCATTGATATTTGTCTATTAAGTGGAATCCTGGATTACAGAAGCAACTGTAACTGCCAACTGTATTTTCGCAGTTTTCGCTACACTTGTGCGTATCCAATGTACATTCGTTGATATCTGAAATAAGAAATTAGGACACTAAAATAAGAGAACGCAAGTTTGTTTAGACAATGCAGATATCGACTGTCGTACAAGTTGTAGCGAATATTATATGGCGATAGGGACTAGTATAGGCCTACCAATCATCCAGATTCAGATGCACGGCCTAATTGAATGCATTGAGCTAAAATTATTGTGACTCATCTATGCTTTAAGTCCTAGCCACTTCTTTTCTTTTGCACAGTTCCTTCCTTGGGCTGTTTCAGATTCCAGCCTCTCACCATGACTGCTTCCTGTCAAGATTTGATTATCCCGATGGTGAATACAAATCTTCTACTCGTTAGCTACAATTTGTATTCAGAGTTAAAAGAATTTACTTGTGTGCACGACTCACGTGAATGTTTTTACCATGCACAATTTGCAATAATCGTTCACCTTCGCACTGATGTTCGTCTAACAGATCAAATCCTGGATGACAGGAACAAGTGTAACTTCCGATAGAATTTGCACATAGTTGATCGCAACTGTGCGTTTCCATTGCACATTCGTTAATGTCTACGGTTGAAAAAAACAACACTCAAAACGGTTTAGTACACGTAAACGAATGCACACCAAACAAACTCTGAATACAAATACATTGTTCACGAGCTATTTTTACAGTAAGCTCCTGCAGCGCACCCTATGAATGAGATTCTTCATATAAAAAAAATTGGGGAGGGACAATCAGTCATCCACTGACCGTCGCATGAATGACCATTCGATGCCAGAGAATAGCCAGGATTACAGGCACATTTGTAGCTTCCTAAGCTATTAGTACAGAGATGAGAGCAGCCGGATATTCCTGTTGAGCACTCGTTTACATCTGAAAATAAATAACATAGCAAAGAAAGCTTCGATAGGTTGAAAAAGTTCCGTTCATTAATAATAATAATTATCATCAACTATTCAAAGCAGCTGCATTTTTGGAAATATATTACTAGTTACGTAATGGAATTGATAAGTCATCCGTCATCTGTTCGTCCAAAGTAACTGTAGGGTATAGACCTATACATGTATATGTCACCTGGTCACCTGGTGCCGTCAGCTACTGGAGCTCTGGCGAAAGCCCTGGTGCATCTTCTCCAGTTGATCCTCTCCCTAGTCGCCTCTCTTAGTTCCTCCAGTCTCATGCCAGACTTTCCTGTACTTCATCCAACCATTTCTTCCTTGGTCTTCCGCATCTTCTCCGTCCCTCACCGCATGCCGTCATCAGCTCCTTTTCCAAACCGTTAGATCTCATCACATGGCCGAAGTAGCTCAATTTCCTCCAAGTTGCTGTTTGCTGCAGTGTCTCCTCCCTCTCTAATCCGAGCTCCTCGCGCACCGATTCGTTAGTTCTCTTCTCCGTCCATGAAATCCTTAGCATCTTTCTCCAAATCCACATCTCACACGCGTTGATTTTCTTTTCCATATCTCGTGTCTTTGTCCATGTCTCGCATCCATATAGGACGACTGGGAAGATCAGTGCTCTTACCAGTCTTTTCTTTGTTTCCCTGCTCACGTATTTGTCCTTCCAAATCTTTTCCAGACCGTTCATTGCCGTTTTCCCCATTGTTACCCTCCTCCTTATTTCCATATCACTTCTTCCCTCCTTCTCTATCATAGATCCCAGGAATGTGAAGCTCGATACTACCTCTATCGTTTCTCCATCCACCTCAAAGTTTTTCCATGTTGCAGTTGTCATAACCTTTGTTTTCTTTACATTGAAGTATAGTCCCGCCTTTTCGCTTTCCTTCCTGACTCTTCTTATTAACTCGACTAGGTCGTCCCTCTTACCCGCCAATAATGTCGTATCATCGGCGTACCTCAGATTATTCAGTATTTTCCCCGCTATCCTTACCCCTTCTGTTGCCTCCTCCAATCCAGCCCTCCTCATAATTCTCTCGGCATACAGATTGAACAGGAAAGGGGACAAAATGCACCCCTGCCTCACTCCTTTCCTTATTTTAAATTTCCCTGTGTCACCATATTCAGTTCTTATTACCGCTTCTTGATATATGTACTGGTCAAAATTACTAGGCCTATATCTTGTACGAATTGAATCAATGTGGTGAAAGTACGTTTTTAAGCTATGCGGGTGGTGATTTGTCGGAAGTTTCTGCCACCAAGAAAGCTTTATCTGATGCATAAGATATAATTCTTTTACCTTTTAGCTAATCTAAAGTTAACCATTAGACTCAAGTCGTGTACAATGAATTCCAAATAGCCTATATCGCCTTCAGTAGAAAATTACAGAAATTATGTTTTTGTTACGCCATAGTTCGTTACCGTCACATTTTCTTCCAGTCGATGCCAAAGTGTAGCCTTGATTGCAAGCGCATGTGTAATTTCCGATGCTATTAGCACAGAGCTGAGAACACCCGGATGTTCCTTCAGTGCATTCATCGACGTCTAAAAAGAATGTGTAATAAATCGGGCGTTTGAATCGCGATTGTTGGAATTTTAGTGCTCTTCTTCTTATCAACAAGTACAAGTTTCTTCCTGTTTATTCCCAAGCGCACTTGTTATAGCGTCCCTTCAAGCTCACTACTCAGAGGCGCTCCCTATTGCAGCGGGGAACAATGCATAGGAGTTTCACGCCGAAGCGCTGAGCAATTGCGAATGAAGGACTTGCCCAGGGTCCCTACGCGGAGACTTAAGGTGGATTCGAAACTGCAACCCTCCGGCCGCAAGGCAACGAGCATACCCACTACACCACCGCAGTAACCATTTCCAGTGATGATCAAATTCATCTTCCCAACAGTTACACTACAGGTCTACAAGCAGAGTTCTCTTATTAATCCGCTACAACCATTCCCCACAGTTGCATACCGTCGCATGTTCTTCCATTCAATGCCAAAGTGTAGCCTTGACTGCAGGCGCATGTGTAACTTCCGATGATATTAACACAGAGCTGAGAACATCCGGATGTTCCTTCAGTGCATTCATCGACGTCTGAAAATAGAACATTCAACTAAAGCTGGCTACATTGCAAGAGCTTACTGAACAAAAATCACGCAATAACAACGAATAACGAACAAAGTAATCCACTGTGCTTTAATTACATTTCTCTTCATCTTGAAAGTCTACCATAAACAACAGCCCTGACCACAGTTAACTGCCACTGACCGTTGCAGGTTCTTCCATTCGATGCTAAAGCGTAGCCTTGATTGCAGGCGCATGTGTAACTTCCTATACTGTTAACACAGAGCTGAGAACATCCGGATGTTCCTGCCAAACACTCGTCGACGTCTGAAAGTATAAATGTCTGGCCTTTTAAATCGGATTCATCTGAATTTCGGTCATGTACGCTCAATAATGAGAGCGAAATACGAGAAAGCACACTATTAGGCTCCTGCTCTTACATGTACATGGCAAAATGGGAACCATGCTTAGTTGAGCACAAACTATCGCTTACTGAGACCAATGAGTAACCTACAGCGATTGTTTCATGTGTAATCTCCAAATTGTGGCACTGCATATTTGGAAATACATATATCTGTATAGGTCCTATTATGCCTACTAGTTACGTAATTAAATTGATAGATCATCCGTCCTCTGTTCGTCCAAAGGAAGTGTATATATTGACCAAAGCTACTATGGCTTGTAAGAATTGAAGCAATTATTTTGGTGAAATTGTGTTTTTAAGTTATGCGGAAAGTGATTTGTTGCTTGTCTGATGTAAAAGATTTTCTTTTAGACTTTTGGTTGATCTATAGGTAACCGTTAGACTCCTGTCATTTACAATGTAGCCTTTTCAAAATAGCCTATAGGCCCTATCGCTTTCAAAAAGCCCGTGTTGGAATTTCTATGCGTCTAAGAAATTAGGTTTTTGTTACTCCATAGTTCGTTACCGTCGCAGTTTTTTCCATTCGATGCCAAACTGTAGCCTTGATTGCAGGTGCATGTGTAATTTCCGATGCTATTAACACAGATATGAGAACACCCAGATGTTCCTTCAGTGCACTCATCCAAGTCTGAAAATAGAACATTTAACAAAAGCTGGCGTTTATAAAAGCAGAACAATTTGACTTCGAATCTTAGAATTATTATTATCATTATTATTAAATAAATTCCTAACAATTTATAATTTAGAAGACAACAAATTGAGAACAGTGAAATACGAGAAATGTAGAAGTTTCGTTATTATTCTATCTCGCAAAGTGAAGTCTACCATGCATAAACATTTACCAGTGACCACATTTAACTACCACTGACCGTCGCAGTTTCTTCCATTCGATGCCAAAGTGTAGCCTTGATTGCAGGCGCATGTGTAACTTCCTATGCTATTAACGCAGAGCTGAGTGCACCCAGATGTTCCTGCCGAGCACTCGTCGACGTCTAAAAGAGCAATGTGTAACAAATCGGGCGTTTGATGCGCAATCATTTGCATTTGCGCCCGACGTCTTGACCATGGTTTGCGAAGCCGATGATAGACCGTTGACGTCTGTCAGAGGGATGCATTCCATGTCTTGCAGAGCCTGTTTCCGTCCGTCACCAAACCTTTGGTCTCCGCCCGAAAACTCGCAATTTTGAATCACCAACAAAGGATGATAACAAAACTTCATACATCGGGTACTCTGCAAGAGCCTACTGAACAAAAATGACGCAATAACAACGAATAACGAGCAAAGTAATCAATCCACTGTGCTATAACTACATTTTTCTTCATCTTGAAAGTCTACCATAAACCACAGCCCTGAGCCTCTGACCACAAATAACTACCACTGACCGTTGCAGGTTCTTCCATTCGATGCCAAAGTGAAGCCTTGATTGCAGGCGCATGTGTAATTTCCGATGCTATTAACACAGACCTGAGAGCATCCGGATGTTCCTGCCGAACACTCATCAACGTCTAAAAAAACAATGTATTCAAGCAGGTCAGTTTTGATTTCAGAACTCGTCTTCGGATCAACAAGTTCAAGTTTCTCTTTTAATGTTTACTGGGACTTTTGTGCCAATTAAAAGATAATTTGCCATAAAATATAATGCCATCAGACACAAAATACCTGGACGATGAGAAAGGAGGATGTCAAACGATTAGAAGCGTTCGAGATGTGGATATGGAGGAGGACGGAAATGGTCAGCTGGACAGAGCATAAATCAAACGAAGAAGTGCTGAAGATGGTGGAAGAGGAAAGATCCTTGATGGATACAATTAGAACAAGGCAGAAGAACTGGATAGGACATGTACTGAGAGGCACCTTCTTGCAAAAAGACATAGGCCTAGTGGAGGGCAAAATGAATGGGAAGAGGGGAAGAGGAAGACCTAGGGAAAAGTTCTTGGACTGGATGATGGAGGATGGATATGGAAAACTCAAAGAAAAAGCACAACACCGAGAAGAGTGGCGTCGTTGGTCACCTGAACATGCCGAGAGGCAGCAAACCTAAAGAAAGAAAGAAGACACATAATGAAACCGTTTTGCATAATATATCATCCATTGAAACAATTGTAGAACTTTTATATAACCTACCATTGCACGATCGTCTGTTTTGGTCCATAATATAACCCGGATTACACCCACATGTGTAACTTCCGACTGTGTTTGAACAGATCTGTGCACAACCTGAAGTTCGTATGGTGCACTCGTCAACATCTGAAAGTAACAACCAGTGGCGTAGCAAGACTTTTGGGGGCCCTTGTGCAGGGCTTCGGTGGTGGGTCCTTTCATTACTTGAACCCACTCGATTTCCAACAAAAAGGTTGTGCAAAAACGCCTGGCTTTTTTCCAATGGACTCTATTTGCATTATTTCGAACCCGAAGTCAAATAAAAATTAACTCGTTAAAATTTTAATTATTTTCTCCCGTTAGTCTTTCTAATCATTTTCTATTTCTTCAGGTTATCAGAGAAAACTCAACTAGAGTAGGCCTACTTGACAAAATTATCAATAAATTGCTTCATCTGTTTAAGTATGAATTATTGTCTTTCACGCTTAAATTCTGTCAAACAGTTGGGTTAGTTGACTAAAAAATAAACAATATAATAATTGCTACGATAAGTCTAAAAGAGGAAGCCGAAAATTCCGAAATGTAAACATTTTCACTTAGGCCTAGGCAAATTCCTTTGCGCAAAATAATTGAGATGCCTGCGTGCCTGAATCCTTTGGTAATGCAGCTGGTATAGCCTACCACCCCAAAGCTTTGTACCACCCTAGTTTCCGTTCGAAGCGCTTCACTGCTCGGTGTCAATATCCACAACCACCTCAGCACTAATCACTAGGCCCACAGTACATGTAGGCTAGATTTGATTACACTCTGAAAATTCTGAATGTAAAAAATTGCAATGCCACCGCTGTACATGTAGATATGAACACATCTGAATAATAATTATTCTTTAAAAAAAGACTCTGACTGCCGGGGGCCCTCAACAGCCGGGGGCCCTTGTGCACTGCACAACCTGCACTACCTATTGCTACGCCACTGGTAACAACGTAAGTTAAGTTTGAAGAGATGATTATAATTATATTATAATTATAGCGCCTCTGAGTAGTTTCCTTGAAGAAGCGCTATATAAATAGTTGAATAAATGAATGAATGGATATTTTCACACTACATATTTGGAAATATATTACGCCTACTAGTTGCGTAATGAAATTGATACGTCATCCGTCCTCTGTTCGTCCAAAGTAACTGTAGGCTATATACATGTACAGTATGTAGGTTACGGGCCTAAATTAATGTGTCTTGTAAGAATTGAATGAATTTCGTAAAATTGGTTTTTTTAGGTTATGCGGAAAGTGATTCGTTGCAAGTTTTTGTCACCAAGAACGCTTTATCTGATGCAAAAGATTCTCCTTTACCTTTTGTTGTAGGCTAATCTAAAGTAACCGTTAGACTAAAATGTCATTTTGCAATGTAGGCCCTATTACAAATAGCCTATAAAATCGCTTTCAAAAGGCACATGTTGGAATTTCTAGGCGTCTCAGAAATTGCGTTTTTGTTACTCCATTGCTACTTACCGTCGCAGTTTCTTCCATTCGATGCCAAACTGTAGCCTTGATTGCATGCGCATGTGTAACTTCCGATGCCGTTAACGCAGATCTGAGAACATCCGGATGTTCCTTTAGTGCACTCGTCGACGTCTAAAAGAGCAATGTATAACAAATCGGGCATGTGATGCGCAATCATTTGGATTTGCGCCCGACGTCTTGACCATGGTTTGCGAAGCCGATGATAGACTGCTGGCGTCTGTCAGAGGGATGCATTCCATATCCTGCAGAGCTTGTTTACGCCCGTCATCAAACCTTTGGTCTCCGCCCGAAAACTCGCAAATTTGAATCATCAACAAAGGATGATAAAAAAACTTCATACCTCGGGTACTCTGCAAGAGCTTACTGAACAAAAATAACGCAATAGCAACGAATAACGAGCAAAGTAGGCCCCTAATCCACTGTGCTTTAACTACATTTATTTTCATCTTGAAAGTCTACCATAAACCACAGCCCTGAACCTCTGACCACAGTTAACTGCCACTGACCGTTGCAGGTTCTTCCATTCGATGCCAAAGTGAAGCCTGGATTGCAGGCGCATGTGTAATTTCCGATGCTATTAACACAGACCTGAGAGCACCCGGATGTTCCTGCCGAACACTCATCGTCGTCTAAAAAACAATGTATTCAAGCAGGTCAGTTTGGTTTTCAGAACTCTTCTTCGTATCAACAAGTTCAAGTTTCTCCCTAATGTTTACTGGGACTCTTGTGCCATTTAAAAGATACTTTGTCATAAAATATAATGCCATCAGACACAAAATACCTGGACGATGAGAAAGGAGGATGTCAAGCGAATAGAAGCGTTCGAGATGTGGATATGGAGAAGGATGGAAAGGGTAAGCTGGACAGAGCATAAATCAAATGAAGAAGTACTGAAGATGGTGGAAGAGGAAAGATCCTTGATGAATACAACTGGATAGGACATGTACTGAGAGGCACTTTCTTGCAAAAAGACATAGGCCTAGTAGATGGCAAAATGGAGGGAAAGAGGGAAAGAGGAAGACATATAGGGAAAAGTTCTTGGGCTGGATGATGGAGGATGGATATGGTAAACTCAAAGAAAAAGCACAACACTGAGAAGAGTGGCGTCGTTGGTCACCTGAAGCTGCCGAGAGGCAGCAAACCTAAAGAAAGAAAGAAGACACATAATGAAACCATTTTGCATATTAGCCATTGAAAGAATTGTAGAACTTTTAAATAGCTTGCCATTGCACGATCGTCTGTTTTGATCCATAATATAACCCGGATTACACCCACATGTGTAACTTCCGACTGTGTTTGAACAAATTTGTGCACAGCCTGAAGTTCGTATGGTGCACTCATCAATATCTGAATGTAACAACGTAAGTTAAGATTTTAAGACGAGTCTTTAAAAAGAGATGATTATAATTATATTATATTTATAGCGCCTCTGAGTAGTTTTCTTGAAGAGGCGCTATAGGCCTATAAATTCTTGAATAAATGAATGAATGAATATTTTGACACTGCATATTTGGAGATAATAAAATATATTAGGCCTACAAGTTGCGTAATGAAATTGTTACGTCATCCGTCATCTGTTCGTCCAAAGTAACTGTAGGCTATAGCCGCTATATACATGTAAGCTTATAGTATGTAGGTTACTGGCCTAAGTTACTGTGTCTTGTAAGAATTGAATCAATTTAGTGAAATTGCGTTTTTGAGTTATGCGGAAAGTGATTCGTTACAAGTTTTTGCCACCAAGAACGCTTTATCTGATGCAAAAGATTCTCCTTTACCTTTTGGTGTAGGCTAATCTAAAGTAACCGTTAGACTAAATGTCATTTTGCAATGTATTACAAATAGCCTATAAAATCGCTTTCAAAAGGCCCATTTTGGAATTTCTAGGCGTCTCAGAAATTATGCTTTTGTTACTCATTGTTATTTACCGTCGCAGTTTCTTCCATTCGATGCCAAAGTGTAGCCTTGATTGCAGGCGCATGTGTAACTTCCGATGCTGTTACCGCAGAGCTGAGAACATCCGGATGTTCCTTTAGTGCACTCGTCGACGTCTAAAAGAGCAATGTATTACCAATCGGGCGTTTGATGCGCAATCATTTGTATTTGCGCCCGACGTCTTGACCATGGTTTGCGAAGCCGATGGTAGACTGCTGGCGTCTGTCAGAATGATGCATTCCATGTCCTGCAGAGCTTGTTTCCGGCCAACAACAAACCTTTGGTCTCCGCTCGAAAAATCGCAAATTTGAATCATCAACAAAGGATGATTTAAAAAACTTCATACCTCGGGTACTCTGCAAGAGCTTACTGAACACAAATAACGCAATAAGAACAAGTAACGAACAAAGTAATCCACTGTGCTTTAACTACATTTCTTTTCATCTTGAAAGTCTACCATACCACAGTTAACTACCACTGACCGTTGCAGGTTCTTCCATTCGATCCCAAAGTGTAGCCTTGATTGCAGGCGCATGTGTAACTTCCGATGCTATTAACACAGACCTGAGAACATCCGGATGTTCCTGCCGAACACTCATCGACGTCTAAAAACAATGTATTCAAGCAGGTCAGTTTGGATTTCAGAACTCTTCTTCGTATCACCAAGTTCAAGTTTCTCCTATTATGTTTACTGGGACTCTTGTGCCACTAGTTGCACATCTAGTCGCTAAAAGATACTTTATCATTCATAAGATATATCCATCAGACACATACTAGTCAAACCATTTGGGATTGTATAGGCTACATTGAAACAATTGCAGTTTTAAATAACTTACCATTGCACGATCGTCTGTTTTGATCCATAATATAACCCGGATTACACCCACATGTGTAACTTCCGACTGCGTTTGAACAAATTTGTGCACAGCCTGAAGTTCGTATAGTGCACTCATCAACATCTGAAAGTAACAACGTAAGTTAAGTTTTTAAAAAGAGATGATTATAATTATATTATAATTATAGCGCCTCTGAGTAGTTTCCTTGAAGAGGCGCTATATAAATAGTTGAATAACTGAATGAATGGATATTTTCACACTGCATATTTGGAAATAGGCCTATATTACGCCTACTAGTTGCGTAATGAAATTGATACGTCATCCGTCCTCTGTTTGTCCAAAGTAACTGTAGACTACATAGGCTACATGTACAGTATGTAGGCTACTGGCCAAAATTATTATGTCTTGTAGAGAATTGAATGAATTTTGTAAAATTGGGTTTTTTAGTTTATGCTTTTGTTACTCCATTGTTACTTACCGTCGCAGTTTCTTTCATTCGATGCCAAAGTGAAGCCTTGATTGCAGGCGCATGTGTAACTTCCGATGCTGTTAACGCAGAGCTGAGAACATCCGGATGTTCCTATAGTGCACTCGTCGACGTCTAAAAGAGCAATGTATAACAAATCGGGCTTTTGATGCGCAATCATTTGGATTTGCGCTCGACGTCTTGACCATGGTTTGCGAAGCTGATGAAAGACTGCTGGCGTCTGTCAGAGAGATGCATTCCATGTCCTGCAGAGCCTGTTTCCTCCCGTCATCAAACCTTTGGTCTCCGCACGAAAATTCGCAATTTTGAATCATCAACAAAGGTTGATAAAAAAAACTTCATACCTGGGGTACTCTGCAAGAGCTTACTGAACAAAAATAACGCAATTACGACGAATAACGAACAAAGTAAGCCAATGTGCTTTAACTACATTTCTCTTCATCTTGAAAGTCTACCATAAACCTCAGCCCTGAGCCCCTGACCACAGTTAACTACCACTGACCATTGCAGGTTCGTCCATTCGATGCTAGAGTGTAGCCTTGATTGCAGGCGCATGTGTAACTTCCGATGCTATTAACACAAAGCTGAGAACACCCGGATGTTCCTGCCGAACACTCATCGACGTCTAAAAAACAATGTATTCAAAGCAGGTCAGTTTGGATTTCAGAACTCTTCTTCGTATCAATAAGTTCAAGTTTCTCCTTTATTGTTTACTGGGACTCTTGTGCCAATAGTTGCGCTTGTTGTCGCTAAAAGATACTTTGTCATAAAATATAATGCCATCAGACACATAATGAAACCATTTTGTATTATAGCCATTGAAACAATTGTAGTTTTAAAGAACTTACCATTGCACGATCGTCTGTTTTGGTCCATAATATAACCCGGATTACATCCGCATGTGTAACTTCCGACTGTGTTTGAACAGATCTGTGCACAACCTGAAGTTCGTAAGGTGCACTCGTCAATATCTGAAAGCAACAAAGTAGGTTAAGAAGAGATTATTATAATAATATTATATACATTGTCGTAACAGATATTGATATTGCGCCCTTTGGCACCCGAAACGATTCAAATTTACGTGACTGAATTTTGTTGAAAATAAAATTCTTGAACTTTTTAATTTATCTACTACAAATCATTGTTGCTCCAAAGTGTGATCTCTTTCTTGCATTTACATGTAGGCTACTTCTATCGAGACTGTAGTATCATGCTAAGATCCGTATCATTGTCAACGTTATAGAGGAAGACAGTCTTACAGATGCGCCTTTAGAAAAGTACATTAATTCAGACACCTTGATCCAAGTTCTCCCGACCCTGCATAGTCCTGGCAGCATAAATTGGCTACACCATGCAAGTGTAGGTTGGTGAGGAGAAGCAGGTCATGAACCGCAAGGTAGCCTACGGTAACTCGACCTCAAGAACTTGAACAGAGCAATCACCTCTCTAGTAAGGAGTACACTAAACCATGCATTCAAATAACTTTAGAGACACAGGGCTCACAATAATATTTTATCCTCTCCAATAAAGGTTCGTTAAACTTTATCCCAAGAATGTTATTCAGAAACATGTACTTATTGTACTAACTATCTTTATAAGTTTTTTAAGCAGCCATGCTGTCAAATTTGGTAATGTAAACCTACAGCGTTCTGTCTGCGGTTTAAACGAATATACATTATACATAGGCCTATTATTTTATCATACGAATTTTCTAACCTTGACACGAGCGTCCATTGGCATCCAGCGCATATCCTGGATTGCATCGACAACTGAAACTTCCGTAATTGTTGACACACGTATGCGCGCATCCTGATGTCCTTAGCGCACATTCGTCAATATCTGAATGCAGTGCAACAAAACAGCTATTAGAACGGGTTAACAAAAATCAGCCTATGTCTACAGTACTAAGCTTATATCTTGGTCATGTTAATGTGACGTTCGCGATAACAGTTAGAATTGAAGACTGCGAATTGGACATTATTTCGTCGGTGTCTGAATCCGTCGTGGCTATGAACTTTTATTGAGTGGCATAATCAGTCAAATCATCGGTCGTCATTCATGACTAAGAAGCTAGATGGCCTGATTTAATTAAAGTATCTAAAACAGAACAAAAGTTCTACCACATTTAGTGAAGCCACCCACCATTTTTTGACGATTTAAAGATGTAACGCAGCAAAAAGTAGCAAAAAACAATTTTATTAAGTCTCATTTCAAATAATTGTTATCAAAATTAATAGCATTGATATTGCCAGATGATCATTGTTATTTCTATATAAAAAGAAACAGGCTACCAACATAGCTGCACGTCACTGAGAAGTCACTTAGCAAGATGACAATCAAATTGGTAAATAAGGAATCTGTCAGATTAATCAGAGATCCATCAAGGACTTTGCAAAGAGACTAAAAAGAATTTTGCACTGGTAGTGGGCACATTGAACACAAGTTGTGAAGCACTACCAAGTTCATTTGACAACAGTTATTTGAGATGAGACTTAATAAAAATCGTGTTTTTGCTACTTTTTCTTGTGTTTCGTTTTTGAATCGTCAAAAACGGTAGGTGGCCTCACTAAAAGTCGCATAACTTGTGTTGTAGCCTACTTGAAATATTTTGATGAAATCTGGCCATCATAATTATGATGTAAATATGAACCCCCTTTAAAACTGTAAAATTTCATTTCGAAATTCTTACTTCTGGCCAAGATATTGGCAAAAAATCTAGGGGGTCTTGTTTTCGCCCACCCTGTACGTAATATCATGCGAATCTTCTAACCATGACACGAGCGTCCATTGGCATCCAACGCATATCCAGTGTTGCATCGACAACTGAAACTACCGTAACTGTTGACACACGTATGCTGACATCCAGATGTCCTTTGAGCACATTCGTCAATATCTGAATGCAGTGCAACAAAACAGCTATTAGAACGGGTTAACATCAATCAGTGTTTTGTTACTATACAGGGTGGCGCAAAATAAACCGGGCTATTAGTTTTTGCAATTGCATCGCTTGAATAATCAAAGTAATTATCACTTTAAAACTATCATTAGACAGAAACGACACAGAAAAATGAGAGCACTACATAAAATAAAACTGACATCAAGTATTCTATGGCGTTAACTATTCTTTGTACCGTCATGGCGAAGCGTAATGCTGACAATTATTGATGATAAATCGTTAATTCGTGCGTTAAGACTCGAAAAAGGATGGGGTTCGCTTCGAATGATTAGAGAATTCCCACAACGACAATGGAAGCAAAATACGTTGAATGGTTTGATTAGGATCGACGAAACTGGCGACACTAAAAGAAAACAGGGTATACCGGTCGACCGCGATCGGTTCGTACGGCTGATAACGTAGCGAAGGTCGAGGAACTGATTTCAAGTCAAGAAGACCAACCGGGAACAAGCAAATCTCCGAGAGAACTTGAACGTCAAACTGGTATATCTCGTAGAACTGTTCAGCGTATTACTGCCAGACATTATAGCTCACTCTGGTGACAATTTCAATTTCCAACAGGATGGAGCACCTGCTCATCGTTCACGAAAAACAGTTGCTTTTCTCACTGCTCACGTTCCAGACTTTATTGAACCAAAAAATTGGCAACCGAACAGTCCGGACTTGAATCCCGTTCGATCTAATCGATCTGGGGAATGCTTCAGCAGCTTGTCTACAGGCAGAGAATTCGAGATATTGAACATTTGAAAGTTCTGACCGCATGCTGGGACGAAATCAGCGAGCACACTATCAACCGGGCTATTGGACAGTTTTGCAAGCGATTAATTATCATTGGTTATCGCAGCAAACGGAGGACATCACTTTGACTTAAATTTCTTACGCATTCAGAAAACTCTGAAATTTTACAGTTCATTCAATGTTAGGCTATATTAAATGCCAAACCAATGCCATTTTTCTGTGTCATTTCTGCAGTCTAATGATAGTTTAAGGCAATAATTACTAATAGCCCGGTTTATTTTGCGCCACCCTGTATCTTGGTTTGTTAATGTGACGTTCGCGATAACAGTTATAATTGAAGACTGCGAATTGGACATTATTTCGTTGGCGTCTGAATGCGTCGTGGCTATGAACTTTCATTTGGTGGCATAATCAGACAAATCATTGGTCGTCATTCATGACTAAGAGACTAGATGTGTCAAGCGGTCTCGAAAGCCGTCGCATGTTGCTACGCAGATACAGAGATATAGGCGAGTAAAGGCGATAAGGGTCAAAAATACGAAAAATGGTTTTATGGTGTATAATTATTTTAAAATATGTCTACTTTCAATATCTGCAATTAAAAATTTTGAATTCAAATGCTTAGTGTTGAAAAAATTACTTTTACCGCATGTGGTGTCAAAATTTGCTTTGAATCAATCGCTCAATGAGCTATTTTCAAAGTTAAAATCCGCCATGAACGACATACATTTGTAGCTATCATACGCCAAATGGACTATTTCTTGTAGTCGTGTCTGTCACCTTGTGCTGTCAGTTCGTTGAACTCTAGCGATCGTCAAGGCCAGCCTTCTCCATTGCTTTCTTTCTGATGTCGCTTCTCTTAGTTGTTCCAGATTCATTCCTGTTGTTTCCTGAACATCGTCCAACCACCTTTTCCTTGGTCGCCCTTGTTTTCTCCTTCCTTCACCGCATGCCAGCATCATATCTTTCTCCAAACCATTTGAACGCATAACATGACCAAAGAAAACCAACTTTCTTCTTAGAACTGTTTGTTGTAACGACTCATCCATATCGATACCAATTTCTGTGCGCACCCACTCATTTGTTCAAATCATTGGTCGTCATTCATGACTAAGAGACTAGATGTGTCAAGCGGTCTCGAAAGCCGTCGCATGTTGCTACGCAGATAGCCTACAGAGATATAGGCGAGTAAAGGCGATAAGGGTCAAAAATACGAAAGTCGTGTCTATCACATAATAAATTTTACCTCCAATATGGTACTGAATGGTCCATAAAATTTGTTTCACCCGTTTAAATAAGCAGGTTTTTGTCAAAGTTTAAAGCATTCTTTATTGCTTGCTTGACAACGATGATGATTATTATTCAAGCCACGCCTCCGACTCAGTTTTCTTAGAGTCTAATTGGCTTACGAGACATATCGCGACACTGACCTTCGATCGTGCGCATGCGATCTAGCAATTCTTGGTCTCTCAACTTGTTGATGTTGCTCATTTTCTTTAGTTACTTTCGGAGAGAAACGTTATTTTTGCGTTTGTTTCGGAAAGAATTCGTATGAACATCATTCACACTAAGCTTAATTTACATTAGCCTAATGGAAAGTGAAATTTTGAAGCTGTTAAACTGTTCAAATAGTGATAGCCTAGGCAGGCCCTAATCGTAATCGTAGCCTTATCTCCAAGCTTCCAAAGTGCTATTCGAAAGCCAGGCGTGGAGCACCAGCTTAATCACGAGCGCTGCGTCAAGTCAAAAGAGTTGTGTCCGTAAGAGTAGTCCAAAGGTGGTCCGGGTCGAGTTACCATAGAAAATGAATTGATAAGACTGTCCGATGAACACGGGTCTTATTCAGCGAAGCGATAAAGATTCCGCCGACGATAGGAAACATGTGCGTATGGTCTATTGTCTAAGTGGGTAGGCTACATAGGCTAATTAAAATTCTTTATGAGATTTGAAAGAGTCTCGTATTTAAGTCAGTTCTGTTTATCGGACCCAACGTATTCCATTCATGCCTGCTGGTCGAGTAAACAAATTGCGAACAATTAAATCGTAGGTCCCTTCACGCTTCGATGTCAAAGCCTTATTTCTTTGACTAGCGGCTCATTAGCCTAATAAGCCTCCTATTCGAGTCAACAAATCGCGAACAATTGTATCATCACTCACAATGTTTGCATAAATTTAATCAAATCAAGAATGGGGTATAGTAGGCTACCATATTCGAGCTTACCTTGAAGGACCTTGTTAATTTTTGTGTTAGGCTATTTAAGACTCATACATCGTCGGTCGGTCAAAATGAAACGTCGACCTGTCCGCCTGCGCGTTAGATGCGTTGTTTGCATTAGTTTCATTAATACAATTCAGCAGTAGATTGTATTTCTATCACAGTTTTGAAAGTAATAGTTCGATTTTCATGCCGTTTGATGTATTCGATACAGGATATAGCCATGAATTGACCAGCAAATTTGCAGAAGAATAAATTAATGGTTACTAAGGAATTACCCGACACAAATGTTCCGAAACTTTAAGCTCGATTTTCTCAATTGTAATGATTTAGCAAATTGCAGATTCAAATGAGTATAACTTCAGTTAGAAATAAGATATTTTCATTCTGTAAAAAGTATTTTGAAGAAAAATATCTGTAGAATATGAATAAATAAAAAGGTCCAACACCGTCATGTGACGGAAAATCATCCCCATCGTCACAGATATGCTACCGGGCTAAGTATGTCACAGGTGACGCTTCTAGCGTGTAAACACCAACTCGGTCTGGTCGTGTTTTATCTTAAATTTCTCGTATCTTGAAGAGGCGCTATATAAATTTATGTGATTGATGAATAAATAAATTTATGTGATAGGTCACACTAGTGAACCGGGTATATGCAGGCCCGCCATTTAAAGTTCTTAACATTAAGCTTATATTATAGCCATAGTATCAATCTGATCTGCTAACCTTGACACGAGCGTCCATTGTAGCTCAACACATATCCAGTGTTGCATCGACAACTGTAACTACCCTGAGTGTTGTCACACGTATGCGAGCATCCCGATGTCCCTAGTGCACATTCGTCGATATCTAAAAACAATATGCAAAATATGCTTATTACTGCTTTGATGATGGTACAACGCTGATGAAACAAATCATCAATGAGGTGAGAAAAATAATACCATGTGGTAATGTATATAAACTGAATTGAACTGAAGTTTCTTCATTTTGCACCTACTGATTTGGCAGTTTACAAAATTGAAGACGATAGCGTCGTCAATAATAATAATAATCTAAATAAGTCATTAGAAGGAAGACCCATAACGACAGGGTTCGTCCCAGTGCTATCTGAGTTGCGTGAGTTCACTGCCCAGACCGACGTCAAGTGGTCTGTAATCATGGACTGAAGCCACATAAGCTTAAGATAATTAGGTTCAGAGCCAAATAATTATAATTAAAGAATGAACTGTGTCGTTTGGATTAACTTCAAGAATTATTGTTTTAATGGCGAGATAATTATAATTATGGCTTACCTGTACAGGTGCTTGGAGCGGTGCATCTTGTACCGGCGGTACAGTGCCAACAAATGGCTGTTAAAACAAATGCAAGGCATTAAGTAAAATCCAACGAAATACTTCGAGATGAAGTTCATTTATCAGGATAGCCAGCACCTTTAACCTATGTGACTTAAAAAAACCGCTGTAAATGTTCTGTATCAATTTATATTCACTTTGCATTTAAAAAAACTTAATTTGTTGCTCTCATTAGTGGCTAAGTCTAAGTTAATTTTTGATGCAGTATTCAAATGCCACAAAAGCGTGCTGACCAATAATTATGACTTCACGTCATCGGGTTCACCGACTACAGCGACGTTGGTCGCGTTTCAGCACGCTATGGTTACACTCGAGAACAGCTCCTACGCGGCCCACGCAGGCTATCACTACCTTTTTTACAAGACGCAGAAGAGGCACTCTTGGTTCAAATCGCACAAACTGGAGCTACGGTCTGGAATTTACTTCCACATTTGTTCCGTCTGCTTTTTAGGGTTCTTACTGGAGCATTATTTTATTCAAATCAAACTGCACTTTTGCCGTGCTAGAGTAGGGAGCGTTTCTGAATAGTTCTCTTGAAGAGGCGCTGTAGAAATTCTTGAATTACTTTTTGAACGAATGAGTGTCTAGGCGCTACATTGAGATCAGGTAGCCTACTTGTGTTAAAACGACATGCAGAACATTAAACCACAATTCGATCATAAACTTTGAAACGCATTAACTAGAAAACTTTGCACACATACGAGAATTGCAGTAAGGATAAGTTCCCCATCCGGATTGACATCTTTCAGCACGATATGTCTCATAAGTATATCTGTACTGATTTTCACAGTAGCTGAAAGCAATTTAATTAATGTTTATAGTAGTGTAGCATAATGCAACTGCTCTTCGTAGGCCTATAATTGCTTATTTTTACTAGTAGGCTAATTTAATAATATTTGAAGGGTTATGTAATTAAATTTCAGTCGCATTTCTTTTACAAACAAATTTTCTAGATTCCTGTCAATACCGCTGTTTCCCTTGCTATTCGTATCTTTATTTCACTCTTCCAATCTACATGTAGCCTAGGTCAAATCAGGTTTTTTTAGCGTGCAGTTGTACACAAAATGTGCAGTTCTTAATGGATTTCTGCAGTTGCAGAAGCACTTTCGTGCAGTTAAAACTAGATAAAAGATGTGTGCCTCCCCCGTTATGGTCATTGTCCTCCGATTGGAAGCAATTTACTATGAAGAGTGAGATAATGAAAGAAAGAATTGTGCAGTTCTAAATTTTTTTAAAACAGCCCTGTGGGTCAAATGTCATGATTATTACTTCCAAGGTAAGTAGCCTAAACCTCTACTTTCTCCAGATGTGTGCCTCCCCCGTTACCCGCTGCATGATGTCTTTATCACCAAATTGCATCGCTTACTAATTAATAATATTATTGACTCGAATAGTCATCTGTGTCAGGTCACGTCAATAGTAGGTCTAAATGTTTTGATTGTGATCCTACATATAATTTGTAATCTGTATAATAGACCTATACTTACTACACGGTTCGGCAACTTCTGCCAAACCACCATCCTGAACATCTATTCGACGATCGCTGTGAGCAATAGGACTGGACAACGGTTCGGTACTGAAGATAGCTTTCTACATGTCTGCATACAAGCAAAACATCACCGATGTTTTTAATTTCTGTGATAAATGCGAGGCAAAAAATCACAATTGTCGTATTTTTTATCAGCTACAAGGTCTTGAGGCAATTGTAAGTGAATAGTTTCAAAACCGATTCGATTCGTCTAAGGTTAAGCATTTGGAGATATCAAAATGGTTAGGCCTACCAAATGTGATTAGGTCTACATGTACATCTTAGTCTTTTTAAATTTTAAAAGTTGGTAGCGATTATGTAGTGCAGTAGACGATAAGAAATAAAACGGGAATAGAGAATACATTGACAGGTTAGATTGAGATAGACCCACATATGAATGTAGGCTACAGAGGCAGATTACGAGATGAATACAAAAAACCAATAATTGTCTTATGGGACACTGTTTCGCAGTCTTATTTCATACGGCGATGTAGTATGTAGAGTTGTATAACTGTATAGCCCTGCCACGGTCATACTGATAAATCAAGAATGTATCCAAAAGCTTAAATTCTTATTTTTTATATGAATCAAACGTTTTGAAAAGTGCTTTACCTTGCGTAAACAACCGGAAACGACAATACGCAGAACAATAGCGTGATCTCCGATGGTAGCAAGTTCATGCTTGAAATTCAGTCGTTTGCTGAGATGGCTTTGACTTTTGATGGTCACATTATTACAGCTAGCTAAATGATTGAAATAAGTCAAAAATAATTACACTTTCCTTTTCTCCAAAACACATAATTTTATTCCAACCAACAATCAAGTATAGTATTCTGCGAATACTCACGAAAGGAACAACGACGGGACAAAATAATTGGTGTGATATGATGGTATTTTACACTGTGAACGTGAAAAATTATACGCTATGGTAATTTTTCAATATTTATTTATTTATAATAGGCTTACTCAAATTTACTATAGCCTACAAACAATACGAAACGTTCATCTAATTGTTATTAAAATAATCAACTATATTATTATATCTGTAGGCCTAAGTCTGTTCCAGACATTCTTCTGACGATATGAAAGAGGTCTATATAAAGATTCACACGTTACTAAATTAATGCTGTAGGCGTATGGATATAAATGCAGCCGCATAATTCTCGTTTCTGCATAAAACGTTGTCTTCGGTGAGACTTTAAATGCGATGACTGTTGGATTTAAAACTTGGTTCTTACAATAGCAGCGATTGGAACAGTTCAAATTTCTGCGAGATTCTTGCATGTTCACAGCGGTTAAAACAAATTGATGGTTCGATTTTCGCTCACAGTGTAGCCTATAATTACGTGAGCGTGAGCTAGTTAAGCAGGAATGCCTGCAGACTGTAATTGACCATAGACACGAAATCACTTTCCCCAAAAGTCCTACCATAATTTTTCTAGAAATATGATACTACGCTAACCCAGCATGACATCATGTATTTGGTTTTCATTCTGTCCAAGGGCGGATCCAGGGGGGAATCCGGCCATGGCTCCCCCATTTAGAAATGGCCATGTATCGTGGGCCCCCCCATCCATTTATGTGGGTGACTAAAAAAATAAAAAGGTCTTCAGCTTTTTCGACGGATACGAAAAAAATTTCGGACCCAGGGCCAAGAATTTCCCCCCCCCGGCCAAAATTTCTGTATCAGAGCCTGATTCTGTCGGTGTAGCAGTCGCCTAACAGTCGTTGCGGTGTCGGGGACTTTGCACCGTCCTGCAATGGCATTTTTAAAAATCAAATTCAGCAATGGAGGCTGTTCTCTGCTCAGTAACCTCTGACTGCTGATGCTGCTGATGATGATATAGATGCCCGTGAACAGACCCTGCTACGTGGAGATGAATTGTTTCGCACTAGCATCGCTAATTAAACAGTGCTACCATCTCTCTCCCTTCAGTTCTTCACTCACCTTCTTCTCCACTTCCGTCACCCCTTTTTTTCTCTTCTTCCTCCTCTTCTTCTTTTCTTCTTCTTCCTCCTCCTTCTCCTTCTCTCCTCGTCCTACTCCTCCTCTTTCTCTTCAACATCCTCCTCTTCCTCATCCTCCTCTTCCTCCACTTTCTCTTTCTTTTCTTCTTCTTCCTCCTCCTCTTTATCATCATCATCTTCTTCTTTTTTCTTTCTTCTTAACTTCTTCCATTGCCGCTACTGCTACTGGTACCACTACTGCTACTGCGATTACTAGTAATCTTCTTCTCCGCTGCCTCCTTCTATAGCGCTGCATCCTCTTATTCAGTGCCTCAGTCAGGATTCAGAGCGCATGCACAACCCATTAGCGTAAAATCCCACTGCCCTGACATTTTATATAATTATAGGCTTGCGTAGTTTTTAACAGAAATTTGACACTCTCATCAGCAGGTCATATGGTTTGCAGAAGCAAACCGAGTTGACAGACATTGTAATTAAATGAGTGCGTGTGACACAAGGAACTAACCTACACTGTACTTGGAGTCTGGACGTTGCAGTAACTCTGTATTAGTCTGTAAACACTTATTATCAGTTTGATCTAGGCATCTGTAAGAGAAAGTTCCCCAGAAATGACTTTTGCCTCCAGAACAATTTAACAAAATGGCATAGGCGTACGAGGCGAGGGTCCAGGGGGGCATATCCCCCCAACTTTCAGGCAAGTGTGGTTTTTTCGGGAAAAACAGACACCCGAACGACTAAAAAAGAAGGTCGTCAACTTTCGGGCAAGTCTGGTTTTTCGGGCAAACACAGCCTCGAACGTCTAAAAAAAGATCATCAACTTTTTTCCGGATATATTTTTCGGGCAGAAGTTCAATCTTTGCCCCCCCCCCAGCTGAAAACTCCCGTACGCCTATGCAAAATGGTAATAGTTTTTACTTACCGCTTGCCGGTACATTATTTTGTTAAACGGACGCACGTATAATACGTATAATCATCTGGTCACCTGGTGCCGTCAGCTTCTGCAGCTCTGGCGATATCCCTGATGTATCCTCTCCAGTTGATCCTCTCCCTAGTCGCCTCTCTTAGCTCCTCCAGTCTCATGCCAGACTTTTCCTGTACCTCATCCAACCATTTCTTCCTTGGCCTTCCACATCTTCTCCTTCCCTCACCGCATGCCGTCATCAGCTCCTTTTCCAAACCATTAGATCTCATCACATGGCCGAAGTAGCTCAGTTTACGTATAATACGTAAACTTATAATATGTATGCATTCATACATACATGCATGCATGCATGTACGCAAGTACGTATGTACGTATGTACGCATGTACGTATGTACGCATGTACGTCTGTACGTACGTACGTGCGTACGTGTGTATGTATGTATGTTTGTATGTATGTATGTATGCATGCATGTATGTATGTGTGTATGTATGCATGTATGAGCACTTGTAGCACCCGTTCCAGATTTCTACTCACAGGATTTCCCGGCTACAGCGCGGACACTGAATCGAAGCGCATGCGCAACTGCGGGTGAAGGACTTGCCCAAGGTCCCTGGGAGGTGGCCTGAGGTGGATTCGAACATGTAGCACTCTGGCTGCAAGGCATCGAACAAACCCCGACACCAGGTGAGGGTGAAAAACCGAAATCTATTGCGAAATGTCGGGAAAGAAGATGGGGGCTTGGTGGAGACCCCCGAACCGCAGGGGCGGGTGGGGGCTGGGTGGGGTCAAGAAATAAAAATTCCCGGACAACGCCGGGTAACCCAGCTTTTGTTTTATAAACCACGAACCCGAATGTAGCCTGAACAAAAATCCTTTGAAGGTCAATGCAATAAATGCAACTGAAATTAAATTCGATAATAACTTGCTACAGTATTAAAATTACACACTTAACGTGTGCAATAGTGAAATTCAAACTACAAGCTGCAATATAATATTATTGCCGATATAATTATTAATTATGTCTCTGGTCGCAACGGGCGAAGCGCTGTTTTTAGTCTAATATTAATATTTTGACTGTGGCACGCAACCTATTTAATATCCTCGTTTCTTGTTCATGGACAACATACATAATTTAGTCGGGCAAATTAGGGTAGGCCTTACTTAATTTCACTTCGTGTCAGTTGGCGAAGATAGCTATTAGCTACAGTCAACGTTAATTAGGCCAGAATTAAATTGAGCCTATAATTAGTCTAATTAGTCTAATTAGAGTGCTTGAAGAATAGTGATAATGGTTATTGGATCTTATGATTACAACTTCACATAATTTTCTACGATTATAATTATGACGGGGTTAATTTGACTACGAATATCATTATTACGAGATTACGATTTACTACGAATTTTTTTATTACGAGATTACGATTTACTACGAATATCATTATTACGAGATTACGATTCACTACAAATAATCATTATGACGAGATAACGATTATACTGCAGACGGTAATTCTCTGCTAACGGTAATTTTAAGAGTAGGGTCTATAATTATAATGTAGTGATGCAGTTGTAGGCTACGTGGTTTACTATGCGTAAGGGGATCAACCAATATTAATAGAATATTAATAGCTCTGTTTATCATCTATTAATGTTGCAGGAGCGTAACACTAGTAGGCCTAAGTGTAAATGAGAATGCCTGCTTCTGAACACAATAATTGTAACAAATCTATTGATCATAATGGATTCAAATCAATGGACCAATTATAATGTACAGTCAACCACACCATAAAGAATATCGTAAGAAGCTATTACACCCCACGCTAGTCATGCATTGGATCAACTTATTAGCAGGGCTTAAAGTGTGGCAGGACGGTCATGGACGGCGTCCTGGCCCTTATTTTCAATTCTCTATGCTGACCTGTCACTTATTTGGCCAACACACCTAAAAATGTAAGGGGCGTCCAGGCACTTCTTTTGGAAAGGTAAAATGCGTCATGGCACTATATTTACACTTTTAGCACTGCTTATTAGGCGATATTTTTTCTATTTCAAACACTTTAGACCAGGTTTATTCAAGAAGTGGTGTCGGTTGGAGCTTAATTGTCGTCTGATCTGCCCCCGATGAAAGTTTCAGTCGTTGGCGGTTCAGAGAAGAGAGATGACATCGTGGAGTCGGACAATACACATGAGGCACTTGGTTGGTCATTGTGCTGCGTTAGCATTTCGTATATATTTGCTGCAGCAATCTCATGGCTGCAGTAGCTCGTGTTCACGCATTTGTTTTCTTGACCTGTAATTAAACGCGACTTAATTTAGATACGCTGCAGATAGCATTTCCTGAAATAAGATTTAGGCTAAACTTAATAGGTAAGCCTTATGCAACTATGCATGCTCGATCCTCGTGGCCTATGATTCTGTTTTACATGTAGGCTACACGGTAAGCTCGTATAATACTGCTCTGAAAAGGCAAAACACAGTAACTGGGGAAAAAACTTTATTACATTTTTCAGGGCAGTACAATTATAGCCATAGAGGGATTTCCACTACTGGTTTTTTTTCCAAATGCACATTTTTCTGCAATTGTTGATAAGAGGGAAGGGCTTAAATCTGCAACCCACTAAATCCGTCCGTGTGTACATCCTCCTCCTTCCTTTTCCATCCTCCATGATAAACTACTTCTAATCGGATGACATCGACCCTTTTTACCATTTCTAATTGCACAGAAGTGCTTCTGCAACTGCACAAATATATTCGAAACCGCAAATCTTGTCAAGAACTGCGCGCAAAAAGCTTGCTCAGACATAGCAGCTTTCGACTAAAAATTCAAGTCGCAGTCTAGCTAATTTGTTATCTCCCATTCGCTTCCGTGTGTGGATAATTCACAGTACTTACATGTAGGTGGAATGCAAGTTAGGATCCAATATAGCATCCATTTTGAATTGAATCTTTAGTGAAATAAAGTAATAGATACATGAAAAAGTATCTTTACACATTTGCCATACAAGGACAATTCAGAACAAGCATAACACATCATTTTCCTTTCTATGTCTTCCAATGTTGTAAATCTGTGCCATCACTGTGATACAGGCCTACTTTAACCAAACCAAAAGTAGGCCTGTATCACAGTGATGCTTGATAGCGTCCTTGTGTGGAACTAAAAATACATTTGTTTGTACAAGTGGCCATAAACATGCATGGCTGCAACAATGGTTATAAGCAGTCCAATTGTTTGAATGATATGTTACCAGCATTCAGACTGTAGCTATTACGGTTTTGTCTTCTAACTGCCACCCACACGATAACTGTTAGAACGACAGCCGCCAGTAGCGCAACGAAACCAATCACGATGGGATTCTTTATCGTCATACTTGAAAGAGGCCAACCAACGTAAATTTCTAGAAAAACAACACAGGCACACGCTAAATACAGGCTAACTATAATGCTATGAGAGCAATAGTCTAAGTTAACTGTAGGCTAACTGTATGATAACTGCAAGCTAATTTATGTCTCACTGTAAGCTTTGTGTAAAATAGCTGCAGGCAAACTGTAGGCGGGAGCAGGACAATACCCCCCGGACAACACCCCCGGACAAAACCCCCCGGACAAAACCCCCCCGGACAAAACCCCCCCGGTATAAAACCCCCCGGACAAAACCCCCCCCGCTCACATGCAAACATACATACATACATACATACATACATACATACATACGTACAAACATACATGTATGCATGCATGTATTTATGTATGTGTGTATGTTTGTATATGTATGTATGTATGTATGTAATGTATATATGTACGTACTTATGTATGCATGTATGTGCGCATGTATATATGCATGCATGTATTATGTGTATATATGCATGCATGTATAATTGTATATATGTATCTAAGTATGCGTGTGTATATATGTAAATAATTATGTGTGGATGTATGTATGTATGCATGTGTGAATATGAATGTATGTACATATGTGAGTATGTGCGTGCGTATGTATAGGTATGTATGTATGTATGTATGTATGTATGTATGTATGTATGTATGTGTGTATGTATGTATGTATGTATGTATGTATGTATGTATGTATGTTTGCATGTGAGCGGGGGGTTTTGTCCGGGGGGGTTTTATACCGGGGGGGTTTTGTCCGGGGGGGTTTTGTCCGGGGGGTTTTGTCCGGGGGGTTTTGTCCGGGGGGGTATTGTCCTAGACTCACTGTAGGCATATGCAGAGCTAAAATTGGGCGATCTTTAGTGATCTCCGCCCTCTCGTCTAGGATATACTACCGTAACGCTACATCAGTTCACAAAATGAACTCGCAACAAAAAATGACAACCTGAACTAAACCGTTAATTTTATTGTAATTATTATTGCTTTTCCAATGCATTCGTTATTCTAGATTAACTAAAGTGAAGGGGAAATAATTCAATATAATACTTGTATTCCTTGCAACAAAGATAAAACTGTATTGAATCAATAGGCCCTAATTTAATGCCGACATTCACAGTAGGGCCTAGGCCTAGGACCGAGCTATGCTGCAGATATCATAAAACACTCTTTAATTTAGCGATTTGTAAAGACTTAAAATAGTTGACTTAATAATGGCTAAATTTAACTTAACAGTAATCAAACGTAATAGTTAGGCCTAGTTGCATGGCACAAGTTACTTAGGCCACCATCATCTTTTAATGGTCTTAGGAAACCAAAGTATAGGCTTACTACCTGCACAGATCAATTCGTCCAGTAGCTCGAATCCCGGTGGACAATAGCAGCTGAAATTGCCAAAGCTATTTTCACACGTGTGGGAACAATTATTTAGATCCAGACTGCATTCGTCAATATCTACAACAACAAAAATAGGATGCTTTGTATTGTATGCTAGCCTACGTTTCACAAAATCCATAACTTTGCTGGATTTAACGTTCAAAGATTAACTGCAAATAAAAGAAATTAATATGAATAATATTGAAATGCCTAATTTAAAACAGATAGACTATGTTGAAATACGTAAATCACATTCTTATTATTCTGTCACCATCGTGAACATAGGTTGCAGTTTTTTAAATTCAAACCTACATAAATAAATATTAAATAGGCCTAGCCTAAACCAATTCATGACAAATAATCCCGTGTATATAAAGGTATGAAGGTTATGTTTTCTGTGTTCCAGTTTAAAATAATTACACCCATTGAACTGCATCTTATAACTAAGAAATCTGAGACATATTTCGTACCTTCGCAGTAGTGTCTGTCTTTTAGAATGAACCCTGACTGACAGGAGCACTTGTAGCTGCCATCAGAATTAGCACAGTTTTGACTACAGTTGTGTTCACCACTTTCACATTCGTCAATATCTGGTGAACACATCCAACGAATATATAAGAATGAACTCAAAGGCCATTTGATTACTTTAATAGCTAGGCTATTGGTCGATTAACAGCTAGGGGCATACGCCTTTCGTTTAAGAAAAATGTCGTAGCGTGAGGCATCATATGTAACTTATTATTCGTTGGGATCTAGCAAGATGTCCTTACCTTCACAGTCATATTCATCCTTCAACAGAAATCCTTTTCGGCAGAAGCAACTGTAGCTTCCGTCAGAGTTCTCACACACTTGGGTACAGTTGTGCTGACCAGTTTCACATTCGTCAATATCTAATAAACACAAAAAATAACTGCAAATTACAGTACCATCTGGTGAATTTACGTCAATTCTGTTGGTTGAGTTTCACTGCGTCATTATGCTCCGAAAACAAACCTATGGATGTAGCATGGTGCATCATTTGCAGCTTATAATAAGTAGTGAAATTCCAACAAGCTATACTTACCTTCACAGTAAAATTCATTCTTCAGCATAAATCCTGTTTGACATGAACATGTGTAGCTTCCGTCAGAGTTCTCGCACATTTGGCTACAGTTGTGCTGACCACTGTCACATTCGTCAACATCTGATAAGCACATACATCAAAGAACACTTTAAACTATAACAGGCTACTATTTGATGAATTCAACAGCAATGCAATTGGTTCACTAACACTATTCTACTCAGTTCCACAAAGTACAACGTATTGATATAACAATGTGCATCGTTCGCAACCTATAATAGCCCTAAATCGTGATGGATGTAGGCCTAACCCTGGAGTTCCAACAAGATGCTCCTACCTTTGCAGACAAATTCATTTTTCGACTGAAATCCTGTTCGACATAAACAGACGTAGCTTCCATCGGAGTTTTCACACATTTGACTACAGTTGTGCTGACCAGTTTCACATTCGTCAATATCTGATAAACACGCACAACGAGTAAAACTTCAAATCACAGTTGTACTATTTGATGACTTTAACAGCAATGCAATGGGCTCAGTAGCACTATACATGGGCGCGAGACCTAGGGGGGGGGACAGGGGGAACGGTCCCCCCAATGGAGGTGTTGGGGGAAGGTCGTCAGAAATATGTCCGGCAAAAGATGGCAATTTTTTGCGACACTCAGCCATTCGTCCGTCCAAAAATCTTGCGTCTTTCCTTCGGTCACTCGTTCGTACTCCCCCCCCCAGTCTCCGCCCAGGTCTCCGCCCCTGGCACTATATTTACTATGTTCCGCAAACCACGTACAGATTTAAACATGGCGTATCATTTGCAGCTTAAAATATTTTAGTGTTTTTGCATTCGTGTAGCAAGATGTTCTTACCTTCACAGTCAAATTCATCCTTCAACATATAACCTGTTTCGCATGAACAGACGTAGCTTCCATCAAAGTTTTCGCACATTTGACTACAGTTGTGTTGACCAGTTGCGCATTCGTCAACATCTGCAAATATAAACATAAATTACATTTTTAGTATTTTACTACAATAATATCTAAATTGATTAAAAGTTTTGTTGCTCTTACAGAATATGAAATTAGTTCCAAGTGATAGGCCATAGTTTATTGTGTATTTTTTTCATTTCAACGAGTGACTGTTCACATTAGAGTTGCGTCATGCAAAATATAATACTTTGCACATAAGACTTTTCAGTGGAAGTAGTAGAACTTCATCTGAAAATGGAACATTTAAGACTTTATGATTTAAGGTTCTAAATCCAAAGTATTGCCTACTGTCTGGTATTATTATACTGCATTTTATTTTACTTGACCAATAATTCTCTCAGCAAGAGTCTTTCGGGTGCGATCCCAATGTGAGTAATCCCGGGAGAAACGGTAGCATTTGAGGTGAGAAAAACTGAAACTACCAGAGTGGATAGCGGAAGTCCATTACAGGACGGCGATCACTGCACATCTAGTCGTAGCACAATATGTTAGACTCGATAAATAGCCCTTGACATCAATGCTTGTTTAAATGTATACTTGCATATTTTTTAAAAGTCGAATTTGTTAGTAACCTAAGAGCGAGCAAATCACGCACCTTCGCATTGAAATTCATTTTTCAATTCGAATCCATGGTGACATGAACATGCGTAACTGCTGATGTGATTTTCACACATTTGATCACATTGGTGTAACTCTCTTTCGCATTCATTGATATCTAATGTTTGACCAGCACATGATTAACATGGACATTGGACAAGATACATTATAATCATAGAAATAATCACTAAAGGGGAACATGCATTAGCCTACAGTTTGAGAGTAAAACCTTTTAACAGGCGAAATTGAACCCCGAGTTACTCACTATTTGCAGGTTAAATTTAAGTACCCGTCTGCAACCGGGTACTTTTTTCCATTCGACAAAGAGACAGCTCGAGGTCTTTATAGAGCAACCTCGGCCGTAAGTGATTGACCGACAAACGACTACCCGCAATGCCTGTTCTGATAGTAGCCTATGCTGATCGACAAGAACATGTGTAATGCATGCGATGGTTCGATGCATTGTCATCCTCCATCAACGAGAAACTGGTAGGTGAAAGCGCAACGAGTACTGCGAACACTCTCAGTATCACCCATCATCATGGTATTGAGATTTTGAACAGGTCGTCATTCACAATAATACTCTTCTATATAATAGCAGTTGCACCTCTGAGCCTTGTAAGAAGAGAGACCCTAAACTTGCTTCAACTTGTCAAATGCGGACGGGAATTCAATTTTGGACTCCACAACGTCGTGCGACTCTTCGTGTCTCACTGTATGTTTTTTCATTGCTATAAATGATTGATTTAGACTCTTACTGACATTTAACATTATTATAGACGCAGAACAGACAGCGCTTTGTGAGGCACTTAGAAGGCGCTATTACAAGCATTATCATGAATGCAGCATAACGTGATAAATGCGAATAGCCTAATATTATTCAGTAGCTTTTGTACCGAGAATTTCTAGTAGAACTCACCTTCACAATGGAAATCGTTAGTCAGTTCAAATCCTGAGTGACATGAACACGTATAACTACCAATGTTGTTTCTGCATAAGTGATTGCATTCGTCGATTTCTCTTTCACATTCATCAATATCTTTAAGACAAAACACCCGAGAGTCATGCGAAAGAAGAATACGTGATGAAAATTTCATATACAACAATAAGGTTTTAACGTCGCTGTTATTATAAATTATTATTATATTTTTACCCGAGGTAGGCTACCTAGGATCCCTCGGGATTTAAAAAATTATGCTTAGAGCTGTTTATTATAATTATTATTATTATTATATTTATTATAACAATCATTGATTAAACGTAACATTTATACAAGAAACAGCACAAAAAGTTCTTTGTTCAGAAGTTAGCAGCTCTCATCACAAAACAGCTGTAGTAATGTGCCTCGAAATTATTAGTATACTACTGTAGGCCTACATGCGGTTGAAAAGCATGATACTAAATTTTAAAGAAAACTACTCACCTTCACATTTATACTTGCTCATTAATTCAAATCCTGGATGACACGAGCATGAATAGTTTCCAATGTGATTTCCACAGATTTGATTGCATTTGTGTTGATCGCTTTCGCATTCATCGATATCTGGCAATGAATCAAATTGACGTTCGTTTTAAAGCGAGGTCATCAGATGCCTTGAAGATGCCAAAACTTGTAAATTTATTTGCATGTAGGCTAAGCTTACTCATTTACTCAATGAGAGCAAAGAAACAGTCTATTAACGCTACTACCATTGAATCTATGTGCGAGGAAAACTGATGAATAATAAAAAACTTCGTAGTGGTTAAATGGACATATGTAGCCTACCTTCACATTGAAATCCGTCTATTGGCTTAAATCCTGATCCACACGAGCATGTGTAATTGCCGATGTGGTTCTCACAGATTTGACTGCAGTGGTGTAACTCTCTCTGACATTCGTCGACATCTAATACAGAAAATTTGCATTTAGTTATAAATTATTACTTGAAAAACTTAGTTGCGAGTTCTTTTAAATTTATTGATTTACAAAATGATATGGCGAATCGTATGGACAAGTGTAAAATAAATGTGGCTACATCAACTTACACTGTAAGTTGAATATCAAGTTCGCCAACTGCTGCTTTAAGGTGACTCCAATCATGGGCTTTGATTAAGAAGGAGGCCAATTCTAATCATCATCGTTTTGATACGGCAATTTAGACAGAAAGTTATCCATTGTTTCAGATAAGTAACGAGTAGGCCTATGAGTCAAAGCCACCGAGAGGATTCATGCAATAGAATATTTTTGTGCATATAAAATATTATTATAAATCTCTCTGTCACCAAGCAGGACAATTCGAAAGTAAGCGGCAGGCTTTACGGTTAAGGTTCAAAAATGGAGAAACCCAAGGACAAAACCTTAGTATCGCCATTGAATTCTACAAGGAATCTAGAGATTTTCATTCATGTGATGTATAAATTAATTAGACTTGATACCAATGCGCACCTTCACAGTAAAAATCGCGCCAAGATTCAAATCCTGGGTAACAGGAACAGCTGTAATTTCCGATATTGTTTTCACACAGTTGATCGCACTGATGCATTTCTCTTTGACACTCATCGATATCTATGATAGCAAGCAACAAATTTGGTAACAAGGATATAGTTTGAAAAGCAACTAAGAACTTTATTTTAAATAGCTTCATTAATAATAACTGAGTTGGTGGTCTATGGCAGGATGCAAAATTCTATTTCGCAGTCAACCCCAAAGCAGTGGTCGACATCCTTGAGGTTTACTGCTTTCACAGCATGAAATTCGATCGCATGAGCGCTCACTTGTTGGTTCTCTCGTAAACTCACCGCAAACACTCACTCCTTTACTGAGTCGCTGACTCACCTAGTCACTGTCCCGCTGGGTATCATAGCTTGAATAGCAGAGATCGTCCTCATTTGGCGGAATTTATTCAGCAGCAGGAACATGCTGTTAAACGTTGAGGTTGCAAGGAGTGTTTCATAACTTAACAATGAAAATGAAACCTACTTTTTACTGTCGGAAATTCAAAGTAAACATTTTGCAAAGATGAAAGTTAATCGAGTGAATTGCAAACACATACCTTGACACTGAAAATCTGTTAGTAACTCGAATCCTTGACGACATGAACACGTGTAACTTCCGATGTTGTTTTCACAGTTCTGCCAACACTGGTGAATAGCCGTTTGACATTCATCTATATCTGTCGTGAAATTAAAATTAAATCAATGGAAAGTAGTAAATTATACCAATTCGCTCAAATGTGCTTTGGTACTTGCTATTGTGAAAACATAGGCCTACATTTAGCAGCTTAATCACCAAGTTTGTTGTTACTGACACCATAGAAGTCAGATGTACGAAAGTAAGAACGTTTTTTACAATAAGACTCACCTCCGCATTCGAAATCGTTTATCAGTCTAAATCCCGAACGACATGAACACATGTAACTTCCGATATTGTTTTCACACGTATGGCTGCATTTGTGGATCTTCTCGTTACATTCGTCGATATCTAAACAGCAAAGAACCCAGATCACCACTCTGTCTTTTAAAACCAAACATTCCTTGCAATGGCTGTTGATTAGACTAACTATTACTAAATCCTTAGTCTAATCAACTATTACTAAATCCTTAGTCTAATCAACTATTGCTAAATCCTTGGTGGTTCACGTTTGAAACTAACACTTTAGCCTATATAATGCGACACCAAATCTGCGCCAACAAATTGTGTGGCTTGTTTCATTACTGCTGTGCGCAAACATTGTGTAGGCCTACCGGTACTGTTTTGTGTGCAAAGGAGACTTAATAATTTAACCACCAAAAGTTATAAAAATGCCTCACGAAAAAAACTAGGAATTGGAAACTAGATTTAGATGCCTACGGTTCTTTTAGGTGATAGCCTAATTACAATGGATAAAGTAATCAACTTATTTTCGCAGACCAATAATTCGTATATAGGCCTACAAGCTCAACAAACAACATTAATCGTCCAGTAAACCGTTTTAACTGAAACCTAAGTGTAGTTATGTAATAGGCTGTAGTTGTAATCAGCAATTAAATTTACACTTGCGCCAAGTGACCCAACATTTAAAAAATTCTTAATTTTTTCTACATTAAATGCTTCACACATCGAAGTAGCTAATGTGTGGATTGCTCAAGCCATGAAAAACAGACACTGACTTGCTTTCTGAAAAGAACCCTCACCTTCACACAGAAACTCGTTCACCTGTTCATAACCCGGATGACAAGCACACGTGTAATTGCCAATATTGTTATCACACAGTTGACTGCATTGATGTAACTCTCGTTCACATTCGTCGATTTCTTGCATAAATCATGACATGAAATCAAAGTTACGAACATATTAGTATGTGACAATGGCCATTTGTAGACGAGATTGTGTACGCTTTTCTCTAAGTTAATGCATAATGTGGAATTATCAACTGTGCACACTGTAGGCTTAATGCTGTGTCGCCCAGCAGCCGAATAGCCTAGTTAGAACCCTCGTTCAGTAACGCGTAGGGTATGTCTATGATCTTAAAACTCAGACAGTGTCAGTGTAACTCCCTTGAAGAAGTCTGTAACTCATCACAATTTCTCAATGTTACCGATGTCTGCACAATGTTCACATACAGACATTGGAAGGAGGTTAGTTTCAAATATAATTATGCCTGCTTGCATGGTAGCCTATAGTGTTCTAGTGTAATAATCGCATATAGGCCCAATGCGAAAGGATGTGAATTAATTTTTGATAACGAATACCTTTACACTCAAACTCGTTTGCTAATTCAAATCCTGGATAACAGTCACAGCTGTAATTGCCGATGCTGTTTCTGCATAACTGACTGCATTCATGCAAATCCCGTTGACATTCGTCGATATCTAAGCAAAAAACCGCAAGAAAAAAAGTCAGCAAGAAAAACCAATAGGCTAATAAGCTATTTGGTGTATTTGATATGATGGAACTCTTTAAGAATCATTGAGACTCATGCAGAGAGTTCAAACTTACAATAACATAATTTAGATTTTCCTTTTGCGTTTTTCATAACAGGCCTAATTATAGGGTAATTGTAAAGTCAAAGTTCAATTAAACTGTCTTCCTTTCACCAACAAGATATTTTTGGTCGTAGATCATCAACAATGTGCTTTGTCAATATATAGACAGCGAATTAGCCTACATGAGCACTGAGCAGCCTCTTGGTCTGTTAAACTAAGCGTAATACATTGTTTAAATCAAAACTTAAAATTAAGATTGCTATGGTAAAACCTTTCATTGTCAAAAGTTGCGGTTGCAAGACGCGTGATGATAGGCTACTCATCAATGCAAAGGGTGTCTAGGCCCTACTTTTCATGCACCTCTCAATATTTAGAGAAACATTTTAAAAGAAAAAACTTGAATAGTCGACTGTATTCCTGGCACATACCTTGACACTGAAAATCTCTTAATAAATCGAATCCTTGACGACATGAGCATGTGTAACTTCCGATGTTGTTTTCACATATCTGCCAACACTGGTGAATACCCGTTTGACATTCATCGATATCTGTAGTGAAATTAAAATCAAAACACTCGAAAAGAGCAAATAATTTAAAGTTCCGGTTTTCCAAGGATTTGCTATAACCAGAATATATTTTTAGTCGTAGATCATCAACAATGTGCTTCGTCAATATCTTAACCTCGGTTGAAAAGTACAGTTTTAAGGCTGCGACAAAATGCATATTATGAGCAAATCCTAGGCAAAAGGCGTATAGACAATTGTATATTATGTGGACAATGATATAAAAAAAATACATGCACGTTAAGTAGGCTACTGAAAATATTTTCACATATCAATTATTCATAGATATGATAATTGTCTAACCGAACTGCTTAAGTTATCACCTAGACCCATTTATAGAGTAGGCTAGCATAAACGTAGTTGATATGGACAGTTAAAGTAACTGTGCTTCAAAAGGCGTAGGGCCTACATTTCGTTCAAAACATTAAAAAATTTATTTTTAGTCGGCCTACTATACCCAAGTTCAGATAACGATAGTCAGCTTTGCTTAAAATTTAGCCTAAAAGAAAAATTTTAAGCACTGAATGGCTTTCTCACAAGAGCACTAACCTTTACAGAAAAACTCGTCTAAATGTTCATAACCCTGATGACACGAACACGTGTAGCTGCCAATGTTGTTGTCACACAGTTGACTGCATTGATGTAACTCTCTTTCGCATTCGTCGATTTCTTGCACAAATCATATCGTGAAATCAAAGTTAGTGACGTATTAATATGTAACATTGAGCGTTGTTAGACGATAGTGCGTGCATTTATCGCAAAGTTAATGGTCATATGGAATTACTTTAGCCATAGACCTAAAAATAAATAAGCCAGACACTGAATCGTTTTCTGACAAGAACACTCACCTTCACACAGAAACTCGTTTACTTTTTTGAATCCCGGATGACAAGCACACGTGTAGCTGCCAATGTTGTTGTAACGCCCACCCCCGCGTACACTCCCGGGGTCGCCACTCCCGGTCCAACGTGTGCGAGGGCCGCGTACTGTTGTGGGCCGTAGTCCAAAGAGATGGAGGGAGGAAGAGAAGCGGTAGCGCTCGGGTGCACGTCCCTTCTGGTAGGAGGCGGCCAAGCCTCCCTACTACTTGGCTCTCTGTAAGAAATGGGTGCTTTGCTTAGCAGCCTTTCGCTCCGGCGCAGGGTACCAGGGTTCTTCGGAAGAGGTAAGTCCTTCGGCCTCGCGCCGAAACCTCCTTCCAGGCCGATAGTCGAGTGGTAAGGCATGTCCATGACCGGGTAAATAGGAGATCTTGCTCCTAGGTTCGAACCCACAACAGATTTTATAACCGGAGCAGGCGACATTTCTAAACGTTCAATTCTTGCAACAACTTCTGTCAGCGCTTCCCTGACATTATCTTGTACTGAGGCAATTGCCTCTTGTGTATTTATAGCATTAGCTTGAAAATCAGTTCTGACAGAAGAAATAGCCTCTTCCACATTGCTTTGTACCACAGAAATAGCCTCTTCAACATTGCTTTGTACAACGGAGATAGCCTCCTGGGTATCTCTAGCATTATTCTGTATGTTTGCCTGCACATTAGTCTGCATAGAAGTCATGGCTTCTTGGGAGGACTTAGAATTCGTTTGTATGGCCTCTAGTAAAATGCCTATTTCCAACGCAGATGGTGGTCTGGATGGCTGCGAGGGAGTCGATGCTCTGCTTCTATCCATGGCGCTATACAGGTTTTAGTTATGTCAAATCCTAACGCTAGCAAGAAGTAAATCCGAAAGTTTAATCGATGGATCTTATTATTATCAGAAACATTTAATAATTATTCGTAGTGTTAATCATCAGCTTACAGTTCAAAGCAACTGATAATAATATGCAACACAATTTCAAACAGACTTCAATCGGAGCAGACAAAACGAATTCCCCAATTTATACTCGAATGCCAAGCTTAATTTCTCTGCCCAAAGGATCAATTTTTAGATTCGTATTAAAGCCCTTAGTAAATTGTACCTTCTTCCAGAGACACAGGACAAGGACGACGTTATGCGAGGAAAGGCGCCGATGGAGCGTCGAATCCAGGAAGTGCGTCGACGATAAGTGACTCAGAGGAATCCGCAACAGTCGACGCTGAGTTGTCGCTAAGACCGAACTGGCACGTCGAGAACAGGGAATCCGCGAAAAGATATTTTAACAAAAGATTGACGCCCGTAGGCTAACTGCGCAGAAGATATCGACGACAGAAGAAATTCCGAAAACCAGAACGGAAGACTTAACTCCTTTACGAAGATACGAAACAGAACCACGGCGCTGACGATTCGCTCGTAACACAAAACCGCAATGAAATCGGCTCCTTGCCGGTCTTTAGAATTTCCGTACAGAATCCGTAAAGAAGATACGCGGCAACGCAATAACTCGGACGACGAATCTAAACTGACTTAAATAACTATCACCTTTCTAAAATAATCAAACTCTGATTTGTAACTCGCTCTCCATAGCTCTACAACTGTACTCGTCGAAGTCCGTCGTGAATCTGCCGCAACTCTGCGCGTCTCTCTTATATAACCTTCCTAGGGGTGACGCTTGCGCATGCGCACAAGAAGACCGCCACACGTGCCTCGTGTTGCCTCCCTGTCTCAGGTCACGTCGACACGGAGCGCAGCGATTCAACCTTTCAGTTCAACACACGAAGGCCTTAATGGAAAACTACCATTGCGCAGTCAAACCGTGCGACAGCGATTGCAAATATCGACGTACACAGACCACACGCAGACATGTCCTTCTTTGTCTGTTTCTATGCATCAGCGACGTTTGCGTCGGTATCTCTGCCTGTACGCGCGATTGCATCGGTCGGTGATATTCAATCGACCTCACCTCCTCCTTTGGCCGTCGCTCCACGCCTTCGCGTTTGTCTTTCTCTATCTGGTTCAATGTAACAGCGACTACTGCCTCTGCCTCGCTGCGTGTATGCGCGACTGCACGGGCGACGACTCAATCGGCCTCCCCTCCTCTTTTTGTTGTCGCTCCATACGAGCCGCCAAAGGCCGATACCGTGTGAAAGTACGCGAATATCGATCGATAAAACTTGCCACGGCAGGTATCTACGTCATCGCCTTAAAATCGTGTCGAGCACGATCTCAACATTAAAATCTAGGTCACCAATATTATGTAGGTCACCGAATGCAGCTCAAAAATAATAATATTATATATATATCAGACCACGAAAATACCAAGGGATCCAAAAAATATATAATATAATATAATATAATATTACAACTAAAATTCCGTAGCGTCTAGTTATACGCAAACGCTACATTGTTATCACACATTTGACTGCATCGATGTAACTCTCTTTCGCATTCGTCGATTTCTTGCGCAAATCATATCATGAAATCAAAGTCAGGGACGCAAAGTAAAAATTTGATTCAATAATTCTTACTTCTGGTCAAGATATTGGCAGAAAACCTTAGGGTTGTTATGGCCCACCTTGTAGATACTGCAAATATTCAGGTCTTTTTTAGCGTGCAGTTGTACACAAAATGTGCAGTTCTAAATGGATTTGTGCAGTTGTAGAAGCACTTTTGTACAGTTACTACTAGCAAAAAATGGTCATTATTAATTTTTGTCTTCCGATTGGAAGTAGCCTAATTTACCATGGAGGATGGAATGAAAAGAAGGAGTTGTGCAGTTCCAAAAATTCCTTAATTAAAACAGCCATGCAAATATTGAGTGCATTGCTTGAGTTATAAATAAATAAAATAAATGCTGAGTAATTTGTTTTCGGAATAGAATACTCACCCTCACACAGAAACTCGTTCACCTGTTCGAATCCCGAATGACACGAACACGTGTAGTTGCCAATGTTGTTATCACACATTTGACTGCATTGATGTAAGCTTAACTCTCTTTCGCATTCGTCGATATCTGACACAATTTTCAAAATGAAATTACGGTTAAGGAGACATGAATAGGTATAATTATGAAACAATTATGACTAATATTCTGTACAATTGTGCCAAACTTTGAAATTACCACTTTTGCTAATACTAGGTTAGATGAGAGAGGACATTATAGGATATTCATTAATATCCATCCTCGACAAAAGGCCGATGTTTCGAACATTTATTCGCATTCGCCAGTGTATGTGCAGTGGCGTGTCTTCCTGAAGTGTCCATGCCCTAACGCTCAACAATTGGGAGGAGGCAAATGCATGGGCCGTCCCCAACACATTCATTGAGGGGGACCGTCCCCACTGCCCCCTAAGTCTCCGCCCATAGTTAGGGAGATTATTATGGTATAAACAGGATATGATTTGTCTTTTTCATGATGCGTACCTTCACATATAAAATCGTCTATTAATTCAAATCCTGGATGACACGAACATGTGTAATTTCCGATGGTGTTTTCGCACAATTGATTGCATTCATGTGAATTTCTTTGGCATTCATCAATATCTATGCGAAGAACCAACATCGCAATTAGTCACAAAGTAGAAAATAATAAAGGGCTACCTGTACGTGTAGGGCAGTTTATTTGAAAGTTGCGACGGGATCGGAGTTCTTGGGGTTTGCAAAAACATAGGCTACAGCTATGCCGTAGATTATGCCATAATGAGGTTTTTTTACATTACTATAACAGCAGAAAGTGTACGCAAACGCTAAAAGACTTTGCGCACGAATTTATAGCAATATAGCAGGCATAAGCTTACTTTATAAAGTAATGCATCTTACAGTATTAGGCCCAATGCGTTCGTAATTGAGCCCCACTCCCGCAAAAACATTTTCACTTAAATAATTTAGCCTACATGCAATTGCCTGAACCCGGACATACAATGTCATGTAGGCCTACTTGAACATGTGCAATGTTTAACGCTGTTTCTGCCGATATGGTTATCGCATGAAAATGTTTTTCGATACCCAACGATAGCATTCTGTGTGCAACAAGAATTGAGTGATAGTGTCACACTGGTGACTCACAACATCTCCTGTTCATTTTGGTCATTTCCTAATTATGTTTGACAACAGATAGGTCTAATCAATGACTGATTTTCAGCTGTAAGCAAAAATAAAGACTTACCGGCGCATTGGTATTCGTCTATTAGGTAGAATCCTGAATTACAAAAACAACTGTAACTGCCAACTGTGTTTTCGCAGTTATCGCTACACTTGTGCGTATTCAATGCACATTCGTTGATATCTGAAATAATAAATTAGGATTCTAAAATAAGAGTTCGCAAGTTTTTTGGACAATGCAGATCTCGCCGTAGCCTACAAGTTGTAGTGAATATTATATGGCGGTAGGGTATATAGCAGATTTGGTTATCATATTTAAATATTTTTTGATAAAATTACAACGATTGCATTCTACATGTGATGAGAATTAAGTGATAATTTTCATAATTATACCGGTGACTTGCAATCTCTCCTGTTCACTTGGGCCACTTCCTAATTATGTTTGACAACAGATAGTCAATACTTGCTTCTCGGCTATTAGCAAAAATAGACTTACCGTCGCATTGGTATTCGTCTATTAAGTAGAATCCTGGACTACAAAAACAACTGTAACTGCCAACTGTATTTTCGCAGTTTTCGCTACACTCGTGCGTATCCAATGCACATTCGTTGATATCTTCAATAAGAAAAATTAGGATACTAAAATAATAGTATGGCCTTTACAAGTTTTTGGGCAGTGCAGATCTCGTCGTAGCGGTGAATACAACTATTATAGCGGAAGAGACTAGCACACAAATGCCCAGATACAGACGCACGGTCTACTTCAACGCAATTAAAGCTCAAACTATTGTTACTTATCTACTTCCAGCCTCTCTTTTCGTTCGCACCGCTCCAGCCATGTGCTGTGGCCTCTCTACCACTGTCCTGGAAAATCACTTCCAAATATCGGCGCCCAAGGGCTCGTAACCGCACAATCCTCCGTCAAATGACATGATGCGAAACTTCGTCATTAGGATAGTGATCTATAGGATTTCGAATAGCATGTTGAATTCATGAGTAGGCCTATTGTGTGGTCCTGATCAGTTAAATGGATTGCTAATGTAGGCCTATGTTTATATTCATTATTATGTCTGTGCATATAAATGCGGATCACAATTAGATAAATAATAATTATGAATATTAGATTTTGTGACTGCATTCAACCCAGTGTAAATGTTAAACTCATGTCATTTAAAGTTATGAATGTTGCAGAGTTACTATCTCAGCCACATCACATGGTAGAGCGTAGCAACAAGAGCATTAAAACAGCCAAATTCGCTTATAAATATAGTTGTCGGGGATTGAACGGTGGGTCGGCTGCCTAAGAAATTGAAACACGCAGCCGATTTTTTACGTAGCCTAATTGTACACAACCATCTATTGCAGTGCTGTCCAACCTTTTTGGTACCACGGGCCGCAAAAGCAGGATTCTTTAAGCCGAGGGCCGCAACAGTAAACTCAAAAAGTATATAATTATAGTGACTAAAATGTATTGATAATATATCAACATTGAAATTTGTATTGAAATTTAATATGGAATGATTGTAATCTATCCATCAATGAAGCTATCAATAGGCCTATATGAAATTTAAATACTGCCGGTTCAAGGCATTCGGAGATGCTCCCGACCCAGGAATTGTCAAAGAGAAAAGGTTTGAGCAGTTTGTGGAAAGAGTTCGACAAGTCCACAGTAATAATAATGAATAGTAGCATGTGGACTACACAGACCACGATTATCATGCTTCATAATAGTAGAGCACCAAAATGTGCAAGGTGGCTTTTATTCCTGACTTGCAGTCATTTCCGTCGCACAGACACAGTTTGGCGAGCTCTGCTCTTCATTAAGTCTATGTCGCCCAGTCAATTTATTTTGGTGAAGATCGACCTTTTGACTGGGGCGAATTTCCATCCTACAGCCTTGGCTTCCATAAAGAAATCTTCGAAGCCACAGCCTCGGTCTAAAGCGCTAGGCTGCTAGCAGTCACAGTCGTCGAACCGGAGAGCATCGCCATTCGTCGGCCCTGGGTCTCTTATCAGTTGTTTCTTTCTTAGCCTTAGAACTAGAACTCGGCTATCTCTTGAAGGAATGGTCACCGCCACTGTCTTGCAGTCTTGTTGGAACTCTGTAGCCTACACATCTCAGGGCTCACTAGAAGTGAACGGTTCGGGACAGTTCGCGAGGTCTGTTTAGTTGAGTACAGTAATGAGTTGTTAAAACCAGAAGTCATGTATCATTCTACAGATAGACTACGGGAACGTAACCCCATGAAAAGAAAGAAGAGATTTAATTCTCGGATTGGTTTTCCTGGTAGCATTCCAAATCGACATTTGTCTCAAAACCAATAACAAAAATTAACGCTCAAGTCGACCAGTGACTTTATCCATTACTAAGTTTATTTCATTTTACACAAAGGGAAAAATTTAGTGAGCCTTGGCGGGCCACTTGAAATCATCTCGCGGGCCGCATGCGGCCCGCGGGCCGCACGTTGGACAGCACTGATCTATTGCGTTAATACTTACATCGTCCAGGTAAGCCTTACCGCTGCATAGCCATCCGTTCGATTCCAAAATGTAGCCCTCATGGCACGAGCAGATAAAACTTCCGAAGTTATTAGTACAGAGTTGAGTGCAAGATGATGTTTTTGACAAACACTCGTCTACATCTGAAAATCAAGAAGGCATCCTCAGTTGAGGATATTCATATCGATCACAATGTTTTGTCTTACCTTCTCGAAACCATCAATACCTTTTCCTGCTAATCAGTTCGTTGTAGAGTCGTTATAACAGTATAGAAGGCGGTCCAGTATAAGTTCTGGTCATTGCTATTTATTACTAATACTAACATCTTAATGACCATCCTCAAGTTACAGCTGGATCTAGAGTAAATCAAATTTAGTTAAGTTCGTTTAGATTTAGCAAATGAGTTTACCCGCTGATTTCATTATGCTGAAAGTTGTAGAGTTTTAAGCAAAAAATCGTTGAGAAAGAATGACGGGAGATCTAATGCAGACAAACCTATCAGCAGCAAAAACGAGGGAACATAAGCATCCGACTTAATTCTAGTTGAAGAAATGCCCTTTACCCTAAACAAATTATCTTGAGAAGGCTCCCGATGCGGCGCAATATATTGGTCCCGTATAATTAAGAATAAACAATTAGCTTTGCAATTCTATTGCTAGACTATCAATCTTGTATTCATCTGAAAGAACTGTGAGTATTGAACCAAACAACTAGGCCCCCTATTGCTTACACAGATTGGAATGATGGGAAAGTTGTATTTTCAAATGATGCCAAAAGTGACTATTAGGGGGCATACTTGTTGCATGTTCGTCTGCTAATACCTAAACCTTATTTCACGGAAAATTTCTAGATTTTGTTTTTGAGTGTAACTTCGCAATAGCAATTATTGTTATACTCTTTAGTAGACTAAATGTAGGCCTATAGTCCATTAAAGTACGTTGCCGATATTTCTTTGATTCCTAATTGTTTAAGAAATTATGTGTTTGTCACTAAAGCCTCGTACCTTAGATTTATATCAAATTAATAGGTTCCACAACAGCATATTACGCATCTGCACGTAGGACTGCAACCAAAGACAACTTGTTGCTAGATAGCTAAAAATTACGGAATCTGTTCACATAATTATTACCGTTGCATGTTCGTCCGTTAGATGCCAGAGTGTAACCTCGGTTGCAGGCGCAAGTGTAGCTTCCTATATTATTGTTGCAGAGCTGAGAACATCCGGATGTTTGTGCTGAGCACTCGTCTATATCTATAGGAATAAGGCATAATCAATACAAGATGGAATATTTTAGATATTTAGCAAAAAGAAGGAAATAAAGTTGAAGTTGAGGACAGACAACTGAGTAGCGAAAGATTGAAAGGCCTATGCAGTGGAGTTGAAAAACATTACACAGCTGCTGAAGCACGAATTATTCTGCCATATCCAACACGCAAAGACTCACTCCAAGATTATATGTCTAGCCGTTAGCATCAAAGAGTCACGATGAAATTAATGTTTTCTTTAGAACGCAGATTATTGTTATATTACTTAAGCTTAAACCACGGAATTTTGCTGGCATCTCACCGTTGCATGTTCGCCCATTAGATGCCAAAGCGTAACCTTGATTGCAGGCGCATGTGTAGCTTCCGATATTATTGTTGCAAATCTGAGAACAGCTGGAAGTTCCTGCGTTACATTCATTTAGATCTGAAAATGAGGATATATTTTAAATGTTCAGGCTCGTCAGACAAAAATCTAAAGATCATCGCTGCTGTTCATTAGTCAAACCGTATGGGTGAATAATTGGTTGGCCTAGATTGGCAGGTTTTCCAAGAAGTACCAATCACCCATGTTCTAACTACATGTATATTGCCTAATTTCTGCATTGTAGTCATAGTGTAGGCGCCCATAGACACTTTTACAGGAGGATCAAAGCATAATGGCCACGGTAAAAGCTTTTAGCAAGAGCCTGAAAATGTAAAACAGGAAATTAAAAATAGGGAACTTTTTATAGAAGTTTCTAAATGTAAGTTTCTCACTTGCCCCTGTTGTGTTTTTAACATTATTAGTGTCTTAGTGCAAATAAATTTATTAAAAAACCAAGAAGTGGTACGCAAAAATAGGTGCCAATTTCCAGAGGTTGGGAGTAAGTGCCCCTCTTTTTCCCCTATGTGCGGGCGTGCGAGTTATAGGTCCAAGCTAACGGGTACCAATCATAATTTTATTAAACATTTTAACTATAATATTTAAGTATGAGATATTGACATTAGATTGGAACTTGAACACTTGTTTTATTTTTGTAGCCGCAAGATCATAACAATTGGTATTGCTCACCTTGACAATCACGTCCATTCACATTCAAATCGTAACCATTGTGGCATGTGCAGCGATATCCACCATGATAGTTGGCACATCCATGAGCACACCTGGATACCCATGTTTGGGAACATTCGTTAATATCTAAAATAATTCACAATCAAATTTATTCGAAATAATATTCCGAATAAAAGATAAAACTCGCACTATACGTATAGGCCTATTATACGTATAGTGCGAGTTTTATCTTGCACACTTTCAAATAACTTAGTTCATCATCATCATCATCATCAATATCATTGGGCTCAATGCCCGTAAGAGTCCGACGCCACTCTCTGTCTGAGTCTGTCTCGTGTCATGTTGCCCAGCTTTTACTGGTCCGGTCAGCAGGTCTGCTCCATACCATTAACATCTCGGAGCAGCTAGACCACCTTGTCTGATTGAAAAGAATGTTGGGAGACAGGCATGAAGGACAACCTGGGTCAATGCCCGCATGTGTCCCACGCTCTCCCCCGACTCTCTCCACCGGTCTGTCCTGACCGGCCTGTGCATGTCTGCTCCACATCATGACACCTTGAAGCATCTGGGTCGCTCTGTCACTTGTGTCGTGGTTTTTGCGGATTTCAATCGTCTTGGTCTTTTCCTGCCAGTGTATCGCTCGCACCCATCTGGCAAACCTTCCTCCTTTGTCTGGGCTTAGGACCGGCACAGGGACGTTAATTGTTCGTTCCCTGTGGCGGAGGATGCATAGGCGCCGAGTTGACTTGAAGAGTGAGGGTGCCCAAGCGAATGGAAAAAACCGGCGCGCGAGCGCGGAAATTTTTTTTAACCCTTTTTTTATAGAGTTATTGAAATGACCTCTGTTCAAAGGCAGAGATTTGGTCCTCGTATAGGGTACGTACTCGCAAAGGACGATCGCCGAGTTGGTCTTCCAAATAATGACGGAAGCGGATCGAATAAGCCAGTGGCGCAACTAGGGGGGTGCTGGGGGGTGCTTGAGCACCCCCCAGGGCTAAAAAGGTGACCCACGCAATTTTTCCAAATCCGATGAGTTTTTTGTGGGTGGGGGGGGGGTGTCCGTTCGCTCTTTCAGTCTTTCAGATTAATTACACAATCAAGCAAGTTTCTTCATTCTTCTGCATTATAATCTTAGTCAAATTCATAGTTCATAAGGCACTAGATTTCAGTGTTTAGCTCATCTACCTCAGTTTGTCTGGGGTCTCGAGAATTTTCCTAGTGATGAATTTAAAGCGTTAGTGATATGCCCATGCCTTTACATTGCAGTGTCTCGCCAATCTGATAATATGTTACGACAAATAATAATAATTTGATAGTACCGTGTGTGCTATTTTATTAAGGCCTAGTTATGAATTATTGTTTCCTTCAAATTAGTAAATTATAATAATATATAGTTATTCAGCTTTGTTTGATCTAGACATTTCCAGCGGATAAAGCATCAAGAAATAAAAACTTTTCCCCAGAAAATTTGACAAAATGATAGTTTTTAGTTGCTGTTTATTATATTGTATTACATGAACGGCCATATTATACCATGAACTCATTTCCTATTATATAATTAAATTTTATTATTTATTGTTGTTATATAATTATGATACTATCGTATGAAATTATAATGTGTGTAACTTACTGTCATGGGCGGATATTTAGGGCGATCGAGGAGACGTAGGTAGGCCTAATTCTGAGGCAACACTTTGAAGTTTTAAACCGATGTTGAAATCTGAAATCACTTTTTTATCAGCACTGAAGTAATCATGGGCACCCGCATAAATTTTTTATACTGCAAAATACAAAGAAAAAATCTAAGAACATGAGTGCTTTCATAGAGGTCTCTAAATTAAAAATTCTCAATTTCACTTTGTGGGCTATTTGTATCATTAGTGCCTTAGTTCGAAAAAATTGACTAAAATCCACAAACAAAGTAGGCCTACTTAGCTAAAAAAAACAGGAGTCAATTTTCCATGAGAAGGCAAGTGCCCCCCTTGCCACAATGTGCGGGCGCCCATGGAAGTAATAGAGTTATTTTGCTGAGTTGACATCTTAAAATGGTACCATAATAAACGTGGACCTCACAAAAATATTTTTTTTTTAATTGTGAGTATATTCATTGATTTTAGATCACTCTTATCAGCACTGAAATAGTATAGCAATTTTGATTTAGATGGCAGCTTAAAATGCTGCCATTGCAGTGTGGAAATTAGAAGAAAAAAATTACGTGGGTGGGGCCGGGTGGGCACATCCCCTCCTAAAGCCCCTGCCATTTTCCGTCGGATGCTCGCTTTTCCCCAGAACCTTGATTCACATAGAAGGGACTAGATAAAACACTGGTTATTGGGAGAGGGGCTAGATTAAATACTGGTTATTAATTCTGCCACTCGCGAGCTATAGGCCTAATACCCTTTGCCTTATCTAAACAAATGGAAAAGGACATTATTTTTTGAAATCTTAAACCATTGTTTTCTGAAGTTTTCATAACTTTATCCCTCATAAAACAACCGGAAAAAAAGAGCCTGAAACGTGCTCTAGCTGTTGTCAAAAGTTTTAAAAAATGCGTTTTTTGACATTTTTGAAGTCATAAACCATGGTTTTTCAGACGTTTTCATGACTTTATCGCTCAAAAAACAGCTGGCAAACAAGAGCCTGAAACGTGCTCTAGCTGTTGTCAAAGTAAAAAATGCGTTGGTTTCTGGGGCTTCGCCCCAGACCCCACTTGGGGAAGCTTACGACGCTGCCCCAAACCCCCTACCCGGCATTGGGTTCGTGCCTTCGGCACTTGCTGCTTCGCACCTACGGCGCATATAGTAATTTTGAGCACCCCCCAGGAAAATGTTCTGGTTGCGCCCCTGGAATAAGCAGGATTTCGGAGTTTTTCTAGTAGGCCTATTCGCTGATCGGTTGAGGACCAATGGAGTTCAGACTACCGGATTGGTTAAAACTGGAGTAATAGCATGGGCAGAAACCTAGGGGGACAGGGTCGACGGTCCCCCCAACGGAGGTGTTGGGGGGACGTTCCATGCATTTGTTCCTCCCCCCCATAGTTGAGCGTCAAGACTAAAAAAAAGGTCAGCAACTTTTTTGGGCGGCGAAAATAGAAAATTTTCTTGACTTTTCGGCCAGTTGACTAACAAAAATCTCGCGTCTTTCCTTCGACCACTCGTTCGTTCCCCCCCCCAAGTCTCCGCCCAGGTTTCCGCCCATGAGTAATAGTAAGAACTGTTACAGTAAGGTCGATTAACTGACGTTAAAAATATATAAAAGACGGGATGATTTTTAAAGGTAAGTAATGCCAACAGAGAAATAATTTCTTAAAAAGCACATCTTGCCGGCTGATTTCTGGTGGTGCCCATGCATAGGCGGGCCTCGCATGGTCCATTTCTGGTGGTGCTGAGCACTCACGGGCCTCGCAGAGTCGGCGCCCATGCATCCATGGGAGGATGGATGCAGTTTAACGTCGTGCCCAGGACACAGTTCACATCATAATAATGGGTTGCAAGTGGCAACAGATTTTTAGTAAGCGTATTTTCAACGTAGGTTCTTCGGATAACCTACTAGCATAATTAAATAGATTTAATTATATTATCCATTATCCACAGCAATTGGAGGCAATCGACATAACTTTACTAAGTTAGATGTGCTTCACAGGTTACAAACATGCTGCACAAATACATTTCTATTAACATTTAATTATTATCAATATTATTGTTCTGATGTTTTATCACGACGTTGTATAACTATAATTATCCATTTGGGCGTTTGCTGTTGATATATTACACTGGACAACAAATTTTAACTTTTTTTTGATTTCCAAAACAACTTTGACTGTTTTCTATAGAAGTTGACGTGCTGAACACGATGGTGTGCTCAGAATTGTTGTATCACGTAAGGTTTTTGAGAAAAACAATGTGCAAGATTTTAACTTAAATACTCATATATTGCATTATTTAAATATACTATAAATTATTATTTTTTATTTCCAAAAAATCTTTGACTGTTTTCTATAGAAATTGACGTGCTGAACACGATGGTGTGCTCAGAATTGTTGTATCACGTAGGGTTTTTGAGAAAAACAATATACAAGATTTTAACTTAAATACTTTTATATTGCATATAATTTAAATATACTATAAATTACTTTTTTTGATTTCCGAAAAAACTTTGACTGTTTTCTATAGAAGTTGATGTGCTGAACACGATGGTGTTCTCAGAATTTTTGTATCACGTAAGGCTTTTGAGTAAAACGGCATGCAAGACTTTAACTGAAATGCTCGTTTATTGCATACATTTGCAATATACTATAATTGAATTTAATTGGAAAACAAATCTTTAGAACAGTTTTTCCTCATAATATTGGGTGCTGATGATGACTGTATCACTTGGAAATGTTGAGAAACATGAAATTAAAGGTTTTCATAGTTATTCCCTGTTCAGTTGCTCATGTACAAATTACAATGTATCATAAGATGCTACTAAAGTTCCATAGGTCTAAAATGATTTGATGCTTATTTACGTTTGTATTCTTTGCCTGCACATCTCGCTGCAGTGTCAAACAATTGTCAGACAATACTGTGGGATTCCAGTTTCCCATAGTATACCGTTTTTGCACTGTGGCAATTTCCAGTATTTCCTGGTGTTCATTGCTAGATTTGTGGGGAACTTCGGAAGAAGTTCAAGTGGAAATGCAAGATGTGAATCTTAAGTGACATGCTGCATTTCATGCCAGTAAGCTGTAAGATTTTGTTACCCAGTTTAATGCAATTTGGAGTTCTATTGTTACCAAAAAAATTCCCCACGACATCCTTCAGTGCTTCCTCATAATATTGGGTGCTGATGATGACTGTATCACTTGGAAATGTTGAGAAACATGAAATTAAAGGTTTTCATAGTTATTCCCTGTTCAGTTGCTCATGTACAAATTACAATGTATCATAAGATGCTACTAAAGTTCCATAGGTCTAAAATGATTTGATGCTTATTTACGTTTGTATTCTTTGCCTGCACATCTCGCTGCAGTGTCAAACAATTGTCAGACAATACTGTGGGATTCCAGTTTCCCATAGTATACCGTTTTTGCACTGTGGCAATTTCCAGTATTTCCTGGTGTTCATTGCTAGATTTGTGGGGAACTTCGGAAGAAGTTCAAGTGGAAATGCAAGATGTGAATCTTAAGTGACATGCTGCATTTCATGCCAGTAAGCTGTAAGATTTTGTTACCCAGTTTAATGCAATTTGGAGTTCTATTGTTACCAAAAAAATTCCCCACGACATCCTTCAGTGCTTCCATGCGATTGTCTCATATATCATAGCCTACTCTTCACAAATGTGGCAAAACGTACATGTATCACGTTTGATGCAACACTGGCGAGATACATGTATTTCTGTTGTCAACAACCGTCTTAAAATATATTATAGTTTAAAGCTTATCTGAAAATAAGCTGGCTGACTTGTTATGCATCTTGCATACATGTAGACAAAACTAAACTTTGGAAATGCGACATCAAACTACAAACTGATGTCAACTTCCTCAGTGAGATATACATGTATAGGGTCTACCTATGCAGAGAAGCAGCTTTAGTAGTGCTTAAAACTTTTGCAGACAGATTCTAACCAGCATTAATGCATATGCAGACCCAAGTTTATTCATTATGCAAGACAAACATTTATGTAAACTCTAATAAGTGCATGCCTGGACATACCTCAGTTACACGAAGCTTAGTATAACGTTATATCTGAAAAATGTGGAAATAGATATAAAAATTGAAGATTTCTCAAAAACGTTACGTGATGGGACAATTTCAAGGTGATTTTCGTGATCAGCAGCAGAAACTGCATAAGAAACAACTGAAAGTGTTCAGGAAACCAAATCACTGTTGTCCAATTATAGACTATTATATACTTACTCACTTAAAATGGAGATCATTGGCGATTATGTAGGCTTGTTTCAAAGTAACTCGTTTATAAATAACAGATTAATAATTTGACTTACCTGTGCAAGTGTTAGGAGCTGTACAGCTTGTCCCAGAGGCACAACTCGAACAAATGGCTAGCAAAAATATTACAGGAAAATAGAGTTACTAAAGAAACGACAAAACATGCATAAGCATCCAGCAAATAAGATCACTTTAATATCACACTGACCAACCGCAGTATGATTTGCAACTTATAGTATGAACGAATGGCAACAAGTTATTAAGGCAATTATAATTAACTGTCTGGCAGCCAAGCAAGACGCTCATCCGGTACTACTGCTCAATGCTCATCACGGCTTATGAAAAACTTTTTAAAAGGTTATTATTTTACTCACTTAAATACGAAAAGAACAACTTCGTGTTTGTAGTAACAATTGTTTTTCTTACTTTATTCCCTTTTGTTACTTTATTCCCTTTTTATTTTACTGTAGGCTAAGACCGTTGGGATGGTGTCAGGAAGGGCATCCTACGTATTTTCCAACTGATATTCAAATTGAGTTATCGTGGTGTCAAGAGACGGTAACAATATTTTGCTGTACGATGCCGTACCAGACTTTTAGTCTCATGTTTTGTAGATAGCCTAAACAGTTACCCAATCCTATAGCCAGTGTTTAATCTAGACCAGTGGTTCTCAAACTTCTGCAGGCCGCGGACCGGCAATAGGCCTAATTTATTTGGGAAGCTTGTGAACCGCTAACTTTAATGGCAATAATTGCCAAGCAGTGCCAGGCACAAACAAAGGCGAACCATAGTAAAAAAAAATAATTAGAGGGTTATTTATAATTAGGGATTTTTTAAATTAATTAAAATTGTTTATACAGCCAGTTGGCAAGTTAAAATAAGGCACTGGTAATGTATTTTTAAAGTTTGAGACAAAATTTTGAATAAATTTTAAACAACAATTTTAATAATTTCACAATTTTAAATATATAAATTAATAATTATAATTTATTTTCCACTCTCAGACTTCTTCACGGACCGGCGATCAGGACTCCGCGGACCGGCACCGGTCCGCGAACCACCACTTTGAGAACCACTGATCTAGACGTCTCTGAGGGAGTTTCCCCAGGAATGAGATTGGCCCCGGCTAAGCGGTTGCCGTCCGCCCAAAACGGTCATTTTTATCGTCTCGCACCCAAAAAGCGGGGATTTGAAACAATGTAAGAACTACAGGACCATTGCACTAGTCTCGCACGCGAGTAAAATCATGTTAAAGATCATACTGGAAAGAATAAGAAGACGTACTGAATCGGAGTTAGCGGATGCACAGGCGGGGTTTAGGCGTGGCAAAGGGACAAGAGATCAGGTGACGAATCTTAGAATTATAATGGAAAAGATGAGAGAACACCAACAACCGCTACACATGTGTTTTGTCGATTTCAAGAAGGCATTTGATTGTGTGTCACATGAGCAATTATGGTTATCGATGGTTGAAATGGGCTTTCCACCGCACATTATCAACCTGGTGGCTGAATTGTATAATAAGCAGACGGCAAAGGTAAAAATTGGTGGCGTAATGTCGAGTGAGTTCAGGATAAGAAGGGGTGTTAGGCAGGGGTGTGTGATTTCGCCATCTTTGTTTAATATACTATCGGAAATGGTCATGAGGGAAGCACTGAAAGGATACTCAGGAGGCATTCAAATTGGAGGAAGAAGGATAACAAACTTACGTTATGCAGATGACATAGTGCTAATGGCAAGCACAGAAGCGGAGCTGCAGGACCTGGTGTCTCGCTTGGACAGGGAAGGTCGAAAGAAAGGTCTGGAGATCAACATGGGGAAGACAAAGTGTATGGCGCTGTCAGGGGAACAATGTAATATCAAAGTACAGGACATCAAGATAGAACAAGTGGACACATTCGTGTACTTGGGCTCTCTTATAACAAAAGATGCTGAGTGTAGCAAGGAGATAAGAGTAAGAATCGCGAGAGGACATGGAGTAGGTGCAGATCTGAAGATACTGTGGAAAAGCCATAACATCAAACTATCTACAAAGTTAAAGTTAATGAAGACGCTTATATGGCCTGTGATGATGTATGGTTGTGAGAGCTGGACAATCAAAAAGAGTGATGAAGATAGAATAAAGGCATTTGAAATGAAAGGCATAAGAAAAATCCTCGGAATATCATGGACTGAGAAAAAAACAAATGAATGGGTACTGAAGACGGCTGGTGTAGAAAGGAGACTACTTGAATCTATCAAAGGAAGAAAGATGTCGTACTTCGGGCACATCATGAGGAAGCATGGAGATTGTTTAGAGAAGGAGATTATGCAAGGAACGGTTCCGGGAGCAAGATCAAGAGGAAGACCTAGGAAGAGGTGGTGGGACAACATGTGTGAATGGACGGGATTATCAACAGAGGCATTACTGAGAGCAACTGGCGACAGGAGAGAATGGAGAAGAATTGTCCAAAGTGCAACCAACCCTCGTATCGAGGAAGGTTGAAGGCAAGGCAAGGACCCAGAAACCAGTACCCCAAAGCGGGAGACTAGATTAAACACTGCCTATAGCTTAGACCTAACCCAGATTTATATAATTCTATCCCGATCGATTCAGGACACTCGTGTCCGGTATAATTCTAATAACCATTGATACATCATAAGTTACAGTAAGTAGGCCTATAAGTTCTAAAAGGCCTATTATTGTGAGTCGTTGTTTAATCTTACGAGTGCTGCACGTAGATCCCTGCCATCCGCTCTGGCATCTTCTTCCTTGCTGAGAATCTTGAACGTAGCGAACTCTACCACACTGGTTCCAACTGCAGAATGATAACAATAAGCACCAACCATTGGGGCCGTCCATAAAGTACGTCACGCTCCAGGGGGGGGGGAGGGGGTGTAAGAAAGTGTGACAGTTTGTGACAGGGGGAGGGGGTCAGGCCATGTGTGACGTCACACATTTATTTATTTTAATGATGTGTATTATATAATTGTCTAGTCTAATTTTTGCAATTTCTTTTTAAAATTCAATCTACATTGAGTTATTGCTTCAATGAATAACTGTGACAACTGTTGACAATTAACTATTCTACTATTAAAGTCATTTTAATAATGTGATAGTTCTTTTAAGTGGAAACGTTACAGTTTAATAGTGAAGTGTGTTTTAGATTAAATTTGAATAAGGTGTTAATTACAAAAAAATTCGAAAGTGCGACGTACTTTAGGGGGGGGTCCGAGAAAGTGTGACGTACTTTAAGGGGGGTCCGAGAAAGTGTGACAGTTTGTGACAGGGGGGAGGGGGGTCAAAAATGGTCAAAAATAGCGTGACGTACTTTATGGACGGCCCCATAGCAAAAATAGCCGACCTAATAAGAAAATCTGAAAAATACATTATTGAACTAAGCAAAGCCCTATAGAACATTATCTTCGAGAGTGCATCATTAAATCTAACACGCTGGTAAGATTTTGGGCCTGAAGTTTGCATAGTCTATATAATTATGAGTTATGAAGGTAATTGAATATTTAAAATTTACGACGATAATTGATTCTGATTAGCTATGAACACAAAGTATTGGCCCTATATTATATTGAATTGGTTACTAACTATTCATGCCAGCATTTCTGTCCTGCGAACGTTTCTCCCCACCAATTAGGACATTTTCTCTTGGATTCTTGTGTGCAGTAGGTTTCTTTTCTGGACACGTAGGTGGTGTAATACTGATAGTGTCTGCAAATATCAAGTATTCAAGTTATATTTTATTTTTATAGTGAAAAGAATCATGAAGCAGGCAATGCACTTGACTCCGACTGGATGGAGAAGAAGACGAGGACGGCCAAGAAAGACCTGGCGAGATACGGTTATGCAAGACCTGGAAGACGGCGGAATGACGTGGGAGGTGGCCAGGGCAGCTGCTGAAGACAGAGTGACGTGGAGGACCTGTGTCGCCCGATGCACTACAAGTGCGTGGACGGACTAAGGTCTAAGGTCTAAAGTGGAACAAGAAGAATATGCATCACACTCTAGACTCAAACGCTGTTTTTGTATGTGCACTTGCCTTTCCAAGTTCAATGCTCAGAGGTGCTCCCGACTACAGCGCGGACACTGCATCGGAGTTTCAAGCCCAGGCGCTGAGCAATTGCGAATGAAGGACTTGCCCAAGGTTCAGTGGCGGCGCTACGGGAGGTCGCGGCAGGTCATTTGACCTGCCTATTTTGCTTGCGACCTGCCTAATGACCTGCCTAAAAACTTTGGAATTTTTAATATATTTTACATTCTTTTATTTATGAGTTTTAAATGAAAAATCAACATTAATTTTTCCTCGCCCAAAAGATCACTATAGTGTTGTGGTGCAATTATTATATCCAACTGACTTTCACGTCTGATCTTATCTAGTAGGTAAATAGGCCTACAAGCCAGCAAGATGCCATAGTGATATAGCCTAAACAAATAATAGTTTGGATAAAGATGCATTAACAAAAAGAAGAGATCTTGATGAGAAGAAGTTGAGAAAAGATCTAAATAAGAGGCTTGTCAAAGTACTGGTATGGAGTGTGGTACTATATTGGTCGGAGACGTGGATCATCATGAAATATAGGATATTAAGAGATTGGAAACCTTTTAGATGTGGATATGGAGAAGGATATGAGAGATGTGAGCTGGACGGAGCGAGTGACGAGTGAGGAGGTGCCGCAAAGAGTAGAAGAAAAAGATAGCCTAACTGCAGATGACAACTGACAAGGGAGATTGGAGGGGAAAAGAAAGAGAGGAAGACCGAGACAAAAGATGCTGGGAATCTGGGATGGATGATAACTGATGGATACAACGAACTGAAGAGAAAAGCACAGCAAGGAGAAGAATATGGCGTCCGAGGAAGTTTAAACCTGCCGAGGGGCAGAGACCTTAAAGAAGAGAAGGACTACATAACATGTATGTGCTTCAAATTCAATCATCAGTTTCTTCGACCTGCCAAATAGTTCCCATGACCCCGACGCGACCTGCCGAAATTTTAGAGCTGGCGCCGCCACTGCCAAGGTTCCAAAGCGGCGACTTGAGGGGGATTCGAACCTGGAACCCTCCGGCTGCAAGGCAGCGAATATACTCACTACTGTAACACCAGCGCACCCCAGCGGTTAGGCTATTTCTGATAAAATATCAACAAGCCGCGTAGGCCTACTTCATTTGATGATCCGACTAATTTAAGTCTTGCGTAACCCTGTGATCTTGAAGGATGGTCCAACAGCTTAGTTTGCTTTTCAATTAACTCGTTATAATCGGAACATGAGTAGGTAGGCTTAAGTATTATTCTTTATTGATACCAGCTGCTTATGCAGAATTGATTTAAGACAACACGAAGTTCAAACAAGATAAGGCATCCTTGTCAAAAAGTTTTTCTCAGGTGTAATTCAAAATATTACATATAGGTTATGACTTATGATTCTAGGACGTTTCATCCCCGGACGACTCATCCCCGGACGGTTCATCCCCGGACGGTTCATCCCGGACGATTCATCCAGTGGACGCTTCATTCCCGGACGTTTCATCCCAGGACGATTCATCCCGTGGACGTTTCATCCAGTGGACGTTTCATCCCCGGACGGTTCATCCCAGGACGATTCATCCCGTGGCCGTTTCATCTCCGGACGTTTCATCCCAGGACGGTTCATCCACTGACGCATAATAATATGATTTTTTCATTAGTCGTCAAAGTAATAGGCCTACAACGTCCCGGTGAAGAGTCACCTGATATATTGTTATATCATCACCTATAAAAGTGTCGACGGCCGCCTGGTGTTGTACTTTCAATTGGTCATTGTTTAAAACTCTGTACACCACAGTAGGCCTACGAATGCCAATGAAGGGTGGAATAATCTCAGACAGCGTATAACAAATCGACATGCCATAGGCTACGTTTAAGTTCGAACAGCAGGCTACTTGTTAGGTACCGGTACCGTAACGCTTTGAATTTTGTTTTTAAATTAATTAACCGATGGCGACCATGGACGCCGACCAACTGTTCAAGCGTGGATAGCGGACACTAATACATGGGAACCACGAATATTGGGAGGAAAAAGAATAAACGCAGAAGGAATAACAGCATGGCGTTGTTGTAAGCTCCAGACTTTCAACTATCTATTTAATTCCAAGTTTTAAAAACTAATTAATTAACCGATATGATATCTTTCTAATTGCATTTTTCATAGGCTCAAGTGTTCTTTTTATGAGACCTATTTAGAACCTGTGCCTTAAATTTCCGTCAGTGAATGAATCGTCCTGGGATGAACCGTCCTGTGATGAAACGTCCGGGGATGAAACGTCCACTGGATGAATCGTCCGGGATGAACCGTCCGGGGATGAATCGTCCGGGAATGAATCGTCCGGGGATGAAACGTCCACTGGATGAATCGTCCGGGATGAACCGTCCGGGGATGAAACGTCCACTGGATGAACCGTCCGGGAATGAATCGTCCACTGGATGAATCGTCCGGGATGAACCGTCCGGGGATGAATCGTCCGGGGATGAAACGTCCGGATACCATGACTTATATTGCATGCTTTACTGTAGGCCTGGTTGATTAAATAACTATCAAGATTACAATAAGGAGTTTACGCGTAGGACGTAAACCGAAGTCTAGTTTTCAGTTGATCGAGATTGACTTATTCTTTGTAGCCTATAAGGTTGTCAAATACACAATACTTACATCAATAGGGAGTCGCAAAAGTTCATTCTTACATGGGTTCTGAAATAGTTTAAATATTTCGGGTGTCAATTGAAAATCTGGTGCAAGAACCAAGTTCATGAAATTTTATACTTTTCGAAAAAGTAGTTTGAATGCTTTCTGTCTTCACAAACTTACCGTTTAGTGCTGGATATTATAGGCATAGATGGGAGAGTTTCAATATTGCAGCTATTCGCAATTGAGCAGAAACTCAGTGTCCCTAGTCATGCTGCTTGCTAGTTACTTACTTACATGCCTGACAACAACAAATCTGGTTATTTCAGCGTCAAATGTAGCCCCCCACCCAACTAATATCCTCGAATGCGCTTAAATAGATCCATCGCAAATCGTATAAAATGTGCACAATTTAATAAATGAAGATTAGCTCAAAGTAACTTACTGCGCCATGCTTTCCGGCGGTACCAACATGAATACCGACAAAACAATCTTTAAAAATAAGACGCTCATGGTGAACACTCTGTGTAAGGTAAATGTTGGATAATTGAAATGTCGAATGCTATGACAGAGTCGATACATACTGTGTGACAACACATTGATGTAGACCTGCTAATTAAGCTACAGTGTGAAGTCAGAATAGCCTATAGCCTATAGTTCTGTAACATTGTGCCTATACGCGAGTTCATGAAGTAATGAAAAACTTCAATTATAGTCTAAGTTAATCTTTTTGATAATCGAGTCGAAATCACTTACCCGAAATACGATGCCGAAGATTTTCTTTCTCAAATATCAGCTAACGCAATCGGGAGATCAGCTTGTGACTGAGCTGCACATGATTGTGGGTTAAGTTTACATTTTGTTCTAGTGATGATATTCAATTAGGCTACTTAGCTTTAAAATCGAAAATAATAATTATGCCGAAATGCAGACGAAACGCCGGATTCGTCATGCCTGTGTGGTCGGCCATAGCCTATATGTCATATTTTATTCAGGCATCTGCAGCACGCAAAACCCTCGTCGTTCAAGAAATTTATTTTGCAAGTTAGTGTTTCATCTTAAATCCTCCCTTTGGTGGCTTGTTTTGTAGAAGATGTTGTCATTAAAGGTTTGCTACTTTGTACTTGTCATAATCTGCTGTGCAGCTCTTATCAAATATCATTAATCTACGATTTTGCACATTGCTCTGCATTCAAAGTCCAGTAATGGAGTGATTTCGATGCTTCTTAATAATCATTCATTCGTGCTGAACACCGTGAAAATATCAGTTTGTGTCAAACAGCAGACAAAAGATGCCCCATAAAAAGTTCGGCTTCTGCAGAGATTCCTTCTTTGAGAGACGACTGTAGTGTCCAGTGTCCCTCAAGAACGGCGAAACCATAATTATGACAGTAATGATGATGGCAATATTATTATGATGAGGAAAACGATGATGATGATGATGATGATGCCTATGATTATGATGATAATGATGATAATGATATAATAATTATGATTAAGACAATGGTGATGACGATATTGATGATTGCGACGACGACGACAATGATAATGACAACGACGACGACGATGATGATGACGACGACGATGATGATGATGACGACGATGACGATGATGATGATGATGACGATTACGATAATGTAGTGATGATAATGATAATGACGACGACGATGATGACGACGATGATGACGACCACGACGATGATGACGATGATGACGACGAAGACGATGATGATGATGATTACGATATTGGTATTGACGATAATGATAATGACGACGTCGATGATGATATGATGATGATGATGATGATGATGACGATGATGAAGATGATTACGATAATGGTAATGACGATAATGATGATGACGACGATGATGATGATAATAGCGACATAATTTTATTATATTAGACTCTGTAATGATACAGCTCTATAACTCAAATATAAAATCATTACGTCAGTACTCCAAACAGTATACCATTGCGTTATTCAAATGTTTGAGTGGATGTAAATTGTAGAATAGTAGCCTATCCGCACAAATTTTGCAAAGCATATATCTGTTGCCAATTAGTGCTGATTCTAGTAGCGGAGTGGCCTACTACTGTTCTATTCTTTTATCTATTCCGGGAATTTTATCAGTACGGAAGCATGCGTGCTGAAGTCAGAACACAGTTCGAAATCTAAATCCATCAGAGTAGCCATGGCAGATGATTATCCTCTACATACAGAGCATAATAAGACCCATAGTAATTATGCCAGAGCATCATATCATGTGCTCTGTAGTTAGAGATACATGTACACAAACATGCATACCGAGAATGATATTATTAGTTTTGGTGTGAAAATTTATTTTGTTTACGGTACTTTGCGCTAGCAAAGTAGGCTGAATAGATTTCAGCATGCATAGGTGAATGCACGCTTGCATGCATACATACATGTACATTTGCACAATTATAAAATACAAATGCGTACATGCACGCATGCACGAATACATGCATACACAGTCGTACACAAACATACATGAATGCCTATATACATACATGCATGCGTACATGCATACATGCATGCATACATACATACATACATACATACATACATACATACATACATACATACATACATACATACATACATACATACATACATACATACATACAAAACAAACATACATACATATATACATACATGTACATACATACATGCATCCATGCATACATACATATTACATACATACATACATACATACATACATATATACATACATACATACATACTAGGGTGCATCAAACGCCCCAAAGTTATCAGAATGAATTGTCCCTAGGCTTAAAATGTTCCTTTTATCTCCAATATATCCCTGATCAAAAGGCATAAAAATAAAAATTTGTTTAGGTATCCCACCTCCATTTTTTTAAATGTACATAATTATCATTCGACATACATTACTTATTGAATTTGTCGGATTGTATGGCGTTTTAACAGGACTTGTTTTAGGCTTGAAAGAAATATATCATAGTTACTATTTGTTTTATGTTTTAAGTGTTCTGTGTTTTCTATGATATATGAAGTTAACTATTCTAAGTTTCAACATAGAAGGTTTGGTTTGGCGGCAAAGTGCTAGCGGCAAGCGGCAACATTTGGTTTAATAATGACAAAGTGTTAGCATCACCGCAGAACTCGCACTGGAACTGCTGCATTCATCCCTCATGATTTCATACAGCGACCCAAACTTGTTGCCTTAGCTACACGTCTAAAAATGACTACAACACAACAATCAGCCTACACTGAAGCACTCATATTTGAGGCTGGAGGAGATGTGACAAAAGTCTCTACATGATACACAACGACTGACAAAGCTAGGAATCAAGTTGGACAGAATATAGTTTCGGCTTGCAAAGAGCAATGGGCTGCTCCACAGCTTTTAACACTGCATTGGGACTCCAAAAAAATGCCATTGCTGTCAAAAAAGAATATTAAGGAGGAGCGTCTTGCAATTGTTGTTGGGAATGCAAAAGAGCTGAAGTTCCTCGGTGTGTCATCTTATGCAATGGGATCACAGAGAAAAACGAGGGACATCATTGCTGATCTGACCATTGATCTCCTGCGCTCATGGCAATGTAGTGACTCCATTGTCAACATATCATTTGACACCACCGGATCAAATACAAGACACGTTACTGCTGCTTGTGTTGCAATTCAGATGCGGCTAGGTCGAGCTCTTCTCAGGATGTCGACATCACGTTGGCAAAGTAATTCTTACACACGTGTTTGACGATCTTCAAATTGAGACTTCAAAATCACCCGATGTGGTATCATTCGCAAGGCTTCGTAAGAACTTCAAGCTCCTCAAGACACATCGGTAAACAACAGAAAGACTATCACGCTTTGATGATAATGTATTCAGTGAGAATGCGAAACCATTCATTGACATTTGCAGAGAACAATTTTGACAGATTTATAGTTCACAGTTGTTCTTTCGTAGAGATGACTAAGGAATTTGCAGATCTCTGCCTCTTGTTTCTTGATGGAGAAGTAGATGGAGATAAAGTCACATTCAAGCGACCTGGAGCACTCCACAAGGCCAGATGGATGGCTAAATTGATTTATTCAATCAAGATATGTCTTTTTGAGCAACAGATTGCAAAGCTTCCACGCAGCACAATAACAACAAAGCGTCAGGTCAAAAAAGTCAGAGACTTCGTGAATTTTGTGACCCTGGTTTACAGCTCTTGGTGGATGACTTGTAGTTCGGTGACTGATGCGCCATAGAATGACTTGAAGCTATATATACAAATCATTCTTGCAATATGACTTGCTGAATGCACAGGTCTCCGCGAGTGCTGTTCGTGCCTTCAAAAGACATTTGTGGTATTTAACGGCAGAAATGGTGCCACTTGCACTGTTTTAGTAATCGCCTGCTTTTAGTTAAGCTAAAAGAACGCTTGCAATTGCCGCAGAACAGATTTCAGTTCCTCAACGAAGAATTGTCCGACTGGTGGAGCCGAAATGACTATCAAACTGCTATGACAAACATTGAAGCACTCAACGTAATCAATGACTGTGCTGAGAGAGGAATGAAGCTCAGCTCGGATTTTCTGTCAGCATCAAAGACTGAACAACTTTACTGGTCTAGTATACCTTGCTCATAAGTGCTGTAATATGCCGAGCAAATTTCTGTCCAGGGTAATGGCCTCTGTAGTCATAGACCCTGGTCAAATCGGATCCATCCATCCATGAACACACACAACAGCATTATCAAGATGTGCTTCAAGTTGCGGAACAAGACCGGCAGAGACAATCCAATCCGCGCAAATGCAAGCCAACTTCCGAATGACAATATCCGCTTGACATGTGTCATGTAATAGCATCGCAACATACATGCTTTTATAATAGTAATAATAAATTTGTTCACTTCTAAGAATATTTGCAATACTTTGCATTGCTTCTGAAGATGGCTCTTGGCTAATACAGCACAGATAATGTTAAGAACTATTGGACCTATCTTTAAAGTCTTGTTGCAGCATAATAATGCATAATCTGCTCAGTGCATGTGTTCGCCATTGTAAAACTTCAGTTGCTGGGTGGGATACCTAGAATATGTCAGAAAATTCTCAAATTTTGGGAAACACACTTTTTTAGTAATAGGAAAAGAAGTGAATTAGGGACAAAAACTTTTGAAAGTTTTTTAACATTTATGGGGCGTTTGATGCACCCTAATACATACATACATACATACATACATACATACATACATACATACATACATACATACATACATACATACATACATACATACATGCATGCATACATGCATACATACATACATACATACATACATACATAAATACATGCATACATACATACGTACATTACATGCATACACGCATACACATACGTATATATGTTTGCATGTACGTACATACGTATACTATATGTATGCATGCATGCATGTGCACTTGTTATAAAATTGTATAAAATGCACATAGGCTACATACCACCTTTCAAGATTAATACTCAGAGGCGCTCCCGACTACAGCGCGGACACTGAATCTGAGTTTCACGCCGAAGCGCATGACGAATTGTGCGTGAGGACTTGCTCAGTGTCCCTTCGCTGCCACTTGAAGTGGATTCGAACCTGCATCTTCTCGGCCCCGAGGCATCGAACATAATTATGTCTACACCACCGCACCCCTCAAATTGCAATAATTATGACCTAGGCCTACTGATTGCTGCATGTTAAATGGATTTAGACCAAGATTCCTCCATTAACCTGGAATTATATTGGGTTTATAAAAACGTTATACTCAGTGAACCGACATCGTTTTTAGCTGCAGTTGATTGCGTATTAGCCTACCATTGTCCATAAATTTACTGGCAATGAGTGAATGTAACTCATACACTGTCCAGGCTTTTTCTTGATGTAAACCGATCGGCGACCGTGCAGGTAAAAACGGAGCAAAGCAAGCATCGCCACAACCAAGAATATGGGCCATAATTTACATGCATGTTTTCACTCCTTCTGCGCGTGATATTCCATAATGTCTATTGTACTCAAAGCTGTGATTATATTTCTATTCAGTCTGCTGAGGTCTACATTTTTGAGTTAGGTCAATTGAGCCACACACACAGACACGTAGGCCTTTCCATCGCTGGATTTGATTAATCGGCCTATTGACATCAGATTCTGACATGTGCATTTTGTAGGCCATAAATTAGGCTATCAGGATCTTACTCACTGCTACACAAACATACACTGTGTGTGCAATCAGACATCTTCAGGTGACCAAACAACGTGAGCATGCACAATCACTTTCCTGACTGATGTGCAGTAAATTGATCCGTTTCACTAGATGTCACTACAGCGAGAAAACTTCTTTAAAAGCCGCTTGGTATTGTAGCACATGTACGTAACAGACCGTGAGAAAACACTGACGAAACTTTCCGTGTCCTGCTTTGGTCCGATTATAATTATTAGCCAGATGATGGTAATCAACCGAAAAACCTCATTATAACGACAAAGAGACATTTTCGCTGTCATGTTTTTTTTTTATTGCAGACCTCTTAGAGAATAAACTACTGTTGCATAATGCCTACAACGCATCGTAATTACCGAGCTAAGCGCTTCAATCTGACTCTGGCGTCACATGTCTTCTTTCTCCTTTTCCATCAGTTTCCTGACGATGAGGTCCTTATGAAGTTTCTTCACAGTGTTCCGTCCCTGACAGCTTAATAGGCCTATTCATTTAGGGCTTTCTTGGTCGTTTTGTCAGGTGATGATCAGCTCTCTCCTGGCAGGGTAAGACGACCGGCGGGTCTTTGTTGATCTCGTTCGCCCTGAGGTGTCCTTCCAACACCTGCAGCCTGCGATGGCCAGTCGTTCGGGGTGAACATGTGAGGCAGGCAAAACGGAAGAACAGATTTGCGATTGAATGATAGGCTACATACATGAGCATCTACGGGGGGGGGGGGTTGGCATTCAATTATTATGCTTGGAAGCAATGTGAGGAAAAACCTGCTGACCGAATGGCGAGGCAGGCTACAATAATTCAAGAAGGAGTTATTGAGCAGGTCGACGAAATTAAATGTTAAGAAGATATTGACATTTTCCTATGAATTTCTGGCAGGTCATAATCCAGTTCAAGAGTAACACGGGGGCATGTCAAATGACCTACCATGACCTATGATGACGCTGCAAATGCTTTGTTCAGAGCGTTTGGATTTACGTAAATAGACCTATTAATTTCCCCACTTATTACCACTTAAGCATCGGCCTATATTGCTACACGCGTCCTTTGAACCTACCCTGGGTCCTCTTAACAAGAATTCACGCTTATTATCTCCAAGCTGACACACCCCAATGTGATGATAAGAAATGGTCTGATCGGGTGATTTTAAGTTGTTGCTGGCGTGTCATTTGAGTCTCTGGCTACCCGTTAGGCGCGCATCGCGTCCCAAAAGCAGTTCATTACTACCGTAACCCTTTAGGGAGTGGAAGGCGGAGTAAACCCTTGGGATGGTAGCGGTATTCGACATCCGCCCGTGCGGACCTTATGCTCATCTTAATTGAGTGTTGCCATTCACCTAAACTCCTCCCGTCTGAATTTTAAAATATTTGCCATATTAATAATAACAATAAACACGCCTAGCGTACGAGGCTATGAGAAAATATCTGATCGCTGCTTTGGTGCGCGGAAATCAGAGACCGTGACTGCACGCGATTGCAGACTATAATTTATAGAGTGAATAATTATTATGACCTATGACCTAGGCCTCTGCTCAATACTCATTGCTGCATCTAACGGAGTGAATTTATGACCTACTCATTTTTGCATATAATGTGTTCTAACGTGTCTTAGTGAAACCACAAAGTGTAGCCTAGTTTATTAGTTGCATTCTACAATGATTGTCGATAAATTTACTGAGATACCATCTGAGGCTAAAAATGAGGCTTTAAAATTTATCGATGTTAACCGAAGCGTGGGCTACATCTTCATTGCATGACTCACAGCGTAGACCTGCCAAAATGAAAAATCCGTGTGATACTTCAGCGACTACTGACTCCCTCCCATCTCGCGTGATATTAAACAAGGTGCTTTTAGCTGAGTTGTGCAGCAGAAAGTTCACAAGGCGTACAAGCAGTATCATACAAAATCGTGAAGTTGACAACGCCTCTGTAGTAGCTTATTTGCATTTATCTGGATTCATAGCTGTACTTTCTTGCTTAAGGTTAATTTTGATTATAGTCGTTACGATCGCAATACAGTATGAAAGCAATATTCTGGCATGTTATGAACTATAGTATCACCTGCATTTATTTAGTTTTGACTTGGTGGGTTATAGTTTCCGATATGCAAACGACAGTACGAAGGTGAGTTACTTTGTTTTGCAATCAGATTTAAATTTAATTAGCTAGGATTATATTCAGTAGATTAGACGAACATAGATTTCAATATATCACTCAAACCATAGTTAGGACTAATTATTTCAATGGTAGCCTATATGATATGATATTTTGAACTGCATATAATGCCTTCATTTAATTAGAATTATTTAAATTTAGCAAGCTGCGTTCTGCCAGCATAAAGTTTCGAATAAAGGAAAATTGATTCGAAGAAAGTGAGCACATGAGGACATCCTGTGTAGCCTATTTCACAAGCACAGCAAAATTTTTGCATCACATTATCCCTTGTTAATGTGCTCTTCTGAAAGTAATCAATAGGCCTAACTATTATAGTCCTAAGCGTGATGAACTTTCAACCAAGAGGCCTGGTTCAAGTTTCCGCCAGGACAGAGAGATAGTTGTTGTAAGCTTATATCACGATATGCTACTCTTTCCCAAGTTATAGGCCTACTGTGGTTCCAGTTTATCTACAGCTGAATCAGTGAGAAAAATTCTTAACACTAGATTTTAATATAAATTAAACATAAGCTTCGTCTATATCTAGGCTACTTCATACCACTTCTTGTGACTAAACCGTTGAGGTTTTGCTCAGTGGTTCCGCCGAGACATTAGTTAAGTCATTATTTTGTTAAGAGTTGTATTTTTCTGTTGTTGCATAGCTGCATATTGTATATTGTATTTTTGTTGGTTGCATTTTTGCTACGGTGCGCCACGGTCGGTAGGCTTCCTACACAACATAGGGACCCAGGATAGCAAAACCGACGAACCCTTTATGTGCCCATGTGTAACTAGCCTTTATTATTTTTACTGACTTCACTGACTTGCTTGCATTGTTGTTCTAATTCGTAGGCCTACTTTATGGTTCCCGAATAAATAAATAAATAAATAAATGAAATAAAACAATGACGCTTACGTATACGTAAACATGGAAACCTCATCATAGGACTGGAGAATTAAAGATAATTTTGATTAGCATATATGTGTGTGTTTACAGTCGTACAGAAACCTACACAACATATCAGTTGATCGCCAGGCAGGTGTGCAAACAGAACAGTCGTGATGTGTGCAGCGGTTGGTGGACGGGACGTCAATGCAGCACAGAATAGTGAGCAATAGTATACAATCATCGCTCGACGTCGTGCTGTGTAATTTACTGTTTGCACGACATCGTGCAAACACTTGATCATATAACCTAATAAAACTTCTACGTAATCAATGCCATAGTCTAGGTATAGGTAGACCTAGTGAGTTTATGCATCTATTAGGCCTATATCTCAAAGAGACATAGGCTCAATTGATGCAAGTACCATGGTTGTCCTTGTCTCACCATGTGTGAATATGGAAGCCAAGAAAAAATCGTACAAACACAAACTTCTTTGGTGCCTTTCATGATAGGCCTAATATTAAAAAGTGAAAGTTCTCCAAAGACATGCATGGTTTCTGGCAAACTTAAGATTACGGTGCGCAAAAGCTATTTAAGTGGCAACCCTATTACTAAATGGCGTCATCACCAACGACATAAAAATCGAATCCTCAGTTAGTGAATGAAGCAATAATAGGCTATTGTAAGGCAGGCTGCTGTGGATATAATGTACAAGCAAAATAGGTTTATAACGCCTCAAACTGAAGAATATTGGGTTATATATTTATTTTGAAATTTCATCACTAAATACAGAACAAATGTATTTTATTTCTCAGTTATTGCGATGAGGTCACAGAAACTGCTGTTGAATCAGTGACTTCAACGAGATGCCAGAAAGGCTGGAGTCCCTACCCATCATGTAACGGTAAGATGTTACTCTAATAGCGCTTTATTACAACGGCAGTGAATCTTTGTAATTGATAACAACTAAATATTTATTATATATTAAATATCAATTATCAATGCTTCTTACATTTTTTTGAACTGCATAAGTTGCATGACCTCTTCTTTCCTTTCCCATCCTCCGAGGCAGATTTGAAACACCCAATAGGATGACATTGACAAAGGCTACTTTAGGCTACTATTTTTTAATGCACAGAAGATCACATTTTGTGTAGAAAAGTGATATCAGAACTTGCAAGCCGAACGTGATGTAAAGTGTGATTAATAATTCCATTTGCTCTGCTATCTCTTTTAAGCAGCCATTATGTGTTACTTTTAAACCTATTCGTATTTAAATATTTTTAAATTTAAATATAATTGCGTTTTAACCCATATCAGACCATGACAGAAATTAATGGTTTATTTCACATTTTCGTGTCTATCTATACCCAAAACCATCGTATTCACCCAGATTTTTTAAAAATATTGCAGAGGTAGGCCGTTGTAGGCCCAAATATAACCGTCAGTTTAAACTGACGCTAGCCACAGGAGGGTACGTGTACAATTGTACATAAACCATCGCTGCAGGAAGAAAACAAAGCGTTTTATTCATCCCAAACATATAGACCGCTTTGGGAAATGTTAGAATAGTGCCTATATAAATTCGTAGACATGGCTTAAAGTGTGGCAGGGCGGTCATGGGCGGCGTCCATGCATGCACTTATTTGAAAATCGGAATGCCGTTGTCACAAGTCTTTTCCCTCTTCTCTACGTGTGACCTTCAGTCTCTTCGGAAGCTTCTTCGTATAAGTTCGTGGTAGCGTAGGCCTATCCCTAGATAACTGTTTCATTAGCTAAATGGCTAGGTTAAAGAATCTACAGTCTTTCACTGTTTTGTTAACCAACAACGACGACGTGTTTAACTCTTCTTATTATACTCCAAAATCCGATGTAAAGTAAAACGATCAGCAACAACACAACAATGACTACACTTGCGTTATCATAACAACTACACGACTACTACCTTCATCAGTCTACTCTATCGCAACTCAACAACAACTCTTACAGCCTATCTCAACGGCTCTCAACACGCAACTCTCCTTCTTCACTTCCACTCCCTTCTTGTACAATTAACGTACGCTCGTCTAGACGTCACGTGCTGTCCAGACAATCACCTGTGCAGACGCCGCGCGGCAATTTGCACCTGGCCTACTTACGTCGCTGTACGACAATCGGCGTGCACTGATTAAATTAGCTGACATTACCTCCTTCCTTTCTTTTGAAGAGAGCTAATTAATCTTAAAAATTAGCGAACGTATAATGCTTAAACTAAATACAAACAATTCTTATACTAAATGCAATCACAAAATACCTTATACTACAATCTCGATAAGCAGTCTGCTACTACATTCAACTTTCCTTTCTTATAGTTCAACAGAATGTCAAAATTTTGCAATGATAAAGACCATCTGACTAACTTAGCAGACTTCGACATTGACTCAGTCAAATAAACTAAAGGATTATGATCAGTGAACACATTAATCTTGGAACCAATAATGATTTCTTTCAATTTGTTTAAAGCCCATATGATTGCATAGGCTTCCTTCTCAATCGTCGCCCATCTCCTCTGGGTATCTGTCAGCTTCTGGCTGATAAATGAAACGGGACGTTCTATCCCCTCATCGTCCACTTGTGACAGCACAGCCCCCACAGCAAAATCACTGCTATCACAGTACAAATTAAATGGTTTGCCAACCTCGAACATGTACAGAATAACATTCGATAAAACAATTTCTTTAAGAGAATCAAAAGATTTCTGGTGGTCCTGAGTCCAAATAATGTTCTCAGGTGTCTGCTTGCTAGTTAAATCTGTCAATGGTTTAGCAATCTCAGCAAAATTACAAATAAATTGTCTGTAGAAACCAAAGAATCCTAACATTTGCTTCACTTGCTTCTTCGTTTCAGGGTTTTTAAATTAATCAAACTGTCAATCCTATCTGGATTCATCATCTTCTTCCCTGAACCAATGAGGTGACCGATGAATTTCACCTCACTCTTACCAAACACACATTTCTTCAAGTTCAAAGTTACATTATGCAGTCTTATTTGTTTCAAAAACAATTCTAAATGTTTCAAATGAATGTTCCAATCATCAGAATGGACTGCAATGTCATCAACATAGGGTTCAGCAAATGCATCAATCGGTTGCAAAATCATGTTTATGGCTTTTACAAAAGTCCGTCCAGAGTTAATCATTCCAAAAGGGACACGTGTAAATTCGTACAGTCCATTATGGGTAACGAATGCGGTTTTCCATTGGTCGGATTTCTTCACCGGACAAGTCCAGTAAGCACTGCGACAGTCCAAGACGGAAATAAACTTGGATTTCCCGACTTTGCTCAGCACATCGTTGACGATCGGCATGGGGTATCGACAATTTTCAGTATATGAATTCACGTACCTGTAGTCGCACGCGAGTCTCAAGGATCCGTCCTTCTTCTTGACGATGACCAGCGGACTTGCCATTCTGCTCGACGACGGCTGAATGATGTTTGCTTTCAGCATCTCTTGTATTTGTTTGTCCACTTCTGCGCGGTATATCAACGGTATTCGATAAGCCGTGAACTCCTTCTCTCGAAAGTCTGGTCTCAGCACCACTTCGTGTTCTACCAATGTACATAATCCAGGTTTGTCCGAAAATCTGTCTGCATATCGGTTCAGTACATCCAGTAGCTGTTTCTGTTGCTCGCTCGTAAGATGTCCGATCTGTTCATAGTCCAATTGCAGCGATTTCTGTGTCGTCTCTGCATGGTCTTCTTTCAATGGTAGCTCTACCACTGATCCGAATTCGTCGTCCTCTTCCACGATGAGACCACACGATAATGTTCTTGCGATGAACTTCCTCATTTTGTTGGCATGGACGATTCGTCGGCCGTTTTCATTCATATCTACCAGATACGAATACTTGGATCTTCTTTGTAGCACTGTACATGGACCATGCCATCGTGAGATCAATTTATTGGTTGACGTTGGATACAGGACGATGACGTTTTCTCCTGGTTCGAATTCTTTATCCTTGGCCCTCTTGTTGTATTGACTGGCGTATTGTTTTTGCTTTTCCTCTGCACAATTCTCAGCAAATATCAAAGCTTTCTCCATGTCTGCTCTTAAGTTCTTCAGGTACTTTGCTGGTTGTACTCCAATGTTTGGCGGTAGATTTATTTCTTTGGTCCAGCTTTCCTTTAAGATAGTTAATGGTCCTCTTGGCATTTTTCCATACACCAGCAGATATGGTGCCACTCCTGTCGTTGCGTTAGGAACTTCTCTCAATGCCCATACGGTAAACGGAATGATTTTATGCCACTGTCTTGGATTTTCCACAATGACATGATGTACCATCTTCTTGAACGTCTGGTTCCATCTCTCGACTAATCCGGCTGCCTCTGGATGCCCCGGTGAATCGAATCGTGGACAGCATCCCATCAATTTCAAAAATTCTCTTGTAAGACTGGCTGTAAAATTCGTGCCTCTGTCGCTGGTGATCACAGACGGCACCCCCACGTCAATGAAAAGCTTCATCAAAGCTTCGCACACAGCCTTAGCAGTCAATGACTTCAGCAAGAAGATTGTCGGCCATCTTGTACATGAATCCACTATGCACAAGCAATACTTATGCCCAGCTGCTGACTTCGGTTCTATTGGGCCTACCACGTCCATAGTCATCCGTCGGAATGGAACATCTTCCCTTGGAATTGGTGTAATCGGCACTCGATCCATCACCAAACTTCGTGCCTTCAGCTGACACTTCTCACAGGACTTACAAAATTTCACCACGTCTCGACGCATCTTTGGCCAGACAAAGGACAACTTGATTCTCTCTCGTGTCTTCTCTTCTCCCAAGTGTCCGCCAAATACTGACTCGTGAGCTAATTCCATTACTTGAATTCTTCTCTCTTTCGGTAACACCAACTGATACACAAGCTGATCCAGCATTTGATGCTTCTTATACAGCAATCCATTCACCACGATAAACTCTGATCCTTGGTCTTCAGCGATCCTCCACCACGATTTCAGTGACTCGTCATTTCTCTGCTGCTCCTCGAATTTCTTCGCATCTTCCAGCTGTCTTTCATCGTTCGAATTCTCTGTGAACAAGTCCCTCATACTTGTCTCCAGTTCAGCGTCGCTTCCGGAATCTTCACTATCATTTCGTTCACATGCAGCCATCTCTTCTTCAGTTTCATTGTTCTCAGATGTTGTTCTTTCGTCATCTTGGATGCTGAGTTCATCTTCGCTTTCCGTGTCATCTTCTTGCGAACTTTCGTTTATCGTTTCATCTTCTCCGCCTTCGACTTCTGCTCTCCGACTTTGTGCTCTTGTAGTCACATTCGCTTGTAGCTCTCCTTGCAATATACTGATTGGTGGAACCTCTTTCAGTTCTGCAATTATCTCTGGATGTAGCAGGAACTTTTCTAGATTTTCTTTACACAGTTCTGCTGAAATGCTGGCACACACTAAAGTTAAATATGGCGCGATATTTATTGTCCTGTCCTCTGTAGCTGCTCCTTCGTTACGACCGCTCATCCGCACTTCGATTTTCACCAACTTAGCTGGAATCGGCTCTCCAGCTACACATTGCAAATGAACTCTGCCGATTTCTTCTACTGTCGTTCCTTTCAGTAGTTCCTCGTTGATTACTGGTATCTCGGTCCCCGAGTCAATCAACGCCTCGACTTGCACAGGCTGCCCATCAGTCCCACGTATCTCCACATTTACATGCTGCAACGATATCTTCTTTATGCGTTGACACTCCTCTTTACTTTTTGTTTCTCGACAACTTTCTGCAATGGAAGTAGTCTTTATCGCTTCTTTCAGTATGGTGAACTGCGGCGTACACTTCATCACTGACTTTACTTCTGTTTCTTGGTTGCATTGTTCTTCCCAACCAGGAGGTGCATTTATCACTTGTATCTGGTTTACTCGAAGATTTTCTGCACTTCTGCTAAAGTTCTTCCTCAGATTTGCCGCTCCTGGTGCTTGGCAATGTTTTATTAGGTGTTTATCAGAATTGCAATTGTGGCAACGCTTCTTGATAAAACTTCTTTGCTCCTTGTTCTCCCACTTGTTGTACGGCGTGTAAGATGCATTACTTTCTGTTGGGCGTCCCAGCGGCGGAGTTCGATTGTAGGCTTGTCTGTCCCACGTTGACTGTTGTTTATCTTGCGACCACTGCTTTCCAGAATAATCATCTTTCTTTGCATCATTACTCTTGGCTTGGCTTCCGGTGTCTTTGCTATCCTTGTTCCACTTGGGTTGCTTTGGACTATTGTCCCATGCTTCAAATTTCGGTTTGTCTTGGAACATCACACCAATCCGATTGTTTACATGTATATCTGCGAGATCTGCAACATTACTAGCTTCCAAGCATTCTGTGCCCTCTTTTGCTAAGACAAACTGCAGTGGACCTGGTGGTAAACATTCTTTCAGCTTATCCGCCACTAACAAATCAAACAGCTTCTCGTAGTCTTTGTCCACTCGTCTACTTCGGACATAATAATTCAACAGGTTCTTCAGCCTAGCCGTGAACATCGTATACGTTTCTTCGGCTGTCTTCTTAGCATCTGCAAACCTTGACCTGTACTCACGAGCTGTTAACTTGAATTCCTTCAACAAATGCTCTTTCACTGCATCGTATTTATCTAAATTCTCAAATGACAATCGATTCAATACCGTTCGCGCTCTCGGGGTCATCAATGGCAACAACAATTTCACCCAATATTGCTTTTCCACAGCGAAGCTATTGAATGCATTTTCAACTGTTTCAAAATATAATGGCACTTCCATCATATCATACGGCATCTTCGGTAACACATGCTTCATTGCGTCACCTATCTTCTTAATCTTGGACACCATTGTCTCACCTTCTTTGAGCCTAATCTGTTCTGATACTTCCCGGCTCTTACGATCATCTTCGTCCCTCTTCTTCAGTCGATCTTGATCTTCGATTCTCCGCAGTTCTTCTTGTTCAATCTTCTGCTGCAACAGTTCTAACTGCTTTCTGCGTTCTTCTTTTTCAATGGCCATTTCTTTAAGTTGAGCCTCCTTGATAGCAAGTTTCTTTTGTTCTAACTGCATCTGCTCTTCTCTTTCTCTTTCTGCTTTTTCCAAATTGTCTTTTCCGGCTTGAAATTCTTCCTGACGAATTTCTTCTGCTCTCTCCAGTTCTTGTAAACGCATCTTTTCTTTTTCTTCCTCGCGAGCCTTTTTGTCCTCAATCTGCTGCTTTCGTATTTCTTCATCGCTTTTTCTTGCTTTTTCGTACTCTATCATTAACTCCATCCTTCTTCGTTCTGATTCGTCACGATCTATTTTCATTTGTTCTAACTGAAGCTGGAACTGTTGCTTCTGCATGTCTATCTCTTGTTGTCTTATCCTTTCTAATTTTTCTGCTCTTTCCGCTCGTTGCTCCTCTTTCTCTTTCTCCTCTTGTTTACGCTCTTTCTCCTCTTGTTTACGCTCTTTCTCCTCTTGTCTGCGCTGCTCTTCTTTCTCTTTTTCTTCTTGTTTACGCTCTTTCTCCTCTTGTTTACGCTGCTCCTCTTTCATTATCATGAATTGCAGCAACGCCTCCATAGACATCGGTGCCTCAGGCTTCTCCACTGGCTTCTCCGCAGCGCCTCCGACAGCACCTTCTTCTTCTTTCTTAGCCCAAACCTCGGCTAAATTTCTCATCAATTCTTCCCTCGACATTTGTTCAACTTCTTCTGCGTCTAGATCTGCTTCAATTAGCAGTTTTATCAGTCTATCAGTAGACATCTTCTTAATATTTGCTTGCTTTTTCTCCGTAAGTTTCTCCATCTTACTTCTTTACTTTACTGATGCTAGTCGATAAATAGTAGGCTACTCTTCAAATGTTTGCAATTGACTGACTTCAATTCTTTAAGCAAACTTCAATAGACAAGCAAGTTTTTTCTACCTCGTAGTCGTTGTGTTGTCGTTTCTCACTGACGTACGGATGCTCGATGTATCGTTGCTTCTCCCGTGTGCTCGGCTCCTCGATAAATTCGCAGCGTCCGTTCCTCCACAACGTCTGTTGATTGAATAGAATCCCTCCGTTCGTAACTACGATCGTTATCCTGCAACTTGGATCGTTATCCTGCAACTTGGATCGTTATCCTGCAACTTGGATCGTTATCTCACCGCAACGACACCAAATGTCACAAGTCTTTTCCCTCTTCTCTACGTGTGACCTTCAGTCTCTTCGGAAGCTTCTTCGTATAAGTTCGTGGTAGCGTAGGCCTATCCCTAGATAACTGTTTCATTAGCTAAATGGCTAGGTTAAAGAATCTACAGTCTTTCACTGTTTTGTTAACCAACAACGACGACGTGTTTAACTCTTCTTATTATACTCCAAAATCCGATGTAAAGTAAAACGATCAGCAACAACACAACAATGACTACACTTGCGTTATCATAACAACTACACGACTACTACCTTCATCAGTCTACTCTATCGCAACTCAACAACAACTCTTACAGCCTATCTCAACGGCTCTCAACACGCAACTCTCCTTCTTCACTTCCACTCCCTTCTTGTACAATTAACGTACGCTCGTCTAGACGTCACGTGCTGTCCAGACAATCACCTGTGCAGACGCCGCGCGGCAATTTGCACCTGGCCTACTTACGTCGCTGTACGACAATCGGCGTGCACTGATTAAATTAGCTGACAGCCGTCCTGTCACTTATTGGCCAGAACAGCCTGGAAGGTAAGGGGCATCCAGGCACTTATTTTCCCACACTTTAAGCACTGTTCGTAGACCAAAATAAATTTTTATTGAGATGTTGATTACGCACCATAGGCCTAAGTTGTGACTTAGTTGTGTAAGCCTACAAGATCAAAGTACTTCAATTACATGCACCCCATACCTAGCAACACTGGCTCATTACATTCCAGCTGTAGCAATTTACAGTAAATTATTAGTCTACAGTAATATGAACTGCTTCTAATGGGTCTAGGACATTACCCACCCACCCCGGCCCATTACCCCCGACCCGCCATTACCCCCCATATGTCTACATTCTGGTTCAGTGCATGTATGTACATGTATGTATGTATGTATGTATGTATGTATGTATGTATGTATGTATGTATGTATGTATGTACATGTATGTATGTATGTATGTATGCATGCATGTATGTATGTATGTATGTATGTATGTATGTATGTATGCATGTATGTATGTATGGTATTGTATTGTATCTGACCATTTATAAAGAGCTTCTCGCAGCAAGAGCCTTTCTGAAGCGCTCCCAGTGCGTACAACCCCTAGAAAACAGGCAAGTTTTCAGACGAGAGAAAGACGAGGATACACTACCAGAGAGCGAACTGATGGGGGAAGCCTATTCCATAGTGAGGGACCAATGCAGGCAAATGATCTGGATTGAGCCATGGCGTTCCTGACTCGGGGGACAAAGAGATCAAGCCGATCAGAGGACCTAAGAGGACGCAGCGGTATGTGTGCATGCATAATTGTATTTGCATGTATGTATGTATGTATGTATGTATGTATGTATGTATGTATGTATGTATGTATGTATGTATGTATGTATGTATGTATGTATGTATGTATGTATGTATGTATGTATGTATGTATGTATGTATGTATGTATGTATGTGTGTATGTATGTATGTATGTATGTATGTATGTATGTATGTATGTATGTATGTATGTATGTATGTATGTATGTATGTATGTACGCACGTACGTATGTAGCTATGTATGTGTGTAAGTATGAATGTATACATGTATGTAGTTAGGTATGTATATATGTATGTATAAGTACATACATGCATACATACATACGTACGTACATACATACGTACGTACTACGTACAATCGTACATACATACATACTTACGCGTAAATATATACACACATACAAAGTCATACATGCATACATACATTCAAGCATATAATTATACATACATAAATACATACATTCATACATACATACATATCATGCATGTATACATGCATAAAGCATCACAATCTCATATAGAAGTTTGTTTACGCATATATGCATACATACATACATACATACATACATACATACATACATACATACATACATACATACATACATACATACATACATACATACATACATACATACATACATACATACATACATACATACATACATACATACATACATACATACATACATACATACATACATACATACATGCATACATAAATACATACATACATGCATGCAGCTTCACAATCTAACATAAAAGTATGTTTACGCAATGAAGGACATAGTGGATATGACTGGGGAAAACCCCACCCCTTATGTGGCTAGCGTCAGTTTAAACTGACGGTATGAAAATTCTTATATTTTTCAGTACTGAAATTATTTTTTTAAATAGTCATCATAACTACCTTTAGGATGCTTGTGGTTAAGTTTTGCATTACTATATTATTAAAATATGAGTTGACATTATTTATTTTTTGTTGTTTGAACAATGCATATTTAAATATTTCGATTTATCAAGAAAAATATTTTTTTGCTAAGTACGCCAGCTCAAAACAACTAAAATAAATCCACATAGGTAACCTCACAGGTCTTAGAATAGCAACTAAAAATGGTTAGTAACAGAAAATGCAACTTAAAAGCAAAAAAGCCGCCACTTTCTGTGTGTCAGTTTAAACTGACGCTAGCCACATATGGGTTAAATGTCACAAGATTAGATCACACATAATAATTATTACACTAGTGTAATAGACCTGATGCGCTGGCAAAAAATAATACAATGACACTACCAAGTTTCACTAGAAATACAGAAATTAGGCTTAGTTAAACGTTTTAAATTATTTAACTGCTTGTTGTAGAGATCAACGAATGCACCGAAGGAATCTCAGGATGTGAGCATAACTGTACGGACACCGTTAGCAGTTACAACTGCAGTTGCAACTCAGGTTACAGGTTGACTACAAACGGAAGATCGTGTAATGGTGAGTAGACCTACGTACATGTAGCTTAAGTTGCATCTGTGTCAACCTAATTAATTCAATAAACGAGCTGACTGATAGAAGCTTGTTACTAGTCTTTTTAGTTTACAAACATTAGAATCATAACTTGGTTAAATAGGCCTAAATAACCTAGCGCCGGTGAATAAGGTGGTCTCCCTGACGTGGCTTTTGTGGGCGCTGAGAATTTCTCACAGATTTACATTACATTAGGCCTACATTACAAATATGATGAACTGCAATGACACGATCCCTATGAAACTTTACGAAAACGGACTTATAGACGGGCATACGTAAGCCTGCACATTCACACAAATTGGCTCTTACAACCTGGCTCTAACATTTCACGCATTTTAGATATTGATGAATGTGCGGAAAGAACATCACAATGCGCACAAATCTGCTTCAACACTGGTGGAAGTTACACGTGTGGATGTAACTCGAGCTATGTTCTTGCTGCTGACCGGAGATCGTGCACATGTAAGAGAAAATAAATGTCTGTTATAATGTTCGCATCATTCGCTTGTAAAATCTTCTATTATTTGTGACTATTAATTTAAGACTTCAAACTTTTGCCGATCTTTGTATAAACTTTTTACATCATGAAGAAAACTTAAAGAAAGGTTGCCTGTCGCGAAATTAAAGGTAGGCCTTAATTTAAAATATGAGCCTATAAATTTGCCAAAAACATCTCGATTGTTAGGCCTACTACTGTACAATTACTATAAAGACAACATAAATTGGAGGTGGTTAGTCATAGGGCGATGAAAATGTATGGTTGAGAGAATGTTTTGGATATGGCTAAAAATAACGAAGTCATTACAATTCACTTATTAGGCATAAAGTTGTTTTAGATTTGCAATCGTATCCGGTATAAACTGAGGGTTTTGTTTTCAGATGTTTCCAAGTGTCCAACGTCGACTTGTCAGCAAACCTGCAACGAAACAAAAGGCAACTTTACATGCGGATGCTACGCAGGATACAAACTGTCATCGGATGGTCGATCATGCAACGGTGAGTGGTAAAATAAATGTACATGTAGTGTCATGCGTAATTTATATAACGCCACTCACAGTGGCGTAACTAGGAACTCGGGGGCCCCTACACAAAATATGAAGGTGGGCCCTCTCCCTACGGTACTTATTGAAATGTATTATTACTTATTAATTTACTGAAATGCTGATGTATATGAACAAGATACAAGTACAAATTACAGTAAACTGTAAGTTCCTAACAAGGCTGAAATGACAATTAGCCTATGACATGTGCGACTGAAGTTAAGTAGGCTGGCCTTAACGGCCTATGTAAGGTTGGGTTGAAGTCCTTTGCTATAGTGTGAAGTCATTCAGTCAAAACACAGAACTCTTTTTCCAATGAGATGCGCAATTTATTTCACAGAAATAAGTTTCTCTAAAATAATGTCAACACCATGCAAATGCAATGACGCCATTTCCGGGATCGGAAAGTTATCACTAATTAAACATTAGGGCTGTGCACTGCTGGAGCTGGGCATCTCCGAGCCCGACTCGTCGCGTCGTGTCGGGTTGACGGAACTTAACGGGTTCTCGGGTAACCGTACTGACTACTGAGAGTCTGACACGGTTACTACGGTACCGTCTACTTAGTCTACTACAATATTTATTTAACATAATTGTGATGCGATCTGGCAAAATGGGGCTCATGTCGCACGGTAGCATTTTGAGATAATGGCCGATTTCTGATTTCAGAGGTTGATTTTTACTTTTTTGCATTTTCATATAGTGCACTGTATTATGTAGTTATTCGCAAAGTATCAAAGCTAAAGCTAAAATCCGTCTGCAAATATTTTTAACTAATTTTATTTGTGAATGTTGTATCTTTTCAAAGTGTCAAAATCGGACTTTGTAGTGCGTATTCAAATCATTGCCGTCGGTCATTATAACCTTTCACCCCTATTGAACTTGGTATCTTCTGAAAACTGAGACTCTGGTCTAACAAATGGTGGTCAAATAAATTATGCTAATCATTTTCCGGCCATGATAATAAGCAGAACATAGAGGCAGCCCTAATAAACAAACGAAACTAGGGTGATCACCTTTGCCTCACGTTTCCCGAAAACTGCATTATCACAGTTTCGGACACTAAAATATTCACAATTCGGTCAAATATCAAGATATTTGATCCAAATAGGGCTTGTTTTAAAGGGAAATATCTGCTGTTTAATACGGTATAAAAGTGTCATTTTAGACTTTTATGACATAGGCTTCCTTTTGACGGATTGCATCACATATTTTTTCGGAGTCTTGCAAACTCGGGGGCCCCTCTGGGGCCTCTACACTCGGGGGCCCCTATACTTTGTGTACCCAGTTTACCACTCACAGTCGTGGCCATTTAGTAGCTCTCCCAGATCGAGAATCCAGTAAAAAGAAATAGAGAGACAGAGAGGTAGTGAAAGTGAGAGAGAGTGTGAGAGAGAGAGAGAGAGAGAGAGAGAGAGAGAGATAGAGAGAGAGAGAGGAAGAGGAAGAGGTAGAGGGAGAGTAAGAGAGAGGGAGGAGAGAGGGAGATGGAGAGAGAGGAAGGGAGGGAGAGAGAGAGAAGGAGAGAAAGGGAGAGAGAGGGAGGTATAGAGAGAGAGAGATGGAGGTACAGAGAGAGAGGGAGGGAGGGAGAGAGAGATGTGGATAAACGATTCAAAGAGGATAGTTCCACGCAGCATGGAGGTAACGGCATTTCAAGAAGGGTCCAATGATGGCACAGGATGGGGCTCGATTAAGAGCGGTCATATACCGGTAGGTCCCTATATGTTATTTTTTAAAATTTATATAAGCTTATTATAGGCCTATATCGTGGAAGAAACAAGTCAAATCACCTATCCAGACAATGGCCGGAGTGGTCGACGAGAAGAGGCAGAATAAAGCCTTGTGGTGTCTTCAATAATTGTATTAAATGCCCATGATGGTGTTCATAACTGTAGGGCCCAACATCCTTTAATGTTAAAGCATCTTAAACGTTTGTTGATTAATAAAAAAATTATCATGTGATGCAAGAGGCTTTGTTTGCAGATACTGACGAGTGTGCGGCAGGAATATCTGGCTGTTCCGACATTTGCAACAATACGATCGGCAGCTATACTTGTGGATGCCATTCCGGATACACTTTGGCGAACGACCGCCGCTTGTGCCAAGGTTAGTGAACTTACCCTATTTTATGCCTTTCTTAAATTACGTGTCTAGTTTTAAGCCGCTCAGTTTCGAACAGACAATTTGAGATAAACGTAGCGCTTAAAAGCGAAATAAAGATGGCTCAAACTCATAAATAGAAACTTCCCATGGCCCTACTTAGTCTATTGTAGGTCTACAATATTAACAAGCAATATGCACATTACACAGTTTCAAGTGCAAAATATTTGTTACCACAGCATTTAATTTCTGTTCCTGTTTAACGATTATTACTTTCCATACTGTAGTCGTGATAACGTCTATAAATTGTATTACCGGTGCAGTACGACATGTGGAAGAATGTAGGCTAGGTATAGCTCTCGACGAATAATTTTTCGAGACTAGAGTTGAGGAAAATCCAACGACTGAAAATGGTTAAGCTGAGAAAATGGTAATTTACCTTCAATGACTGAACAGTGGTACAGAGTGTAGTAAGTGCTGATAAGGTGTATTTATATCAGATGTTGACGAGTGCCAAAGGATATCAACGTGTTCACAGCACTGCAACAACACAATCGGTAGCTACATCTGTGGCTGCAACTCGGGCTACGCACTGGCCTCAGACAATCGATCTTGCCAAGGTTAGTTGGCACCTTTTGATATAGTGAGATTTGTACTTGTAAAGGACCTATAAATAATTAATGCGCCTATAGGCTGAGGCCTATAACTTGGCAGTCCATAAACTATTTTTTTACTAAGCACAGCGGCAATTAGTTGCAGAGAGGATGATAAGGTTGCTCCTACATTAAAATCTATTGTCAGCAAACGATTAGCTACAGCTGAATGCCTATTATAATAAGAGCTTACTACCAAAATGGGTAGGCCTATATTTTAATCGGGGAATATGAACATAGACACACGGAATAAAATATACGTTCGACCCCACATCGAAAGCACTCGTGAAAGAAATAGCTTTTGAATTATTCAGTTATGAAAGCATACATGTAGATGCAAGATCTGGTATTAGTGCCGTGATGGATATGCTAAACATGGAACACGTACCGTAACTGAAGAATTCTACCGTTTTTGTGTGATGCTCCTCATGCAGTTGTAGTCATTCACAAAGTTTCAGTTAATCAGGGCAAAAGGTAGACTATGTTATGTTATGTTATGTTAATGCAATTGGTTTCATTTTTAGACATCGATGAATGCAGTGCCCAGTTAGACAACTGCACCGAGCTGGAGAACTTTATTTGTGAGAATACCATCCGTGGTTACCAATGTGTATGCAAGACTGGATTCGAACAAGTGGGACCACTCGAATGTCGTGGTAAGCATTTCTTGCATCTCATGAATGGATGGATCCAGATTTGACGAGGGCCTATGACAACACAGGCCGTTGCTCTCGAATAAATTTGTTTGGCATAATACATCTCTTTTGGAGGTTACAGCTGTGGGTGTCACTCGGTTGCATAGAAACGGAGTGATTGAAGTGTCCTTACTGTGGCAGCCTGGTACGTTTTAACACACTTCGATTTAACAAGTTTGCGCTTCTTAAATAGCCCACGTCAGAAGCGGATACAGACATTTTCAAAGGGGCAACATTTTCGGTGATCTTTGCCGAAAAAATCTGATGATTTTTTTTTAGTCATCCGGCCAAAATGTCAGAAAATTTATCTTTTTCGGCCCATGCAATTTTTCAATGGGGCATGGCCGGATTGGCCTCCCCTGGATCCGCCCAGAGGGCTCACCAGAGGGCTCAGGTAATGTAATTTTATTTCTTAATTATGTCCTTTTAATACGAAACCTCCACATTGGTAGAAGGTTCTCCAACATTGTCCAAACGTGTGTAAGGTCCTTGCTATCATGGTTTACTATCATTTGGTCGAAAGTCATTTGGTCGAAATCATTTGGTCGAAATCATTTGGTCGACGATCGAAAAATCGAACGATCAAAAAGTCGAATGATCGTTTGGTTGACAATCAAAAAGTCGAACGATCAAAAGATCGACAATCAAAAGATCGACAATCAAAAGGTCGAAAATCAAAATATCGACATTCAAAATGAAGCATGTTTGTCGAAAATCAAAATATCGACATTCAAAATGAAGCATGTTTAAGAGAATTAGGCCTACGACGATTTTACTACAAGTATCATTTGCATGTTAACTCAATGCTAAGACTAGCTATATAAAGATTGTCTATATAAAAATTGTCACTATTAGCCTATGCTTGCAACTCAAGGTTGTGAGCAAGACAATCAAAAGGTTAAAACATCACAAGATCTACATTCAAAATGAAGCATGTTTAAGAGAATTACGACGATTTTACTACAAGTTTTATCATTTGCATGTTAACTCAATGCGAAGACTAGTTTTAAACGTAGGCTATATAGCGTCATTAGGCCTATAGGCTATAAAGATTGTCTATATAAAAATTGTCACTATTAGCCTATGCGGTCTATAATGACTTCGACCTTATCATCGTTCCGATGCATTGACAAATTTCGCACCTTTCGTCTTACAGTCCGTTAGGCCTAAACACTCTCCTTGATTTCTTGGCTAATTAATTTTGTTTTCATTTCACTTTCTGTAGTTCACAACCTCCCTCTCTCACAGACTGATCGGGGTTCAAGTGTGTATGTGAATGTGTGTCGGAGACTCGGATCGTGTGTAGGGGGAGAGTTGCCTAGAATGGACCGTTGTCTTAATTGGACCGCAGCCATTTAACACCCTAGATGCATATTTTGCCTCGTTTTCAAATGTTGTATTCTTGCGCGATTGAATATTGATCATATCGGTGCAATCCGTTTTACGGAATTCTACATATTTATTTTGTGGCGGTAAAAACTCTATTTCACGTAGTTTTGATCTAATATTTGCCCTACCTGACAATGAGTGTACACAATTTAAGAAAGGTTTAAAAATTGCAGTCACGTTTGTTTTAACCCATTAGTGCCTGATTTTTCAAAATCATCTTAAAACATGAAAACTTTGTTGCAAATGATGAGTTTGGACAATAAAAAAAAAATTCTGCAAAAATTTTGCTTTTGATGCTTTAGGAGCAAGTTTTTGAAGCGTCCCATTTTTGGGGACGCTAGGCACGAAAGGGTACGTGAAGATTTACATGGTGATATGTACAGGTTATATCACTCAAGACTGTTGATACAGTCTAGTTAAGAGAACAGATATATAATTTGCACTCATAATCATTGGAAATCAAATTTATAAGCAAAATTTCTGCAAAAATTGTATGCCTGAATACATTTTTATGCAAAATTGTTCAGATTTTGAAATGAATTGCTTACACGCAGCATATCGTAATAATGCTATTCATGTCTCAGATCAACATCTTATAGCAATAGCAACCAATACTGTTACATAGAGATTATAGGACAGTTACATGAAGCTGATTCAAGTGCTAAAGTGCTTTTGACTGGTTTTGTGTAGTAGATTGTTGGTCTAACCCTCTTTATGTGGACCGACCTTTCATTTTCCCTAAACTTTTCGCACACTTTCATTCGCACAATGCATCTGAGTTACAACAGATGGAATCTAGTGCTAAAGTACTAAGTGAACTTCATACTTTCTGGTTCATACAGTCAGCTTTCATTTTCCTAATAGACACAGTATGTGTTTAGATCCATGAACTGGCCCTCACTTTTCTATATTGAACAGCTCAACCAAAGGAAGTGAAAATCTCCACATTTGTTGGCCTGTATCGTCTCACTAGTGGTATATTTTGCTCATCCATCTGCTGTAGCAGTCTCAGAGTGGTAAAGAAGTAGTCATAGTAGCCTACACAACATAGTTGTTGCAATGAACATCCACAGCAAGTTGAGGACTCATGACCCCAACTCCATTATAGGTCTGACTGAGTAAAGTAACCATGTGGTGTATTCAACGAACAGTCTGTGTAGCCAACAAGGCTTAGTTGCAGTCTGAGAGTGGTAAAGAAGTGGTGAAAGGACCACTACTCATATAGGGGAAACCGCGTAAGGCAACTATCCTCAGAGATGTGATCGGTAGCCTAGTTGATGTTTTGGCCAACGCACAAACAAGCTTACAAAACCCAACAATTTGACAACTTTTTCCACGTACTGAGGTACCTGCTCATAACTTTCATAAGTTGTAACTTTTTAACAAGATGCATCCGTACTTGAGCCGTATTATCCTCAGTGGTGAAAGGAAAGTGTTGTTTTAAATAAATATATACATTTTATATATAATTCTATTCTATTCTATTCTATTCTTTTTTTGGATTTATAAAGCGCCTCTCACAGTACAACCTAATCAGAGGCGCTCAAACGTAATAATAATAATGTTTATAATACACCTATACGATATTTTTAGGCTACATTTGGTTAGCTTTTAATTTAATTATCCTACATTTACAGACATCAATGAATGCGAAACCTTAACAGACAATTGCACTCTATATGAAAACACGACATGTGAAAACATCATCGGCAGTTACAAGTGTAAGTGAAAATCTACCATAGAAATATTATTTAAAATGTGTGTTTTATTTCGCATGTCATATTTGAATAACACCAATCATAACAGCAATGTTTCGGTAAGTTGACCAAAACGCAGGGCTGTCTTTAAGGAATTTTTAGAACTGCACAACGCCTTCTTTTCTTTCCCATCCTCCGTGGTAAATTACTTCCAATCGGAGGACAATGATCTTTTTTCATAGTTTTAACTGTACAGACTGAAGTGCTTCTACAACTGCACAAATCCATTTAGAACTGCACATTTTGCGTATCACTGCACGTTAAAAAGCCCTGCCAAGACGTATAGGCCCTATAGGGCATAAAGGATTGAATCTGAGAAACTATCTAACAAAGTAGCAGTTATGATTCTTCAGTTACATTACAAGCCCAGTATAATAACTTAGTATCTAACTCATGTCTTTGGCTACTCCTCATCTACCTTACATTCCTAGACATAGGCATACGGCTAAATTATAACTGTTTGTGACTGATTGTACTAGTAGTTGTATGGCTACGAATAATATAATGGTTTTCAATGTTACTGCGCAACTCCAGGTGAAGGTCAGGGTCTTCCAGGTGAGTCTGGTAGCAACTGGATATCAGATGCAGCTGCTACAGGTACCATCGTTGTCACAGTTTGCGTCGTTGTCGGAGTTGTCTTGATCATCGTAGCAATTGTCTGCTCCGTCAAATGTGCGAAGAAACGGAGGTTAAAGAAAGGTATTGTACAGTTTCTTTTGTCGCATATTCAGCTAAGCACATTTTTCGCTCAATTTAGTTGAACATTAATTTGCGCTTCATGGATCGACATAATAAATCTAATAATACACCGTCTGTGTAAACTGTGTGCTGTGTAAAATTAGAAACTTCCTTGTGCTGCTAAAGTATGACGTGTAGGCTTAGGCCTAATTCGTACATTGGCCATTGACTTGAAGTTTATTTATTTATTTCGATTTTGAGTCTTTTGAGGATTTTGAGAGTTGAGATAATGGCTGGCTAGTCAAAAACATAAAGATACGTGTTTCACTCATAGCAATCGCGATCACGGCATCAACAACTAGCGTTGATGATGATGATGATGTTGTTGTTGATGATGACGACGACGATGATGATGATGATGATGATAATGATGATGATGCTGATGATGTTGATGGTGGTGGTGGTGTGGTGGGGGTGGTGATAATGATGATGACGATGACGACAACAACGACGATGACGACAAAATAATGAATAGGACCTTATCGCCATTAAATATAGTCTTGTCAACTATTCTGTTATTTTTTTTCCAGTACCAAAGGATCCAGCAGCGAGCAGCGCAGAATTGGCTGAAGAGAATGTCTACGACGACATTGAGATGACAAACAACTCGACGACCATTCAATCAGGTCAGCAATCATCATCTATCTGCCTTCATTTGTTACTGTTCCCTACTTTCCATCAGCATCATGGGCGGAGTTTGGTTTCCGCTCTTGGGGGGGGGGGGGCTGAAAAAAGAACTTGGACTTTGTTGGAGAGGCGACTTGGTCCAGAACGAGCGGCGTGGACAATATTTTATGGATTTTTTTATAGTTGATTACCTTTTTTAGTCATTCCATTGAAGCCTCGTTCGTGAAAAGGTGCCAGGAGCCATTTTTTCCGATTTGTTTTATAAGTTTGGGTCTTCTTGGGGGGCTAAGCCCGGAAAAGGTACCACTTTCACGGTTAAAAAACTGAATCTGGGTCTTCTAGGGGGCTTAGCTTCTCAAGCCCCTTATAAACTTCGCCCATGATCAGCATTCCGTAATATACCGAAAATTTCCATGACTTGATGGTTTGACATGCTGATATTTATTCTTTAAATAGCGGTTTAGTTAATAATTACTATTGTAGCCTCACTTGTACCGTCATTACTGGTTAATTGCACATTTTATATGTAGTCTAGGCCTATATAATATGCTTGTACGCATGTAAGTGTACATGAATGTACACTCTTGCTATTACGACCATTATTACCTTACAATTAGCTACCTGCGTCATGTCAGATAATGAGGCAGTCATTCAGCCTATGCGTCATTCATAATTATACGATCAGGTTTTTTTTAGATCCGGATTCAAAGGAAGCTGCAAATGGTCGGCCGACATCGACTAAGAACTCGAAAAGCTTCAAAGGACTCTTCAAATCTCAAAGTACGTCATACTCGCTGCCTATGCATGCATTCAAAACCTGAGAAAGTCAGATTATGATGGTGATGATGATGATGATGATGATGATGATGATGATGATGATGATGATGGTGCCAACAGAATGGAGACTACTGGATAGTCCTAAAGCAGGTTTAAGGAAGAGTCACGGGGAGGGGTTTAGGACAATAGTAGACACTGACACAATTATGGCAGTGAACAATGAACATAATACTTTAACATACCCTAATGGTTAAGAAAGGGAGCCCCAGGAGGGATGGACAATCCCGCTAATCGGGCCACGCATTAATCATGTAAAATAAAAACAGAAACATACAAAAACTTATGTGGCTTGTGTTGCATTAAACCAAAGCGTTTACAAATTTGTTGTAGAAGAGAAAAAAGATTTGAAGACAGCAACAACTGCAGCAATCAATCCCACGTATCAAGAACTGTCTGCTTCGGCAAAAGTGAAAAGCGTTTATGAGTCGATCAAGAAGCAACCTTCAGATTCGATCGACATATCAATGCAAGGAGAAGCGGAAAACGATTCAAGTCACGCATGAAATGATATTAAACACGAGTAATAGAAACTGACGAAAACAAATGGACAAATCCAATTGTAATGAATCATTGCATGCAAATTAGCATGAAACTGAACTGTTATAACATGCTACAAGGCACACTGACGTGTGCTCTCTTTTAACAGTAACAAATACCAAATTGTCGCCAATCAATCAATTGATAATTTTTTATGGAAACATCATGCTGACAGAACGCAGCTTGTTATAGGTCTATGCCTATTTAATTAGTTATTCGAAGGTTTTTACATTGTGTTCGGATTGTGTGCCACAAATAATCCTGCCAGGTGTTATTGTTATAATAAATTGTGGTGTGACGTTGTTATATAGGCCTAGTAATTTTGCACATCATGTTTTTATCGGAGACTCTAGAGATGAAGTTTCGAGCATCGTTGTCCGGAAGAAAAAATTCACACATAGAATAGACCCCAAAATTAAACATTTAACTTAGTATCGTAAGCTAAAGAGTGCGACAATAACGCAATTCAAAGCTGACATATTATTCCTTTTTTTATTATATTTAGGCCTAAACTGCCTTTTTGAATGGACGGAAATCTTCGCAGGGTTTACGCGACATAGGGGCCTAATATACATGTGTGTGTATATATATAGACTATAATTATATTATATATAGGCTATAATAGCTGTATTAACTGTGATCCGGCTATGCGGTACGATAATTGTTTTACCACCGCATGCGATGGTCACATGAACGACATAGAAGTGGCAGCTGATACATTTCTGGCCAATGCTCGGTTTCATCAAAATGTGTAGCATTCACAGGTCTGATTTATTTCAGAGAGAGTAATTTATCCACAAACGTTCGCTAAGAATAATCTAGCTATTGAGAGTTCGTTGAGCACAGAATCGTGTATCATAAAGTGTAAGCCAGGACACAGTTAAATCATATGATCATTAGATTACGTCAATAAACAAATTATTGTCATCTGGTGAAGCAGCAGTCACGGATGTTGTATAGCTATATTTTCATAAGTGTTAAAGCGGCAAGAACAATAAATTAGACTCAGAGATGTATAGGGGCAGATGACACTCAACAACATAATTTATATATCCATAGATTCGTATAAAATAGTAAAGTCGTGAAACTTTGCTGCAGTGTCCGCTCTGCAGTCGGGAGCGCCTCTGAGTAGAGAGCTTGAAGGGGCGCTATAACAAGTGCACATACAAACATTACATGCAGTGAAGACTAAAGTGGAACAATAAAAACCAGTACTAATAAGTGTGTTTTAGGTATAATCAATATAAAAAGACACGAATTAATAAAAACACAGAAAATGTAAATATAGACAGATGTAGAAACACCAGACACATTTCATAGATACATGTAGTAGACAGTGTTTCCATAATGCCCGCATGACATCGAGGTATGTTATTCATCCTTCTATGAATGTATCGTATGACCTCTGGATATATAATTATACTCTGGGTAGCCTGCACACAGTGCACAGCCACAATGCCCTACACACGTAATAGCCTAAGATATGAACAGACAAACATATAGACAGACAAACACATAGACAGACAAACATAGACAGGCAAACATATAGACAGACAAACAGACAGACAAACAGATAGACAGGCAGGCAGATAAACAGTCATATAATCTTCAGCCACGTAGTTTAAGTTCATCGTCTGCAGAGGCATCAGCAGCTCAGTTTCGGTAGGCTACTTGTCAGTAATGGAACAGTTCATGAAGTACTTGGTCGCATTGCGGTTTTTTATTGCATCTCTCATTTTTATCTTCAATTCGGCAACAATCGCGTTGACCTCCTCGTAAGTAGATTGCTTAATTTTCACTAAAATAGAAAATTACATATCTTTATACGGATTTACGCTTTAATTAGAGTAGATTATAGTTTATAAGAGCATATTTTAAACTAGAATTGGATAATTGTAATAGATTAGCCTATATTAAACGGGATTTAGACGTGTAAAGGAACACAGAGACAGCAGATGTCATTAATTTTCATAGATAGTAGACACAATAATTGACCATTGCATGGCTTCTAGAGTTTTATAATTTATTACGTTTTGTTCTCACTGCGTATTGAGGTAATGGCTTGATTTGCAGCAGCGAAGTCAGGGTTCAAGTCTTTTCCAGTATATAGCCAAGGCATATAGAGAGATTATTGCGCGTAAAGACCTTTACAAAGTTTACAGTGTTACACGTCCGTGTCAATGCCTCTTATCTTTGAAAAAATCTATCAAAGTGCAGAGTATAATTTATTATAGCTATAGTATATGTTCTAATTTACTCTAAAAGCTTTTGCTAGAACTAGTTCTGAAGCATATCAATGGTCCATTTGAGTTAAACATCCTTTGACATGTCTGTGTTTAACAGCCATAGAGAAACCTATACAATCTATCAGACGTTTAGCAGACAAGGGTGCAGCGGGAGCCCTCATACATGGCACGATGGCGGGTGCGAGAAAAAGGAATGGTAAACAATACAGAAGAATATTCTTCATACGTTATTATAATAGTCGTTGAGTATCTTGCAGTTTCTCACTCCGGCTAACGTTAATAAATATAATAGCGCTCACAAAACAGCGATCGTCAAACCGCGATCATATTGATGAGCAACAAAATAGCGATTTAAAAAACAGTGTGTGCACAAAATAACGATAATCAATCCAGTGATTTATTATAGTCTATAAAGATTAAACAACATAGAAAATAGGAGTTGGATTGATGAAAAGAATTTGTGACTAAATGAAAGCTGAGTGTTGAAAATAACTCCTGGTAAAATGGAAGTTGGATTAATGAATGGGTTATGCCTAATTAGAAACCGGATTGATGAAAATAACTGTATAAATAGAACATGGGGTGATAAGTGGCATAAAAACGTTAAACTGCTAAACGAAATATCCCACGCCCGTTATTTTTTGATTTCGTATTTATACAACGAAACTAAATAAAGTCGTGGTCATCAATCCGGTTTCTAATTAGGCATGACTTCCATTCATTAATCCAACTTCCATTTTACCAGGAATTATTTTCAACACTCAGATTCAAATTCTCAACTAGAAAATTTAGTTAGTAGGCCTAGGCCTATGTTAAGGTGATTTAAATAGGCCCTATTTAATTAAGGACAATCATGTTTTATTTTCCAGCAATTTCGCATATACAACAGAAAATGTTCTCGTGTCGGTATCTGCCACGAGATGTCAGATAGGTTGGGGTCCAGAACCTGACTGTAATGGTAAGATTTTCGCGTATATCTAAATCATTTGATTATAATGACGTTGAGTCTTTCAAAGTAACAACCAGTACCCAGTTAATAATACTATTATTAGTACATTCTGAATGATGTCGATTGATGCAAAAATAATGGAAACACCAATTAATGTCGTGGAGAAAGATCTCTGAGATATCAGGATTCATAGAAAACTCTTTTATTTCCTGAAAATTATGTTTGCATGCATGTCGGTCTACGTTGATACCGATAGGCTACAACCAGCTGATGTCGCTACGAGAAGGAGAGCAGACCAATCGACATCGATGAAACAGGCCTATACTCCAAAATAGCTAGAGCTAATTAGTAGGCTCTACTTCACAAAATGATTACATTATCACTACCCAGACTGTTTGTCCATTTTCATGAGGTTACAATATTATTATCAATCGTAGCAGGTGTGAACGAATATGTGCTGACAATTTGGGCCTGTGTCGTCAGGACTTAAACCGAATTAGATTGAGTAATTATGCAGTCACTCCCATCATTTCCATCATTCCTCCCGCTCTACTGCTTGTTCCAATTTCACATTACTGATATGCAAGTTGGAGTTAGAGAACTTGTAGAAGTAGTGAGCAAACTATCGTTTCGTGACAAAATAGTTCACAGTTCTCACCATCCTATCCGAATATTTTTTAAAATAACAGTTGCATGGTATAGACGGAACACACCGTCAATGTATCTGAGACATTACCCTCGGACATCCCTTCCCCGGCATTAACCCCCGCCATTACCCCCCGCCCCTGTGGAACCAGGATATCCAATATCGTCTGAGAGTTTTACAATAGAGACGCTCTGGATTATTTACGTGAATTGATCACAATATTAAGTTTTTAAGATTTTTAACATTAACTATAACATTAACATTATATATATATATATATATATTAAACATAATCCTTAGTAAAGGAGCAAAAAGAATTTTCCTTTATCGCTGCAGGGATAGTGACAATTAATCGTTTAACTTGTGTAGACCCGGTATACTTTACCAAAATGTAAACAGAAATCCAGGCACAAAGATCAACCTGGCATGTATAGCCTATTAATTGCCGGCGGAATTATGACAGGGTGTAATGTCCTGTTCCCATTGCCTATATATTTAATATATTTGAATATATAGACTTTTCCTTGGGCTGTCGTTTAACAATAAAATCAATTGTTCATAATCATGAGGCCAAACTCTGTTCCTATATTATTCTAAATCCAAAAGCTCAGAAGAGAAGTGAACTTTGCAATAAGAATCTGCCGATTACCTCTCTTTGTTCGTTGTTTCTATTGTTTGTCAAAACAAACATTGATTGACTATTCAAGCATTATAATAATAATGGCGCTGCAACAGTCTTTATCCTATGCAAGCTGTCCTGCACAAATTACACAACAGTGATATTGTTTTGATCACATTGGTCGCGCAGAGATATGTGCAGATAGCTGGGCAAAATAGTTGTAGGCCTAATACCTTCCACTGAAAGTCGGGCAACTTAATATTTATTAAATGGAAATAATTTGTTCAAATTATTCAGATTTCGATGAGTGCAAATACGGAGTAAACCTTCCTAGATGTAAGCAAAACTGCACGAACACCTATGGCAGTTACATTTGCAGCTGCATTGCAGGCTACAGGTTGTCATCAGACGAGGTGTCGTGTGATGGTAAGTAGCTAAATGAACGTTCGATAGAATACTAAATAACATTACTATTACATTGATTCTTATTTTACTGTACTAGTTTGTTTAAATATTATTTTATAGTTCCCATGCGTTTTAATGAGCACTTGCTGACATTCCGCAGCCACCGGCGCATCACACAGAACCCCGTTCTACAAGAGAGAAGACCCAATTCACCGAGCGATACATGCCATCACCCCATCATCACTGATCCCGTCTGTAGGGGACACAGATGGATTACCAGTCGCTCGTGGGGTCCTACCCCTCGGGCAAGTTCTTCACTCACAATTGCTGAGCGCTTCGGCCTGAAACTCCGATGCAGTGTCGGCTCTGCATTCGGAAGCGCTTCTGAGTAGCGAGAGCTTGAAGGGGCGCTATAACAAGTGCACATACAAACAAACACTAAACACCATTTGTTTGTCTTTTATAGGTTTTTAAATGGGCTATTGAGTCAGTGCTGTAATATGCCAAATAAATTCATGTCTAGGGCAACGGCCTCTGTTGCCATAGGTCCTCGTCAAATCTGGATCCATCCATCCTATGACATGAGATTCTTGTCCTTTTTTGCGTACAAACTTTCTTATATTATGTAGGCCTATGTAAGGTTACAATTGGTCAGTTGTTTGTATCAGACAATTTCCTTCACCAATTTTTTTTTAAAATATCAGCCAAATAGGGCCTACTCGTGCGTAGGTTCACAGGCATCTCTTCCTTTAAAAATTGTTCTTGTGTTGTTCAAGAGTTACTCTTTACATCTCGTATAAGAATTTTGTTTTAAGCCTATGGCCCAGCTATAATTATGAAACCGCATTCCATAAAGCAGTATTGCACTAAAAAAATTTATTTCAGAGCCTTATTATGGCTCTGAAAAAAAATTATTTTCTTGAACAACACTCTATATTATAGAGTGGCCTTAGCCTATATAAAAAAGCATATTGTACTTTAAGAAATTGCATTCTAAGCAATGCTGAAGTTTGCTGTTGACAGATATTGATGAATGCCAAGAGAGAACATCAAATTGTTCGCAGATATGTTATAACACCATCGGCAGTTACAGCTGTAATTGCAATACGCGCTACGGTTTGGCATCAGATGGACGGACATGCAACGGTGAGTGAAAAGGGAAGAACTTGCGATGGCTGTTATAGCTAGAGAAACAGACACTTTGTAGAAATTGGTGCAATGGGGTTTTTAGGTTGTTTGAACAAACCCCGAAATAAAAAATGGGAAAATAATATAATGCATTTACTAGCAGATCATGTAAGAACTATACAGTGTGCATTATTCTCTGTGCAATGTATTGGCCGGTCTTTGTGAGGTGAGTATACGCTGTATAGCCCACTCGCGTATAGGCCTACCCTAGAGTACAGCCCTGCCATTGGTCCGCTTTACTAACTTATGTTACTCATTTGTAGTAATGCTCACGACATCACTTGATGATACACTAATTTAGTAATTTGACATCGTATTTTGAGATCATTATCCTTTGAAAAGGTTAGGTCGAATTCCGATAAGCATAGAACCCAGAAGTCAGATATCGGTGGGCCTAGAGTTGGTTAGATATAATTTTTTAACGACCATACACCGATGAGTTGGCCTTAAGACATTTGAACTGGTTTCTCTCATCATTAGTCGGAGTTTTGTATGCTGCATGCAGTTACCGTCGATTGACTACTGCCTACACAAGAAACTTATCCTTTTTGACGTATTAGATCATTTGAATTTGAACTGATAATTGTAGAAATCGACGAGTGCACGGCAAGAACGCCTGGATGCAATCACAGCTGCTCTAACACAATTGGTAGTTACAAATGTATCTGTAATGCGGGATATCATTTAACATCAGATGGACGATCATGCAGTGGTGAGTGACGTCTTTGCAGCGTTTTCCTCTAATTTGTTTAAAATTAATAGTAAAGAAATAGCGATTATTCCATAAAGTATAGCCCTACATACGCGTAGAAATAGGCCTACTCGTATCTGTTTTGAACGTTTTATCTATCTGGGCTCTAAAATTAGGATATTGCAATGGCAATACATGTGCACGTAATGAAACACGTGAAATTTTGATGAAGAATTCCGCTGATAATTTCTTTGGGACTTTGTGTTTTAATACGGAAGACTGATTTGCAGATAAAATTTAATTTGATTGAAATTGTCTCTATTTATAGACATCGATGAATGTACTGCCCTATTAGACAACTGCACTGAGCTGGAGAACTTCACCTGTAAGAACAGCATCGGTGGTTACCAATGTGTGTGCAAGTCTGGATTCGAGCAAGTGGGACCACGCGAGTGTCGTGGTAAGAATATTTCTTTATCTTCTGCGTGCCTAAGTAGCGATGAACGGCCTGACTCTTCAGTCAACCAATCAATCACATAAATTTATATACCGCCTCTTCACGATCTCTTCTCAGAGGCGCTCCCAACCCAGGCCTGGTCAAAACGAAAAGTCTTGAGAAGACGATAGGAAGAGCCAGCAGAGTCACGGGAAAGTGAAAGGAGAGCCGCAGGGAGGCCATTCCAGACAGCTGGAACCACCACGGAGAATGCTCTTCGCTGCATAGTAGTGCTATACGTGAAAAGGGGGCAAGATAGTTACCACGGGCAACTGACCACAGCGAACGGCGGCCCAGAGAAACGGAGACAGAGGTAAATAGTTCACATACCTAGGATGGAGCTTGAACCAGGACGCAGCTCCAATCAATTATTATATTAGACGACGACTCTTGTGTCGTTGGCGCGGCAGTGTGATATGACTTTTACCATGCGAGCCTTCAAGTGTTTAATAGTTCAGGTAAAGTTGAACCGTGGAAACATGTAGGCTAAATTCAATTTCATATCACCTAAACGATCGAAATGTAATTTCATTTTTTGATAGCATGCTGGCAATAGCTTAAAATTATCTTCTATTTTTCAGACATCAATGAATGCGAAGCCTTGACCAATAATTGTACTATGCACGAAAACCTGATATGCGAAAACATCATCGGAAGCTATAAGTGTAAGTCTTAAGTGAAATATCACCATAGAAACATTCAGCGTGTGTGTGTCTCACCTTAAACGTAGGCCTATGTAGGTCATAAGTATGCGAGCTATATTCATTATTCAGGACAATCACCACATTAGTCGTGTCGGAAGGATAACTAGAATAGCAGGCCTAAGGTTAACAACCATTTAACAACGTTGCAGTAATGATACTTCTTCATAGGCTCAGTATGAATTCCCGTAATTTTAACATAATGCATGTGCTATGCCTTCAACCCTATATTAACCAATGGACCAACAATTTTTTCTCTCTAAAACTGACCGCTTGATTCTATTCAATGGCATACAATGCAACAAGGTCAGCGCGACAGCATGTGGACCGGTTTGATCATCCGGGTCACAGTTGGAGTTGTTGTTGGAATAATTTTCATCATCATGGCAGTTGTCTACTTTCTCAGACGTACAAAGAAACGAAATCGAAATGCAGAAGGTGTTGTTGCTCTTGCTTCTATACTAAACTATGACCTTTAAGTATTTAATATGTGGCCAATGGTGACTATTTAGTATTTAGTCAAGTGGTATCTCTAAAAATCGGAGGGTAATGCTTCCATGTGTTGCTAATTAATTAAGTATACCGCACTTTCTTTGATGGCCATTAGTCAGGAGTTCCGTTAATAACTGAATAGACGAAAAATTATAAGTATGGCATACATGACTTTTTGTAGACACTTATTGCAATTGCTGCAAATGCTATCGCAGCACTATCTCAACAGCTACAAGGAATCTGGTAGTTTAATACAATGTTTAATACAGTTCCAGGTCTCAATGGAACTAGATTTCGTACATGATCAGGATGCGAAGTAGCAGAATCCTGGTTCTTTATTTTTACTTCAATAAATTTCCAGTCAGTTTTGACATAATTTTTGCCTACACATTCTCGCATTTATACTCGAAAGATTCATGGTTTACGGTTTTTATTTAAGAGAGAACCCAAAGACAAGCATCTCCAGAAATTGACTACGCGGAGGTTTCTGATGTTTCCAAGAAGAATACAGCCAAGCAGGAGCGGCGTTCTGCCACAACCGCCTTGTGTTCTGCTCCAGGTCTGTGTATTACATAATTTAGGCCTATATCAAGGACAATTACCAAAACGGCAGTGATGGACTTACAAGCGAGGCAGTGAAGACCTGAACGCGACCCAGCACTGAAGTGGAGAAGGCCGCAAGAGGCAGACAGGCAAAGTTAAATGTGTGGCTGCTTAGGCGAAGTTTTATGGCCGAAAGTGTAGTATTGTAGTTCTATATAAACGTGAGAATGGAAACGGAGTAAGAGCGCCTCATTATAATGACGTGTCAGAAAACAGAAAGCAACATTATTGTGGCTCAAATTGTTACATTTCCTTCAAGGGTCGTCACAGAACTCGTCAATTCTCACTGGCCTTGAAGAATTATCTGGATATAATTATATTATTATAATTATCAGAGTGATCTTCACTTGATGATTGGCTGTCATCTCTGTTACTTTCCCAATTTTAAAAATTCCATGCTATTTCCGTCAATAATTTTGCATTTGTTTTAGAAGGGAAAAAAGACTTACAAAACAAAGAAGCTCCAAAAGCCGATTCTAAATATCAGGATCTGGTTACCGTGAAGGAAATGAAACAGGTTTACGAGGCCATCAGAAAACCATTGAAGTCGAGCGATTCATCAGTGCAAGAAGAATCCAGCGTGGATTCCACTCACACAAGTTTGTTGAAACTCTCTAGCTTACGCTTACTCAAAAGAAATACATTTCTTGGTCTGTTCACTTTAGTCCTTCCAGCATGGCCAAATTTGGAAAGTAGGCATACCTATAATCTTCAGTGCACGTAGGGTTCTGTTTCAGGTATGACAGTGTAGCTATGACACCTTGTAAATTTGACGCAATCATGTTGGACACACTCAATTGTCTAACCTACCATTCTCTTTCCAATTGGACTGCTGTCACAGTTTTCATGCTCTTCTTTGCCTCTCATTGTTATCCTTTCTGCGGGAAGTGCTAAAATGATCTTGCAATAGGCCTTTTCTGTCCTCAAAATACCTGGTTAGCTACGAGGTAATGTTTACTTGATAATGGACCATCCGCCCCTCAGATTCTCGATTCTGTGACTTTACGCGTTTAGTTTAAACATTTTTTCTCACGCTGTTTCTATTAATAATTGCATACTTGTTTTAGAAGAGAATAAAGATCTGCAAAATAAAGTAGCTCCAAAAGTCGATTCTAAATATCAGGATCTGGTTACTGTGACGGAAATGAAACAGGTTTACGAAGCCATCAGAAAGCCTTTTAAGCCGAGCGATATCTCATTGAAAGATGCAGCCAGTAAGTAATCCACTCGTTCAAGTATTTTTAAAACTCCATCTTACTAGCAAAATATCCCATATACTGTATTGGGACTAGCACCTCAATGTCATATTTATTAATATCACATTTATTATTATGCTGGATCGCGGCCGGGAGCGCCCCTGAATAGATAGGCTACCTTGAAGGGCGATATATAAATTCTGATTGATTGATTGCTTGATTGATTGATTGATTGTTTGATTGATTGCACATACAAACATACAAACATATGCATATGGCTTTACAAGATTGTATATGCTCAGCAATCGCATAGGTCTGTTATACATAATACCTTTATTTTTCTGCTTCCTATAGAATTAGCCAACACATTACATGAACCAATACAGTTAACTGCTGATTTTTAATTCGTTTCAGAAGAGGGAAAAGATGTGAAAATTGGAAAAACTACAAGCGATTCCAATTATCAAGAACTGTCTGCAAAAGCGGAAGCGAAATGTGTCTACGAACCCATCAGAAAATAGCCCTGAAATTCGATCTAAATATATCAATGCCAGATGAAGCCAGTAACTATTCAAGTCACGCATAAATTACTCAACAGACTGTCAGATATAAGTCTACAAAACTCTTACATTGCATACAATCTACAGTCTGAATAACAATTACGGAAACTCTGAGGTAGAAAACTAATGTAGGTCTACGTGGCAAGTAGAAATTGAAAGGGACATAAATTATTATTCCAGTGCTTAATAATAGTATTGCTTTTTGAAGTGAACTCCCGTGTGAGATCTTTTATCAAACATTGATGCAGGCCTTTATATTCGCACAATGTCTACTGGTTAATTATGGTCGCTAATGTAAAATAGGGACATAGGCTGCACTTTTGTAATGTGTATGCAATATTGGCATGCCAACATTGCCAACATTGCCAAGTTTATTTCGCGTAGTTTCAAAATTCAACATGATAATTATCAGAACGAAGGCCTACTGTAGCAAGATGGGTCTTAGAAAATAGCAATTTTCTTTCATTAGGATTTAAGTGTCGGAAGGCTTATAAAACAACGCATAGCCTACATACATGTAGGCCTTCGTATAGCATAAATAATAATACGCATGCATAAGATTGCATATAAATATAAAATCGTGTGACCGTTACCCCCAAACATAGGCCTAGACCGACGGCTGTCAAACTCATACGAAAGCATAGGCCTACACCCAGGAAAGAGCATAGGCTAATTGTCTTCTGGCGTAAAAAACAAGAAATTTTCAAAGCAAATAGGGAGCCGCCAACTCCCCGTGTAATAAAGGAAGCCGTCTTTAACCCTAAGAAAACAAAGTAGGTCTACATTTTTTAATGTAATTGTTATTAATATCCCTGAAAGTATTGGGCCTATGACACCCAAACTGTAGTAACCTCGCATACGAGAAACCGCGTGATCAGGATGCAAATATCTGTGTTAAACATAATTATAAGGCTGCACGGTATGTAGCCTAACTCTGTTTGGACCAGGAAACAAGATAGGCCTAGATCAGCCTAGTTAAATAATAATAATAAAAATAATAGGCTGATATTCGTGCTTTTTCAAACAGACACAACGCGGTATTTTGTCTATGAATACAATCAGTCCTGAACGGATGATCACAACTTACTATAAGCTTAGCCTATGAGTTGAATTTAACTGTGACAGTCGGCAGCCATCACGTCCTACCACTCAGTTTACCAACGCCAACTACTGTAACTAGTATATAAAATTATAAAAATATATATTATTTTGTAAGATAAACTACCAGGGATCAAATAAATTGCTAGTTAGATGTGCATTTTATCAGCGACTTGAATCAAACGCTTCCTGTCGTCAGCGTTATAGCAGTAGCCTAATAATATTAGATTCGTTCATTCGATCGATTTCTCTCTTCAGACATTTCAGAAAATTGTAAAAGGTTTCACTAAGAATCAACAGTGGCTGAGGATCTGGTGTTTTATCAGAAAATATGGAAAGGGTTGTGCATAGGCCTACATTGGAAGGCTGCTTTAATACTTGGAAATGGTTGCTTCAATGGTTATTCTCGGCGTCCTTGTCTCCGTTGAACCTTCCATATTAGCCCAACAGACAGGGTCCGAACTAATTGCACGGGTTACCATAATTAGGAATCAAAGAGCAAAGGCGAATACCATAAATAAGTTTATGTGAAAATTCAGGGTTGTAGTATAACAATTAACAACACATTCAAGGAACACTTCCATCCGATATTACTATTATAAGGAATTCTTTTCTTTCCCTGGCAGAACTTTATGGTTCCGTGGAACCCACTATGGGAGACACTGGAATAAACCACGGCGCCTCAAGTGGATCAACGGCATGCCTAAATTAGGCTATGTGCCCATCCTGGGCGATTATTATCGTGCGAGAAAAATAGGGATTTCACCAAGTAGACTACTTCCTTGTAGGCTTATGATGCATAATTGCTCGTGTGCTTGGATGCGTTATCTACAGGCAAACGTGAACAAATATTTGCAATATATATGTTTATATACAAATATATATGCATTGCCTACATATAATAGGCCCCTATTATGAATTGTTAATTAGTGACAATTGGCTAGCTACGGTAGCGTATTGAAATTCAGGCCATGGTTAATTTCCTCAATTTGGCACTAGGCCATAATGCATAATTATACTAGCACAAACACAGACAAGCACAAACACAGACAAGCACAAATACAGTCAAGCACAAACACAGTCAAGCACAAACACAGACAAGCACTCACAGGCGTATATAGGCTACAATACATTAAAAGCAGACAAATAACAGCCATAAATCATGGCATGTGTGCATCTGCAAGTTCATATTGCGGCATTATCTGCATATTCGGGCAGCTGATGTTGTGTATCTGCGGTGGCATCAGTAGGCCTATCTCAGACTGTGGTGGAACGAGGTTACTTGTCAGTGATCATGAAGTACTTGGTATCGTTGCGGTGCCTTATTGTATCGTTCGTTCTTCTCTTCAATTTGGTAACAACCGCGTTGGCCTCCCCGTAAGTAGATTGCTGATCTTTAGCAAACAAATAAATAGGAAAATCTTTATAATTAATGCGAATCTATGCTTAAGTTGCTTAGCAAGGTTGTCTGCAATCAACGCGATATAGCCCAATACTGTGGCTTCATCGTGCTCTGTGATAGGTCCTGATAATTACAAGCAGCACTGAAGTTAGAATTTTCGCTTCCTATTGAGAATAATTATTTGAAGTAGCACTGTTTGTATAATGTGTACAAAAAGGACAATAATTATTGCCTAACTATTGAAAACGATTTCATGTATTCTGCAATAGGCCTAAACATATTTCAGGTGACCCTGTTAGAGGAACTTGCTGCTCCTCTGACTTCGCCTTTCAATACTTATAAATAATTTTTTACTCATTGTAATGTAAATCGATTAATAAAACTGATGCTTATCGATTCAAAGATCGATTGATATTACCAAAAGCCACGAAACAATGATCGCCTCAAAGCGAGGACGCGATCAACAAGAACAAGATAGGAAAACAGGGCAATATGGCGGACGTTGGCCTATAGCTTTCTCTTATGGTGTTTCATCGGATTTAAAATCGTCCAACCCTACACCAAACATTGCAATTAGAGTGCGCCGATGGCAGTTTTCTCCACTGGCCAGTTCTTTATCTTTAAAAGTTAGCCTACTATTGAAGTAGGCCTATCTTAGCATAAAATTATGAATAATTATATAATCACACGTCATTACAAGAATGGAATTTTACTGTTTCTCAGTCATGCATCTTGTCCATTATGTCTAAATGCTTATCATTTCTTACCAGCATCATATGGAGATTGAAAGACTGAGTCGACTTTTGCTAGGGTAAAGTAAAGGTAAAACGATCCCGCGTCAGAGTTGCGCGTTTGCTCTTCGTGTCAGAGAGTTACCAAAGCCATTATCATCTCTTTTATTCTAGCCTACTCTAATTACTTTCGTAGGCGATAAGCTTAGTTCATGTTAGACGCTTGAATGAATGATTCGCTTGAATCGAAAATTGTTTGACGTAGCCTACTTTGTGCATTTTTTAGTCGTACAGAAACCTATCAAATATATCAGACGTTTAGTAAACAGGAGTGCAGACAACGTACTCAAAGCAGGCAATGCGGCGAGTCGCAAATCACAGAAAGGTATACGCAGCGCAAAGGAGTCTTCCTCATTCATCTTGTTTTGTCAATTATTGCTAGTTACACAGTAGCGTGACGAAGTAAATTTTGTTGCCCGGGACGAGTAGGCTACTTCCCCACCGCCTAATAGAATTTCGAAATATTAACAAAACAAGAGAAACGCTTTCTGGCTGAACGTTATTCGATCACATGACTATGTGACTCTTAGTAGACTCAGATTCTCATATCAAACCTTTTCTAGGTTTAATGGGTGCAGTTTTTGAAAATCCTACCAAAATTAATTGAAGCGGTTACTTCACGCTTAATGGGTTTATTAGTAGACTTTATCCTTTTATTGTGACATAGACTGTAACTAAAATTTAATGAGTTTAATTCAAATGAACAAAGTCATCGGCTGAAGAACCAGATGTTTAATTGAGGAAATCACTTTTTATTTGTCAGCTTTTGCGAATATTATACAGCCTATGGTCAAGTATCAGTGACTGCCACGAGATGTCAAAGCGGTTGGGGTCCAGAACCTAACTGTGATGGTAAGATTTTCCTGCAACGCATTTCATTACAATGACGCTATCTTTTCAACCAATAAACCTATCTACTTTTTAACAAACTATAGGTCTAATTAGTTTATCCATGAATAGGCATAATGTCGATTGACGCAAAATATTGGAAAACACCAATCAGTCAACGGAGACAATAATTATTCGGATAAAAGTGGAGAAAAGATATCTCTGAAATCTCTGGCTTCTTTTAAAAATATCTTCATTTGCCTAAAATTATTTCTGCATTCGGTCTTCGTTGATACGGTTATCTCACAGTTCTCACGTAGATTCCATCAGAATGATCTATCTTACGAACAGCTGCATATTAGACGGAACAGTGCCAATTTACAACAATTGAATATAATAATAATAATATCTTTTCTTTAATGAAACGCCTGCAAGACGCACTGCGCTTTACATTTACAAGTTATGCAGTAATCTTAATTAAACTTAACTACCAACTGAGCAGACAACTGTGCAATTACACGGCGCTAATAGCAGCCAACAAATCAAATCCGCCCAACGGGGGCTCGAACCTGCTACCTCTCGCACTCTTGGCCAGCGTGTTAACCATTACTCTACCGCCCCCCCCCATATACAAATTGTACGGTAGGTAGGGTTGTTTTATCAAAACTAGAAGCAAGCTATTACACTATCGCCTAACATCTAATCACGGGAGCAGTTGGTGATAATCCCTAAGGACAATCTCCAGTTCTATCATGTAGGTCTAAAACTCTAAGTCATGAGACTATAAGAAGAGATAAGGATCCATCGTTCCCTCTCGTTGTCGGTTGCAGATTTTGTCTGAAACAAGCATCAATCGATAATTTGAGTAGGCCTACTATAATGATGGCACTGTAAGAAGAATTACGCTAGATTAGACGTCTTGCACAACTGATCCAACAATGCCATTGTCTTGATCACACCAGAAGTAGGCTATGTAAAAAGAGACGGGCGCAATGTGCATATGCGCGTAAAATTACTTCTACTGAAAGGAAGGCAACTTAGACCTAGCGCCTTATTTAATGATAATTTCACAAAATTTTCAGATTTGGATGAGTGCAGATACAGAGTACATGGATGTGCTCACACGTGTACGAATACTTTTGAAAGTTACATTTGCAGCTGCAATGTAGGCTACAGGTTGGCATCAGACGGACGAGCGTGTAATGGTGAGCAACTAAGCCTATATATAATGAGCGTTCGATATTATGACAAATATATTATTACTAGGCTACATGTCATGTATGTAGATTCTTAATTTCCTGTACTGGTTTTTCTAAAGATGAATAAGTGGCATCGCTAACAATCAAACTGCGGTCACGTCGCAAACTTAATATTGAAAACTGGATAAAAAATCAGCTGTTGCAGTAATAATATTACAGAAATTACTTATAAAAGAGGATTGTTATTTGTAATTGTTATTGTAATTGTAATTGAACATTTATATAGCGCCGCTCACTGATTCAGTAGCACAAACCACTAGAAGGGACTACGACTGCGTAATAGACCACTCTTGCTATTCCACTAATTATTGTGGTATTGTTAGCAGACCTAATTATTTTATGCAACGCTGTTGCAGGATTATGATGATTGATAATATAATACTGGGTGAAGGAGAACGCCAGGCATAGGCTTCACAGTGTTTTATTCAAGCTGGATGTCCGTTCATGGCTTATATTATCAAACACCCTATTGTTTCCTTTAATAAGATATTGATTCGGCAATTCATGCCAACAAATTCTTGACATCTCCTGCAGACAAAATCAAGCCAACAACTCATGCACAGACTTGCACGCTTCAATTCATTTTCTGGAAATATAATTGTTCTTTAATCGTTCAAGGATTGCTCTCACTGTCTGACATCTCCTTTGAGAGTTTTCTTTGAAGTCCAGCCTTACAGAAGTAACAGAACCATCTTCTACAAAGCGGCTTTGAACTAAAATAACTGGTTCGTTATACCATATACGTGTAATACAGAAGTTTTCTTTCCACAGATATTGATGAATGCCAAGAGAGAACATCAAGGTGTTCGCAGATATGTTATAACACCGTTGGCAGTTACAGCTGTAATTGCAATACGCGCTACAGTTTGGCATCAGATGGACGGACTTGCAATGGTGAGTGAAAAAGGAAGGAATAGCGTTAGCTGCAATATGATAAAAAAAATCGCAGTTAGAGAAGCAGAACTTTCACAGGAATTGGCGTATAACGTAGAGATTGGTGTTAAAAATATTATTCTAAATGTTTATTGTAGAGATAAATCCTTCCATTGGCATTGGAGTTAGAGTTGGTTGTCAAGTAGGGCCTACGGGGCAAAAGTTCTTGACCTTGGGTCGTGAAAATTTTTCTTTCCTATCCGCCAAAACCGTTGATGACTTTGTGTTTAGTCATCTGGTCAAAATTTCGGGAAAAGAATGCCAACTTGTCCGCCAAAAAGTTGATGACCTTTTTTTAGTCGTCCAGTTCAAATGTCCTCAAAATATACCATATTGAAACCAAATGGGGGGCCACAATACATGAGCATTTCTAAATGCGGAGGGGCATGGTCGGATTGGCCCCTCTGGATCCGCCATTGACTCTAATAAATCATTCTCGAAATCAATGGATGGTATGCTAATTTGAAATATTGATTTTGTCTTGAGCGCCACATTTATTAAGGTGTCAAACATTTTTTTATATTCGCATCATTAACCGGGGTTTTGGTTTGTTGTATTTACTGATTGACTAAATTAATGTTTAGAGGAGAAACGTTTCCCCTATATCAATGTATTTAAAAAATTAAAATAGGTCTTCTGAAGCTGAGCTGATTGTTGTAGATATCGACGAGTGCACGGCAAGAACGCCTGGATGCAATCACAGCTGTTCTAACACAATTGGTAGTTACAAATGTAACTGTGGTGCAGGATATCGTTTAGCATCAGATGGACGATCATGCGACGGTGCGTGACGTCTGTATACTGTATAGTCTATAGGCTACAGACATTTAGTTCGTGAAGAAATTCCGATTCTCATAATTTTATCAGTTTTGAATTTTTTTCTCTGGGTTTTAAAATTATGACAGTGCCGTATAAATACTTATTTCTGCCACCACATGCATTTTTATTGGAGGATTCAACTAATTATAAAAATTGTCTTATATCGGTAGACTAATTTTCTTATCAGTCTAAACAAATGGAAGGTAAATGTCAATGATATTCGTGTTCATTTATAGACCTCGATGAATGCAAGGCTAAGTTAGACAACTGTACCGAGCTAGAGAACTTTATTTGTGAGAACACCGTCGGTGGATACCAATGTGTGTGCAAGGCTGGCTTCGAGCAAGTGGGACTACAGGAATGCCGTGGTAATAATATTTCCTTATGTCTTATATACATGCCTATTAATGGTCTAAAATCGTGAGTCCTTTTGAAGCGTGATAGCCTAATTATGTTTTCTACGTGGGCTTCTTAGACAGTTCATGTAAACTTAGGCTAATCATGCGCATTTCTAATCGTGCAAACGTACACACTAGAACATTGTTGTTTAATACATGTCTAATAATAATAATAATTATTATTATTGAGTATAGCCTATGTAGACTGCGTTTATTATAACATTTCCTCTCCAATCAACTGTAGGCCTAGTACTCTGAGATGAAATCCGCAGCTAAAGGCTAGTTTGACTGACGAAAGCGCGGAAACAACCAGTCAAAAAGTTTGTACAACGTTTCATATGGAGATTGAGTGAATTTCACCGTCGAAGCAGACGGAGAAAGCAAAATTAGTCAGTTTTTAATCCACTATTGGAGTAAAGTTTGATTTAATGTTTTGATAGCACACTAGAAGGATTCGTGGCTTAGAATTGTGTTTCATTTTTAGACATCGATGAATGCAATACCTTAACCAGTAACTGCACTCTAGACGAAGGCATGATATGCGAAAACATCATCGGTGGATATAAATGTAAGAGAAGTTTTACCTCATACATATTCAGCATGTGCTTTCATCTTATGTTTATGAGCCGCATTTATGACAGTCACTACAAAAGCCATGTTCCAGGGATAAATGGAATTGAAGGCCTAAGTCTAACAACGACCTAACAACGCTGCAGTTATGATAGGCCTACTTCTTCGTAGCACCAGTATGAAATCCCACACCTTCAACCATGTAGGCTTACTAACCCATGTACTAAAAATATTTTCTCTGAAACTGGTCGAGTGTCAATCCAACTGTGTTCAACTTTACTGTGCAACAAGGTCACCGCGATAGCAATCGGACCGGTTTGGCCGTCGGTGTCACAGTTGGAGTCGTAGTCGGAATCATCTTCATCATCATGGTTGTCTATTTCGTCGGACGTGCAAGGCAACGGAAGAAACAAGCACAAGGTATTGTTTCATAAGCTTTTACGAACATGTTCGTTATGTATTTAATACGTGACTCGGGGTGAATGCTGTCGCTTGCAGTCGAAAGCCATTAAGCTAATGCTTCCCACGTGTTGCTGATTAAATATGCCTTACTTCATTTAATGGCCATTAGTCAGAAGCTCAGTGAATAACTAAATAATCGAAAAACGATTACTATGACACAAAAACATTTTGTTTTAATTATTGCAAAATAATTGCATACCATCAATTGATACTAGTGGTCTGGCTGAAAACAAAACTGCAGTTCATAAATCTCGGTTCAACTAAATATCTGTATTGCTGCGAATTAACAGTAACCTACCTATAGGTCTTCATTCGCACCGTAAATAAAGTGTTGGCATAGGCCTACTTCTTACTTGCACGGAGTTGCATTTATACTCCAATGATTCCTGGTTTAACTGCTTTTATTTAAGAGAGCACCAAAAGACGATCATCCCCAGAAATTCAGTACGAGGAAGTTGTCCCCTCGAAGATGAAGCCAAACAAACAGGAACAGTGTTCTTCAACTCCAGGTCTGCATGTGTTGTTAAATATTCAATTTATATAGATGCTTTAGTATCTCCGAATCGAGTCATATCAGTCCGGCAAACGGTTCTGTTAAAAAATCACCTACCTGGCAATAACCTCCCCGCTAATTACCTCTGACAATAATAATTTATTACCGCTAGGAAAATAACCTTCGACCAAAAGCACTAAATTCCTAGTAACTTACCTTTTACTTGTACAGGGTTGCATTTATACAAGACGTATTCTTGGCTTACTGTTTTTGTTTAAGAGAGCATCGAAAAACAAGCATCCCCAGAATTTCAGTACGAGGAAGTCGATGTTCCCGCGAAGAATAAGCCAAACAAGCAAGAACTGTCCTCTGGCACAACCACCTTGTGTCCCACTCCAGGTCTGTGTTGTTAAATAGACAATTTATGTAAATGCTTTAGAACCTCCGAATCTGGTCATATCAATCCGGCAAATGGTCCTATAAAGTAATAACCTACTGGACAATCACCTCCCAGCTAAATACCCCTGGCAATTATCGCTAGCAAAGTAACCCCCGCCAAAAGAGCCACAAATGTCCAATAACTCTTCAAGAAAGTTAAATTTAACCAGAAAACCTCTGGTCAGGAACTACATGTATGTTTGCTTCAATATGCTCTTATTGAAGCGTTTTTTTAGTCAACTCAAAACTCTACTTTTGCCGCACTTGAGTCGGGAGCGCTTCTGAGTTGTTCCCTGGATGAGGCGCTGTATAAATTCTTTTTTAAAAATCAATGATCCCTCAAACTCTGGAAGTGAGCACAGTGTAGGTCTACAAAACTCTACATAAATATTTTAATCGGAAATGTTGTGTAGAGTAGGTTTACATATAGGCCTATATGTTGTTATAATATTTTAAAAAATTATTAAAAACACAAGAATAACGTAGTAAACTTATGGCGGAGCTATAAGAGTGGCATCGTATGCCCACTTGTGAAGACCGCACAGCAGTGGCAGTAAGGAGGCAACCGATCTCAGAAGTGTAAGCCTAGCTGATGTAAATTAAGGGGTTACAGCGCCTAGCCCTGGAGAAGTACCAGGGACCATATTATGGTTCATTCATGATGCCACATAATTATGAGAAAGTATAGAGGACCAATGTAGCACATTCCTTAGTGAGCTATTACTCACTAAAGAATGAAGCCAGGCAACTAAGATACACTGTAGTTGCAGAGTCAAATTGAATTTCACTAAGTTCCATAGACGACAGCGTCGACGGCGGTAAATGCTTTTATAGCTCTATACTATATATAGTTGTCTGAAAATTAATTAGACACACAAAATCATCTCCTAATGCTATGCGGTGCATGATAACCCAAACCCTTTATTTAACTTGTTTTAGCAGTGCATGAAGATTTGCAAAATGAAACAGCTGAACCTTATTCCGAGTATCAAGATCTTGGTACGGTGGAGAAGCCTAAACCTGAGCTTTACGAAGTCATCAGAAAGCCTTCGAAGTCGAGTGATACACCAGTGCAAGAAGAAGTCAACAAGGATTCGGGTAGGCGTGATAATTGACTTTTATCATCACTTTCCTACTCTGATTTAGATAACTGCATTGCGCATTGCTTCAACTCCTAACTCTATAGTCATTTCCAACCAATTTACCGTGAATACAGATCTCACCTTTGAGCGAAAAAAATATCTTCTCATCTGCTAATACTGACAAGGTGTGCATCTCAGAATGCCTTCAAAGATAGCGCTTGTTTTAACACTGTTGACCATGAGGTAGACTCTACTAGGCCTACTTTCTATACTTACTAAGAGCTTCGCTACCTCTGGGACTGACTAAAACTGGCAAACAATAATTATTATATTGTCAATCTAAACGGCCTGAACAAATGGATAAGTCTGTCTGTATTGCTTGGTCTGATTGACTGATTCTTCTGCCTACACGGCTGCTATCTCACATGGAGTCATGCACTATATGACGCAAGTATGTCGTTCGTGACAGAACAATCGAACTTTAATTCTTCTCACGTATCATGAATGATTGTCCTTTTCACTCGTAGAAAATGAGCTACATCGAAAGATACCTCGTAGATTAGACTATGATCATGGAACTATGGAAGAAATAGAATTATGGTAGACGTGTTACATAAATCATGTCTTTATATTGGATTTTGTGGAGATAGGCGTATGCCCTTTATTTTGCTGCTTCTCGTTTTCTTTTCTGCCACCTGCAGTGCATTAACGCATAATGTCGATTTTAAATTATCTTAGAAGAGAAAGAGGTCTAAAGATTGGAGAAGCTACAAGCGATTCTACCTACGAAGAGCTGTCTGCGATGGTGGAAGTGAAGATTATCTACGAACCCGTCAAGGAAAAGCTCTGGAATTTGGACGACATAATTATCGGTGCCATCAAAAGACATCATCGATTCAAGCCAGACATAAATAAACTGAATACTTTGCAAGACGTACAAATCATGCAACTTTGACATAATAAACTAACGTAGCCTACTATGCATGCATACGTGATAAAGCAGAAACTCAAAGACAACATGTTATTCCGTTTAATATTGCTTAATATTAACACTGCTTACTAAAACACGCAAAATCTACCATAGCCTATAAATGGTAGGGCCTATAATTATCGACTCTGTAATAGTTATGTGCATCGATTCCCTAAGTCCTATTATTCGCGCTCATCTATAGAAATTAACTGCGATTCGCTGATATATTCCGCTACATTTAGATGTGGAAACGAACTTGCTATAGGCCCTACTCAAGCCCGTGCAGAGCTGGTTATAGGCCCTGGCCAGAATGGAAATATGGGTTCCATTAATTTCAAACTGCCCATTAAGTATTTTGGTAAGCAATCAGCAATATAGTTTCTGTGTAATAATAATATACTTTAGGCCTACTTCACATTGGTGTATGAACTGTGTACGAATATGACGCAATTACAATTTATCGGTAACAGGTCGGAATAAAAGAAATAGGGCGATTGATATGATATATAGGGCGATGTACATAATTGTGACCGCCTATACCAAAACCAGGCGTTTGTCGGTAACGTTAGTTTACGAGAAATAGACCAACAACTACAAATTTTTACTATTATACGCAAATTTCGTTTTTATCAAATTCAATCATGCAAATATCTTTAAAACATCATAGATACCAAGAAGAACACTAAAATTAATTATTTAGCCACAAAACGGAGCGATTTAATGGGCACTGTGTACAAGAATTGCGCAAATAAACATGATGTTGACCGCTTTTCAAAGGTTAGCATTTAGAGTCGCCTCGGGAGAAACCATAGATGTTATATATGTTGAGAAAGGCCAAGATCTGCTCTACACAGCGATACTATTTTCAGGATTGGTAGAAAATAAATTAACCTAAAACGGATAAATAAGTAAGGACCTTAAAACAGTCTTTGCGCTGCCAAGTTCATCGCGTTTTCTCCAAATGTTGGTTCTGTCACCGCTAAACTTTAAAAGCGCGCAACTCCAGTTAGGAACATCATAAATAAATAAATAAATAATACCTCGTTTGAAAGGTCACATAGTGAAGAATCTTATGGGCGAATAAAATAAAATTTTATTTCTACCGACAAAAGCCTGCTTTATAATTATGTCAGCAAGAGCTCAATGAACGATTATTCTATTAGGCCAATCTGGATGTAAATATTTTGCTATTTTTTAGTATGAAGCATAAATACACTCATGGGCGTAACTTTGTCTCACATCCGTGCTGACCTTCTACTCTTCGTGCCAGTGTGTCGCTGTTACCATCATTCCAACTCCCCTCCCATGCTATATAGTCTTGGATCCCATCTGTAGCTTTGGCGTTTTATGAAAAAGAAGATACCCACCATCCGGATTGAATGCTCTCATTCGCCAACATCTTATTTTTCTCAACGATTAAAGCCAATTTTGTTATGTGATCTTGTGTGTTAAGTGATCTCGTGATTTCATGTCGACAGATTTCGATTTCTACAATATCTTTATATAATATAATTTATTATAGGCTAATTTATGTAGGCCTAAACTTCGAGAAAAGAAATCTGAGGGATGGAGATTTAATGGCATGCGGGTCTAGTTCTTTTAAGCTCAATTACACTTGTGTCAAATAATTTTATAGTTAGGCCTAAGCAACATCCGTAGGTTTCATTTACTAGATGTCAAGTGATTTAGTCAACTGGTTCTGATAAACAATGTGCAAGTTTTCACTGTAAGCGTATACTATCGCATAGGCGTAACTTTCTATTGTGACGGTGGTGTCCCGTCACAATCACTATTAAAAGTGGTGGTGACAGTCACCACCACTTTTTGGTCCTGCAAGGAAATATTTTTTAACATGAAAGCATTAATTTGGTTGTCTGGTATATAGGCTACACAGGCTATTCCAGAATTTTAGTATCGCAATGTCGGCATAGCTGACAGAGGCTTAATTCCTCATTGTGTTCATTGTCCGCACTGCCTTACAGTCCTTATAATAGGCTACTTACACGTGCTTTGTTTCATAATAATTAGGCGAAGTCATCCGTTTTATAGTAGGACTATACATTATACAATCTGGACTTGACACTGTGAAATTGAGTTTATCGAAAAGGTTAAATTATCAAATTCATTTTGGAAAATCTGAACACGAAATCGCATATTTTGTTTTTACTTTGCGGTGACATTAAGTAGACCTACCAGACAAAGCATTGGCTACTAAATTCGTATTTAGGCCTAAGCAAGGGATAGAGGAAGGCAAAGGAAGAGACAAGAGAAAACGGCTTTTGCTAATCTACAACACAATTAATAGCATTTCAAGCTTGAAATATTATTACTGTAAGATCTATGGTGCTGAATGTCCCGTTGCTGCCCCATTTGAATTTTCTGAAAACCTTTGTGACCTCTAAAGTCTAAAATAACTTTGAGAGGTACCGGTAAAATGCTCTATTTGAATCTGAGGGTATTTTCGACTGCTTCTTTGAAATTTTTAAACACAAGAAACAATTGATTTCTAAGAATGGATCTGCATTTCATTCAAATACACGAGGCGTTTTGCACAAAGCCAATGCAAACCATATAGGCGTTTTGCCTGCTTGTGAAGCGGCAGCAAACTCTTACAAGGAGACACAAAAAATAAATTTCAGTTGAAAGTAAAACAGACAAACCATCAAAGCACAAATCACTGACAATTATCTCAGTAGGGAACATCTAAGAGACTTAGAGACCCCAGAACAGTCAAACTGTTCACTACATAGCACAGGGGAGATGGATCAGCAGGGAGGGGCGTTTTGCCCAACGACTTCATATATTATTTTTTTTATTACCCGAGGTATCTATAATCCCTCAGGTGTTAGATATTAATAAGAAATTTAAACTCTGGAGTGGCCATCCATGTCAAGATCAGGAAGAACAAAACCTGTGGAAGGCAACAGCATTAAAACGCTGAATGGTGACAGACAGGCGCTGAAACAAGAAGCTTGTTTCTCTTGCGTCGCCTGAAATTTGGCTCAAGAGACGACCCAGGTCGGCGAGAAATGCCTGTCCCTTGGCATTGGTTTGCATAGGCTGTGTACTTTGTTGCTCGCTAGTTATGGCACAGCTTATGCTGTAGGCCTACTAAAGTCTCATCGCGGTTCCTTATTGTATCGCTCGTTATTATTATTATCATTATCATTATTATTATTATTATCATTATCATTATTATTATTATTTTTTGCCCCGAGGTATTTAGGATCCCTCAGGGACTTATCGCCTAACTACTGCTATAAAACCAGTCCGGAATGGCCCTATAAATGATCCCTCAGGCTTTAAAATCAATAATAAAAACATGGTTGTTCTGGAGTTAACGGTCATCTTCGTCGGTCAATTGTGCAAAGGTGCCTCGAAATGCAACGGCATTGAACTTCTGCGTGCAAATTGAAAGGCGCTGAAACAAGCGCGCCGTCTCCTGCGGATCCCCAGAAACCATGGTCAGACGCCGACCAAGTTCTGACAAGAACTCCCGACCCTGAGCGTTGATGGGGCCTAGAGTTTCCAGTGCCACTGGAATAAAATCATGTGTGGTTGGGATTTCTGCATACTTTGTAGTCTTCTTCGAGGCTGCCATCTCTGCTGCTGCTCCAGGTGTTAGGGATGTGAGGTGTATATATGACGTTGCGCACGTGTGTACACTGGCGGCATCCCAAGTCATATATTTTCCTCTTGACCACGGTATTAACGTCGCTCCATCTGGTCTTTTTCCGTCAGTTCTGAACAATCCTGCTGGTTCTTTGGTGCTCGGAACTTCAGCTCGCTGGAGGGCCCTCCAGATGGTGTCATTCATTGAAAAGTGCCTGCCACTTCTCCCTCCAGATAGCTTACAGGCCAGACCATGATATCCTCTCAGATCCGTTGTCTCACCGCATTGACACGTGTGTGGCTCGCACAGATCCAGACCTAGGCGTAGGCCTATCGCAACTCGGACAGCCTCATCACTGAGGCACAGTCCGCAAGAGGCAATTGGAAAGACAGCCATCCAATCTCCTGCATGATCGGAAGTCACTGCCCCCAATCTGGCCCTGGCAATCGGATCTGTAGCCGAGCGCCACACCTCAGCTAGATCTTTCTCAATAAGCGGTCTGTTCCAAACCCTCTGTGCAGTGATGTTCTCTAACGCACCGTTGGGGAGCGTGGCCTCGCGAGCAGAAAGAATCTCATCCCTGAAGACGTCTTGCCAATCATCCGAGTGAAGAATAGCGGATTGAAGATTTCTGGCTGATGCAGCTGATGCAAGATATGCGGAAGATGCCAGCATCTGAAGCCTTCGAATTCCCAATCCACCGTCTCTTATCGGTAATGTCGCCTGTATCCATTGGATGTCGCTCAGTCTGATGTTAACGATTGCTTCCAATCCAATTCTCATCTGTTGATCCATTTTGTTCAGCAACGGGTGTTCAAAGCATTGTGCGGTTCTAAGCAGAAAGGTCAACCTTGCCGCCCTGAAGCAAGATCTTATTAGCATCAGGGCTCCCTGTGTTGACAGCCTCTGCAAGTCCATCATTGCCTGCTCCAATTTCTTTGAGTGTTCTTCCAATGCTTCATCTAGTGCTGTGCCTCTGCAGAGTGGTGCTCCAAGCAGAGTAATCGAGTCCATGGTAACTCGCTTGAAGTCCTCGAATGTCGTTTCTGCTATATTTTCACCACCCAAGATTTCGCACTTCTGTCTATTCAGGGATAGGCCTAGAGTCGACTCCAAGCCTAGTATGATGTTCATGTCGTGGTCCACGTCCTCCGTTCTTCTGCCTAATGACAGGTCATCCAGGTATCCAACTCGGAAGTCGGATGTCAGTGACCGTAAGGCAGGCTGCAGTGGCAGACAGAAAAGCAGAGGACCCAAAGGATCCCCCTGCTGTGGTCCCATCTGTGATCTCACCACGAACTCCCCGAATTGAAGCATTGACTCCGATGCATATGACTGATGTATAAACGGATAAAGGTCAGGTATGGTCTCATAAACTGCCCGCAGCATCACGTCTCGTCTCAGTGTATTAAAAGCGTTGCTGAAGTCTAGCTTGACGAAGACCTGGTCCTGAGGCATGTTTGTCACAAATGCTCTGGCAGCATGAACTGCCGTCTCGCACCCACCAGGGGTAGCGATGCCGACCTGGAGAGGGGCGAAGAAGGATGCCAGTTTATCAACCGCATATTTATTTGCCGCCTTTGCTGTTAATCTCCTCCAGACATAACCGACCACTATGGGTCTGAGGCCACCATTGTTTTTGGATAGCGCAATCAGTGTACCTCCAAACATCAATCTACGGATCTCCTCTGGACACTCGCCCCTCAGCATGATGTTAACAAATCCCGTTAATGCCTGGATGAGTTCCTGCGAAGACTCTTTGTTGTTTATCAGGTCTACAAGGAGCTGAGGTCGGAATCCGTCCGGTCCGCCAGCGGATCCAACGGGGAACGATCTCACCAATGCAACTAGCTCCGTCTCCAGCATCTGGTATGCGGAGTTGTTAATCGGATCCGGAAGATCCGCCATCCTGGATGGTAACTCATCTGTCGGTTTATTATAATTATTATAATTTTTTTTTTTTACCCGAGGTACCTAGGATTCCTCGGGATTTACAGAAATTATGCTTGGAGCTGTTTTTGTGTGTTTAGAAGATCAGGCCTCGTCCTCCGCAACAGTATTAAAAGTGCCACGAAATGCTATGGCGTTGTAGCGCTGGATACAGATAGAAAGGCGCTGGAACAAAAATGTCACCTCCCGCGACTCACCAGAAATGACCGAGAGACGTTGCCAACCTCGCGGATGAAAGTAAGCCCGGCAGAGTTGATGGGGCCCAGTGTTTCCAGGGCAATGGGAAGAAAGAGGTGTGAAGATGGCAGCCCCACGTACTTCTCGATCTTTCGTACGGCGGCTTGTTCCGCAGCGGATCCCGCCACATTTGCTGTGTGAGCGATGTAGGATGCCGCGCAGGTTTTTACCACCGTGGCATCCCAGGCCAGATGCTTGCCTGCGGCACAGGGGATCAGTGTGGCCCCATCAGGTCTCTTGCCGTCTACACGAGGTAGACCAGACGGCTCTTTACAACTTGGGACATCGGCTCTCTGCAATGCCCGCCAGACTATATCATTGATGGCGTGATGACGAAGGGACCGCCCAAAGGCCATTCTACATGCGAGACCGTGTTGGCCATCGGGGCCCACCAGAGCACCGCAGCCACATTGATGTGGGCTGCAAAGACTCAGACCCAACCGAAGACCAACTGCCACGCGCACTGCCTCATTGCTGAGACAGAGGCCGCACGATGGGATTGGAAGGGCTGTCAACCAGTCGCCGGAGTGAGGGGAGCTCACTGCCAGCAAGCGCGCTCGGTCAATTGGGTTGGTGTTGTTACCCAAAACTGCCGCTTTGTCCGCATCGATTACTGGCTTGTCCCATGTTGCCTGTTTAGCCGGCAACGGATCGACACACGATGGAAGTGTATCCCTACGAGCCATCAAGATATCACCCAAATGCGGATCAGACGCCGCTGAGCTGAGGTCAAGAATAGCTGACTGGAGTGCAAGGGTTGTCGCAGCTGATGCCATATAGGCAGAAGAAGCCAGCGATCCAACCCTCCTCACGCCCAGACCGCCATGTCTGATGGGTAACGTGGCCTGCAGCCATTGGGTGTTGTCCAGTTTGACGTTGACGATGGCTTCGAGGCCAACTCTCATGATGTTGTCAAGCCTTTCTAAGGTTGAGTGGTCAGAGCAAGGGGAGCAGCGGAGCAGATAGCTAATCCTAGGGGCACCAAATGAGGATCTTAACAGTATAAGGGCGTTTTGAGATGGCAGACGGTGTAGGTTTTTGATGGCATCACTTAAGAGCCCACACTGTTGCTCGAGAGCAGCATCTAAAGCCTGTCCCTTGAAGAGGGGTGCCCCAAGAAGGGTGATCGAATCACTGTCCATCACTGTATTATTATTATTTTTTTTTTTATTACCCGAGGTATCTATAATCCCTCAGGTGTCAGATATTAATAAGAAATTTAAACTCTGCAGTGGCCATCCATGTCAAGATCAGGAAGAACAAAAGTGCTGTGGAAGGCAACAGCATTAAAACGCTATTATTATTATTATTATTATTATTATTATTATTATTATTATTATTATTATTATTATTATTATTATTATTATTATTATTATTATTATTATTATTATTATGATGATGATGATGATGATGATGATGATGATGATGATGATGATGATGATGATGATGATGATGATGATGATGATGATGATGATGATGATGATGATGTTTTGCCCTGTCTACACTAGTGAGCAGAGTTGCAAAAGAATAGTCATCACCACTTTTTGATACAAAGTTACGCCCATACTCATGTACTCGTGTTTTTAAACCTGAGTAGGCTTATTATTTAGGTTAACCAGAGCATTGGACTTCATGTCGTGGTTAATTTCAGTTGAATTTGTGTGTAGGCCTATAATATAGCCCCTATCTAGGCCTACATAACCAGAAACACGCATATTTTATGCATAATATGAATAAATACGTCGCGTGCGTTAACAGATTGACGTATCATTTTCTTGTGCGTCTGCGTGTAGGCTATTAGGCTATATAATTATATTGCGTTATCTGCAACCGCGCAGTGGATGATCAGCTGCATATTCAGCTGCAGATTCAGCTGTATCAGCACCTCGGGCTGTGTACCGGGTTGCTCGTTAGTTATGGCAAAGCTTATGCTGTACTTAGTCTCATCGCGTTTCTTTATCGTATCGCTCGTTCTTATCCTCAGTTCAGTAACAATCGAATTGGCGTACTCGTAAGTGGAAAAGTTTTATATTTTATAGGGATAAGCTTATGCATTATTGTTGCGTAGAAAAGTTGAAATTAATGCAACCCAATATTGATGCTCCGGTAACCTATAGGCCTAATTATGATAAACAAGACAACCATCAATAATCAATAATCGCGAGAAGGTGAAAATGCGGTAGATGAGAATAACTTTAATTAGGCCTACTCACTTAAAGTCTTAAATACTTGCTGGGCCCTAATTATGTTAATATAATGCGAATAGGTCTATTAGCTTTTTCTCCCTAAAAACGTTATAATGTGTTTGACTTTCACGGAGAGGAAGGGGTTCAAGTCTCCTCTTATAGGACAGATCCATAGCTACAGGTCTAATTAGGATCCATGTGAGTCCGAGAAAACGCCATAACCTCTCTCTTTATTCAACAATCCGGTTGACAGACCGCAACCGGTTACAGACTTACAGTGCACAATAATAATTATTATGCAGTTGAAACAATTCGAAATGAACGTAGATCACAGAATACACAAATCTTAACTATAATAACTGAACAGACAGCCTGCAATACAGTCATGGCGCTAATAGCAGCCTACAAGACTAGTATATCCGCTCAACAGGGGCTCGAACTCTCTAACTCTCGCACTCTACGCCAGCGTGTTATCCATTACTCTAAAAAAGCAGCAATTAATAATGGCACGAAGGTGAAGAGGCGGCTAATGAGAATATTCCTACATACTTATTAGAATAATTGCCGGGCCCCAATGTCATGTCATTAGAATGCGAATATCAGCTGTTTTCTGTCTAAGTCTAAGACGTTATCATACATTTGACTTTCACGGAGAGGAAAGGGTTGAAGTGTCTTCTTATATAGGACAGTGGTTCTTAACCTTTTCAAGGGATCCGAACCCCAAGCGAAATCCATGACCACTGACCGAACCCCTAAAGCTTGAACAATAATTTTTAACTAATTGGAACAAAAGGAAATAAAAAATTGTGCCAAAATGTAATGCAATATTAATACATTCAATACATGAACTACTAATAGTTAACTAACCGTACCAACACTTCCAATTGCATCTAAATGTGTCCTTTGTTATTAAATAAAATTCGAAAAACAAAAATTAAATTGCAAATGATTTTTCACTCACTCACTGACCCTGAATATGTATGTATTTCAGAGGACCTCTGCCGAACCTCTGACACTGGCTCCTCGAACCCCAGGGGTTCGGTCGAACACTGGTTAAGAAACACTGTTATAGGACATATTCATAGCTATAATAATGTTTCATGTTAGTCCGAGTAAATGCTATAACCTCTTAAACTTAACTAAAATATTTAGGCCCTGCGTACGTAAACAAAATTGTTTAAGTATACAAACTCTGTTTGTTACAAAAATACTTTTGTTAGTGTTAGTTGTGTTTATTGAGCTGACTTATAAATTGTTCGTGAACGTCATTTCGTGAAGGCTATGTTTGTTCATCAGGTCCACAGAAACCTATGTGGCTTATCGATTAGGTACCAAATACGTGGAACGCCGGCGTAGTCGGGAAAACTGCGGTTGGGTGTATTGCAGCACAGAATAGTAAGCCGTATGAAATTTTCTTCTTCATAAAAATTATTTATGTCGTCTATAATTGTTAACTGCTGTTTGCATAATATTGCAAAAACGGCCTGTACGTCAAATCTTTTAGGACTCATAAGCAATCATGTTCTGGGAGCGCCTCTGAGTCGATCTCTCTTGAAGAGGCGCTACATAAATTCACAAAAACAACGAACGAATGAATTGTTGAAGAAATAGAGGTGGTCAGCTGAATACGCAAACGAAGCACCAACTCTTTCTGCTGCTGATCGACCTTATGATGAATGAACACTTGTTATAGCGCCCTTTCAAGCTTTCTTCTCCGAGGCGCTCCCGATATCAGCGCGGATGTAAGAAGTTCCCCAGGAATGACATCCCCCAGAAAAATGCGAGAAGTGTTGTCTGCTCAGCGAGTGGCTGCCGTCCGCGAAAACTGCCGTTTTCCCGCCCGCCCGCCCGCCCGCCCCGACCCAAGAAATCTCAATCATCCCAAGGCAGAGTGACTAGATCAGAACTAATTGCAAGTGGCTCAGCAATCTTTATGTGGTAACAACCACGTTCTAAATAATCAATCTCATGTTTATTTCAAGAAACTAATTGTTATTAACCGTAGGCCTACGTGCATGGTCCTTATGACGAACCAAAGTATCCGATTAAATACTATAGTAGCCTATCTTCTGTAGCTCTACTATAGGCTATGAGTATTTGGTTAGGGACAATCGTATTTTATTTGTCAGTTATTTGAACTTGGAGGAAGAATATACTGTCGAATCGGTTACTTCAACGAGAGGTAAGAGAGACTGGAGTCAATAACGCGACTATAAATATATTGGTAAGATTTTCCTTCTAAGGCGTATAATTAGGCCTACAATGACGTTAAGTGTTTTTATTAATTATCCTTGCCTATGTCCTACTAGATGGGTACCCGGCGTTGACCGCTAAATATGGGTTTCGCCCTCCATCCATGCACCCCATCCCGCTCCAGCCCTGCTCCAGAACTACACCCCTAGCCCCATCCAGCCCCTCCCGCCCCACAACCTCCCCTTTCTGCCCCAAATTCTCCCCACCTACTCGCCCATCTCTCCACCCCATCAAGTCTCACCCCGAACCGTTCCCACAAAATTCATGTAGCAGATTTAAGTTGCCCACAAGGCTTGTGTATTAGTTCGTGAATGAACATGAATTTTGTGGATCACCCTAATGTAGGCCTTCATGTAAATAATATAATAGAAACCAACCACAAAATAATTTTAAAATAATATATTGTAATATACAATATAACGTTTATTGCAATATAGACTACCATATAATTATTCATTTTAATTCAAGATATAGGGCCTACATGTAGGCTATATACGTAATATATAATGTATAAATAGGCTAATCATAGGTCGAATATGTGGAAGGTCTGTGCAATCTTTGTTTTCATCAAAATCACACTGCATTTTGCGACAAATGAGGTTTTCACTGACAAAATTAATAATAATTTATTATAACAACTCTCGAATTTACGATAACAATTTTTTCTAATTTCAGATATCAATGAGTGCGCACGTGGAACATCTGGGTGTGCTCATAACTGTACTAACACTAATGGCAGTTACACTTGCAGTTGCAATTCAGGCTATAGTTTGGCGTCAAACGGACGCACATGCGGTAAGTACATGACTGAAGAGTCCAATGAAAAAGAACCACCAAAGTGTGCCTGTCTTGTTTAAAATATTTTGGTCAAAATTGGCCGTTGTATGTGAATATGAATTGTTCTTATATCCGTAAAATTCGAATGAATTTTGCTATATTTTTACCAAAATATCGGCAAAGCAACTTATTGTATTATGAATTCATCATAAACCCTGGTATAAAACGCTTCTCTCAGCAGTAGTCTTTGAAAAGCGTTCCCAGTGCGATCGACACTGTCGGCAGTTCAGTGGTGTAGACAGGGTGGAGTTTAGGGGTCAAACCCCATTGGCTTAGGAAAAGTTCTTTGAAAGGTTATTTATCCATCTAAATAAGAAGAAACAAAACAATTGTTTTCTTCCATTTGTTACTTTATTCCCTTTTTATTACTTAATTTATTTACTGTAATACTGTTGGGCTGGTGTCAGGAAGGGCATTTGGCAATAACCCCCCCCCCCCCTAATAAATTCCTGACTACCCCACTGCGGCAGTTATATCAGTTCTGTAACTATACTGCAAGCTAGCCTATGTGTAGAATCAGTTGAATTTTCATGCAGGATTGGCTCACTATCCTTCGTAATTTAGAAATTACAGCTATAATAGAATCGAGTCGCTTGTAGAAATGAACTCCATATAAAATTAGAGTTATGTAACACCAGCAAGTCAGCATATCGCAGAGTTCGATGTATATAGAAAGCCAATAAATAATTATAATTATGATAGCTTACAAATTCCCGACTTGGAATAGGAATTGGTACACTCTAAATCTTGCAGAGTTGTATCTTCTATGAATTTCTTAGTTATTATAATTAAGTTTATTGACCTCTCTAAAATTGCTATCATAAGTAAAAATATAGTTCAGTCGGCAAACTTTAGCTGTACGAAGTAAGTTGCACTGTGGTAATTCTGCTAAAAATTCCTAGTTGCTTGGCACACTTAAAATATCTATTCGCTAAGCTTTTCTAGCAAGGCAGTTGTCTGTCTATCTTGTCCATCAGCTGCGCTGGCTATGAAACATTGCTTAAAATGCGACGCAAGATTAGCTATGAACGTCTTCATATGGCCTAAGCCGTATAGTTGCTGCAGTCAAGAGGCACCGCCTATGCCATAGCTGGAGTAACAATGGAAGTAGCTATAGGCCGTATTTACTCGAGTCAAGTGGCGGCGCCTATGCCATAGCTGGAATAACAACGAAAGTAGCTATAGGCTGTAGTTACTCGAGTCAAGCGGCGGAGCCTATGCCATAGCTGGAATAACAACGAAAGTAGCTATAGGCTGTAGTTACTCGAGTCAAGCGGCGGCGCCTATGCCATAGCTGGAATAACAACGAAAGTAGCTATAGGCTGTAGTTACTCGAGTCAAGCGGCGGCGCCTATGCCATAGCTGGAGTAACAACGAAAGTAGCTATCACTCTAAACCTATAATTATTTATTTTAAACTAAATTAAAATGAAGGTTTTTAAATTATCATTATTTTGTTAAATTGGTGGAATCTACGCAAGGCCTGTGCACGCGCCCAAAGGCAAAGTGCATTATACACTGTGGCACGCGCCTATAAAATCGCATTTTATGAAAATTACATTTTGTGTCAATTTTAATTGCGAAATTTGCATTATACTGTATATTTCTTGCACTATGTGGCCAGCGTGGCTAATTTAGCAATCAATTAATTTAATCGTAATAAAAATGACAACTTTGAAGCGGGATAATTGCATTGAGTAGAGGGTCTATTAATTTACGAGATCGATCCAACGACCTATGTAGTAAGTAAGTTAGTCTGTAAAATAATATATAATTATGTACTTCATTGAACCGCTTGCAACTGCGGGAACATAAAATGCGAACAGATTATGGCATTTAGGCCTACAATCACAAAATGCGAAAAATATACTATGCATTTAATTTTTGGTTGATATAGTGATAATAATAATTGTTATTACTTCAATAAGATCATTGTAGGCTGTGCGCAAAAGAGTAGGCTACACCAGAGGTTCTCAACCGGTGTGTCGCGACACACTAGTGTGTCGCGAAGCGACTGGCGGTGTGTCGCGTAAAAGTGGTGTGTCGTGGGTGTGTCGCGAAGAATTGGTGTGTCGCGAATTCTCACATCATATAATCCGTCGTTCTTGCATTATATATAAACTTGTTCACTTTAGCAGTTTGGCAGGCGCTGTGAGAAAAATTATATTCGTAGGCCTATCACTTATCTTAGTTATCTATCCATTGATCGCAATCGGGAGCAGCGTTAGAAGTTCACATGTAGCCCAATCCGCATTCGTTCATTCATTCATTCATTTATTTCGAGAATTTATATAGCGCCGCTTCAAGAAACCTACTTAGAGTCGCTCCCAGTCCAGCCACAGCTAAAATAATAGGTTTCGAGCGACTTATAAAAAGCAGGTGAATTTAGTCTAGGCATATAAGTCGCAAGTTTAGTGGGAGGCCATTTCAGATAGCGGGACCCACAGTAGAAAAGGCTTGGCGCTGTCTTGTAGAAGTGCGAGCTCGAGGAACCAAAAGCTCTCCCGTAGTCATAGAGCGAAGAGCTCGATGGGCTGCAAGGTCGGAGAAAGGTCGACAAAGGATATAGACGTATGATGGAGCGCAATCAGTAAGGCAACGCCAGATAAGAGCAGCAACTTGGTAGAAGATGCGCTGTGAAACAGGGAGCCAGTGAACAACATCACGCATATACGCAGAGACGGGGGCATAATGTAGGCATAAACGCCATACAGTATAAGACGCTAACGAGCTCACCGATTAAACTTTTTCCCAATGCTGAAAATAATGGGAAAAATTATCATAAAGAAACAGAAATTTTTGCGAATCCAAAATTGATGACGCGAAATGGTTGGATGTGCCCTCTTATTTGTTTTCTTATTCAGAACGTGACAAAACATCGCACTATGACCCAAATAAAACCCAGGAGCAAAAGATCCCATTGGCTGTTAGGTCAAACAATTAGCGCAGTCAAAAACTAAGTAGAATCGCAAGTTTAGGTCAGCAGAATTTAGAATTTTAGAATAGACTCTAATTAGAAACTACAAAGCATTCAGGGCCAACATTTCATTTATTAGCTTTTTAGCAATTTCAAAAGCCTTGTAGCTTATTTTTTAAACCACAATATTCACATGATGATTGCGTGGTGTGTCGCCAAATCTGGTTTCAAGTTTAGGTGTGTCGCGCGCGAAAAAAGGTTGAGAACCTCTGGGCTACACGAGCAAAAGTTCTAAACAGGTCTGAATAGTTTACAACGAGATTCACCACAATATATTACTGGCCTATCTGCTAGGTTATATGGGACTAACCGTCGAATTAATTTCTAATTATTATTGTTTGTCAGCACTTAGTTTTTCAGCACTCCAAGTGTTAAAAACACAATGGCAGACCAAATGGAGGTAGGCCTATTTGAAAATTGATTTTAAATGACTCCATCACTAACAGTGCATATTGATCAAAGTAAGTAAATAAGTAAATATCTTACACATTGAGCACTGACAAACATACAAGTGAAACGGCAAGTAGGCTTATCAGTATCATTGAAGAAATTATAATGTCATATGATATAAATAAATAGTTTACAATTTTCGGAAATTTGTTAGAAACAAACAACAAACAGGGCGCATAAACCAGTGCAGCATCTTTCCATGAAACCTTGTCGGGTTAGCCTAGTGGGTCCAATCTACAATTCTAAATTTTAGAAAATCGCTGATGAATTTCAAGACGTAGGCCTAAGCCGCGCCATGAAATAAATTATCCCCTTTCAGATAACAATTATTGTCTACGCTGTTTATTATATGCAGCTTTCGAAAATTCCATTCTGTAATATCTAATATTTCTAATACATAGTTGCTTACGCATATGCAATCATAATCACTACACTAAGTGGTAATCTTTAGAAGTATAAGTTAAATATTGCGTCTGCATGCGGGAAATTAAATTGCAGTTCATGTTCATTTTCTCACCACTACTTTTTTGGACTGGACTCTATCGCGGTAAGTTTCTTTAAATTGTTAAATAAATAAATAAATTTTTTGTTGCGTGTCAAACGTACAGTAATTCATGCGCTATAAGTTTATTTGACCATTGCTGAAAGCCCCAGTGGCTCGAGAGTCGAGAGTATTTGACTTCCTTTTCCTCCTAAAATCCGACGAGTTGTGGTCGTTCTGAAACTTGTTAAAATTAAAATCTGGCATATTTTCCATTTTTCCAACGAAAAATTGAAATCTGGTAAAACCACTGACACATGAAATATTCTTTGATGCAATAATTATAAGATCCGCTGAGATTATTTATCATTTTTTAATATCTGTTTGCTCATTTTGTTCGCGCTTCTGTGTTGGCATTGTCCGAGCTGTAGCTCGATCTTTCTTTTAAATTCTGTTTTGCGCATTGCCACATTGTCTTATTAGTTCACAATGATTTGCGAATGCACGTTTTGCGAAAGGTCCGGGTAAATTTTCGCAACATTGTAAAACGGGGCGTTTCAAATCTTGTATGTAATATTGCCACGTGCTTCTTTGTTTCTGACGATGTAAATGTTCACCTTGTACACGAGTCAGTTCAGGTCAAATCAACAGCTTTGAATACAATTTTGCATGATGATCTCCGATTTTGATTAAATTTGGCAAGACTGTAGAGCCAAATGAAAGGCGTCAAAACCAAAACTTTAGATTTCTGGGTCAACCGCCTTCTGAGATACGGATCATTGAACCTCGACTCAAATGGCTTTTTTTACCCTGGCCGGACTAGGTTTAAACTGATATATTTCAGACCCTGTTGCACCCAAAAACAAAACTGAGATACCAAACGAAAGCGGAGTGAATGCTCTATTTGGACAAGGTTATTAGTAATAGTTATTTTCAGTAAAAATGTGTGCATCTGTAACCTAGTAACCTGATAGGTTCACTTTGTACTCCATTAATTTTATGTACTTTTCCATTAAAAGATTGATCACCTCACTGTTCTCAATAGTTGATGAAAATTTCAGAGTGAGCACTCCAACAGTTTATTTGTTATGATATTTTAAATGGTCACCCAAGGGCACGAATCGCACTGTAGATGAAGGTTTACGTTTTAAATGAAGTCTTTGATGGTTAGAGAATTTATCACTTGTAATGCAAAAAACAGAACTTCAGAGTTCTGACAAATCAAAATTCACCGTCCTATGAGTTTCATGTATAGCTAGATATTCTGCATTTCCAGTGCTAAATATTGCAGCTGCTTGCACTTTGTGGACATTCAGCCAATTTCAGCGTATATGTCGTTTCAGTGCTTGGTGTTTGGCCGAAGTCCAGCTGAAGGTTTACGTTTTAAATATTATCAGTAGATCACTTGATACTTGGATAATGGAAAGATTGAGAGGGCCCATGCAGATGGAGAAGGTTTATTTCCACTTCAGTCTGTTCAGCAAATGTCTGCACAACACAGTCAAGCCCATCATATTTGTCTCTGATGTTACCCTTAATGTTTGCAAATTCACTGCTTGATGGTTAGTATCGTCAGACTGTAGAACATCAACAGACTCCGATCATAGAAATGTACAACTCTGCACAGTCTGCAGTCATGACTGTTTGAGATTTTCTTCCCTTCCACTTCCCTCTACAGTATAGGACAAATGCACTGAAGTTTGTGAGTTTGAGCAACTGTAAGTGTAGACTCAAATCTACTGCACAAAAAAGGTTTTCTTGCTTGTGTTCCTCTGGCAGCAGAATATATAATATCAATTCTTTAATGACTTACTAATGTGCAACATGTGCACATAGCACTGAATATAAATAGATAGTTCAGTGCATTGACAATAAATTAACGCCTTGGGGTGACCATTGAAAAAATCATAACAAATAAACTGTTGGAGCGCGCTGTATCACATTTTCACCAACTATTTATAACGGTGTGACCTTTGAGTGGGATAAAGTTCATGCGATTACTAGAATAGAGTGACCCATATGAGGGTTATCAGGTTACAGTTTCACACATAATTGTTTGTTGTTACTGAAAATCACTATTTCTAGCAACTTTGTCATAATTAAACCTTCACTCAGCTTCAATTTGGTGTCTTACTTTTGTTTCTTGGTGCAATAGGAGTTGAGATACAGCAGTGTTATACCAGTTGGTGTGAACCTGGTCGTTTGGGTCGAGGGTCAATAATCCATATCTTGGAAACCGGTTGAAATATAATTTTGATTGCGAGTTTCTTATTGGTTTCTACCGTCTTGCCATATTTCATCTAATTGGAGATGGTCACGCTGGATCACTGTTATGACTTGACCTGAAATGACCCACACTTGAAAATCTCATGCACATTCAGGACATGCAATTGACTGCCCTTTTAAAAGACACTAAAACATTTGCAAAGAAAAAATCTTCAGTTGCATCTCATGTTTCTCGATGTCGCAAATTTTTTTATTGTTTATTCATGAATACCTGAGACTTTGATTTCAAATGTTTCTGACGTTGGAATATTTATTTTGCAGTTTGATCTTCATGGCAGTAATGATAAATGTCCTGACGAAGAAAAGACCCAACAAAGAACCGCCATACCAAAGCAATGATCCGGTATGTGATCCAATGCAGTCTTTAATTAAAGTGAAGTATTTTTTTATCAACGCAGCTTTTCGTAAATATGATAATAATAATCATTTCTTTAATTAAATGCCTGCAAGACGCACTGCGCTTTACATTTACAAGTTATGCAGTAATCTTAATCAAACTACTAACTGAACAGACAGCTTTGCAACTACACGGCAGTAGTAGCAGCCTGCAAAGCATATCCGTTATGTTAGTTGTTTGCTTTTGCAAAGGAATTTCCAATTAAATTTCGAAATCAACAAATACTCTAAAGTAACCTGCAACCCTGTAGAGTTGTTGGGGGGATGAACATGTATGATAGTTTGTAATTCAAATTTTCTTAACATAATATTTTTCTTCATTTAAAGTGTACTTGATTTACTATAGCTCTATTCTATGTGATGTCGCAGACTTTAGGCCCTTACCTCATCTTGAGAAAATTATGCTTTATTTAATGATGATGCCATGCACGTCAATTTGACATTACTGCATTGGTACTCGAACTGTGCACTACATGAATGCAAGCTCCCTTACACCCATGCATAATGTAAAAGGTCAATGATTGAGACAGCTAAGAGGAAGACATCTTCTGACAGGTTAGCGTGAGATGGCTTCTCATTTAAAGCACTTCTAGTTTCTAACATAGAAATTTAACTCCGCAAAATTGCTGGTGTCAGGATATCCCACTTTTTTAATGTAAATATATTATTTTGTTACAGGAAACATCTACAGCAGCTGCAGTTCAACCTGATCCAAGCATTCCAGCTACACCATGTTTGATTTTTGTGGTATGCTTTGCATTTTAAATATTATCAACTACATATGAATAGCATCGCATGACTAAAAAATCCAGAAATTCATATGCTCAATTATTTTACGCATTTATCTAGCGCCTTTCAGGAAATCCACTCAGAGTCGCTCCCAGTCCATCCACAGTGTTACAAATGGGACTTGAGGAACCTGTAAAGCACTGATTACTTAATCCTTGGTAAATATATATAAATAGACATGTTTCCGACAGGACGCTATTCCAAGCAGAAGGACTAAACTGAAGATACTGTCATGAGCACTTGCAAAGCATAATAATAAAATTCTTCCTGTGCAGTTTACTGTTTTTGGACCTCGAACTGTTTGCAGGTTGCCACTTTCATCATGTTAAAAACATTGGCTGTACATTTTTGTATAGCTTTGTGTCTTTACTTACATTCACTCAGAATTCTTAATACTATTTTTTAAATATCTCTTTATTTTTGTCTTTCAACTTGAAATGCTAATTAATGTGGATTAATTGCATTGTTAGCGCAAAAGTTGTCTGCCATTAGTAATCACTGATTTAATTTACATTTAGGAGATTCGTGCTTGATGGCGGAGAGATTCTTTCCATACAGTTGTCATCAACGAAAGCATCAGAAATTTCAATACCGATTTCACCCTGCTGTTTGCCAGCTATTTGGTCTTCAACATCAAGTATCCACAGTGGGTTGTTGGTACACTGGATCTTGTGCAGAGGTAAAAAGTAAATAAAGTTGACCGATATAATAAAACGTCATTTCATCTGGCTTGCACCTATTAGCATCTGGCTAGGTTTAATATAAAATTATGGAGCCTGCCATTGCTTAACCTCCAATCACTTTCTCTTCTGCAGATTTCAGTGGTAGATGGTCAACTTGGAATGGCCTCCACTAGGCACCTCGCTCTTTCCCAGGATTCTGATCAAACTTTCTTCGATCATCTCAAAACTTGTATTTGACTATGCAGGTGTCTGGAATACCTATGAGTAGCTATATGAATTGTTCAGAATTAATTATGTGTACTGATGTGCAATGTAGGCCAATAGAATACCGGTGTAAAGGTTGCAAATTACCTCCTCCTAAACATTAACCCCTGCAAGCTGTAATTTGCATCAATCATCGCATTTATTGCACTAAAAATATCAGAAAAATCGTCCCGCTTGTTTTGGTGTGAAGATTTTCATCCGTCATCCCACTTCGTGGTTTGTTATCAATGTTTTCATCTGTAACTAAAATACTAATCGCCGCTGAAGTTACATGGAGAAATGGCTTCGAGGCTATTATTTTTTTTCGGATAAAAAAATTGATAACACACCACAAAGTGGTATGAGGGATGAAAATCTCCAGACCAAAGCAAGAAGCGGGATTTTTTGGATTTTTTTAGTGCAATAAATGCTATGATTGATGCAAATCTAGTGTCCGGGGGTAATCTGAAACCGGGGGATAATTTGAAATCTTTACACCAGGTACCCGATTAGAAAACATGGCACAACAAAAAGTGTATATTAAATCTTGTGGTTTAAATGAATTTTGGTATTTTATAAATCATCATCATTCACCATGAGCTATGTGCTCGTATGTGTCCAGTGTCAGCTTCGTCTTCTTTTCCATCCATAGTTGTCCTGTGCCAGGTGGAACAGTTCCAGTGGTGAGCCTCCGCACCAATCCTCCATGTCGTTCGTCTATTCCTATGAAGTCTGCCTCTCTTGTTGTCTACTTTAATTATTCCAAATACCAGAGCTTTAAACTTCCTGTCATCTCCCATCTTGGTGATACGTCCAAAGGGACTCAGTTTGCATCTCATTGCTTTTTATAAGATCATTTTTTAAATTTAATGAATAAACATTTCATTAAAATATGCCGGTTGCATACTTTTGGCCATGACTGAGGATGGTGTGCCATTGAAAGCATGATGCACCCTACAGAAGTGCTTGCTAAACATCCACCAGTCATTGGGAATTATCGTTCCTCCGCTTAGTGTGAATTTCTCATTCCAGAGCGCGAACGACTCCTTTTTCTGTTATTGGACCCATGATAAGGAATGGTCTTCCACTGTCTTTACTCCTTATGCCGAGGGTTTGGTCAGATACGTTTTACCTCAACCTTAACATAATACTTTTCAGATGAAGCTGGTTAGGGAGTGCTCCTGAGTAGTAACATTAAAGGGGCGTTATAAAAATCTTCATAATAAATCATGATTTTTTTGCTTTAAAAGATTTTTGGCAAAAATTAGTTTCTTACTGCATAAAACAGCATTTGGCTCCAATTTAGTCCAAAATGTAAGAAATTTGAAACCTAATTATCTTGCTGTTTTCTGTTTCTTTGTCTGTTTTAGATTAATATAAAGATCAATCTGGACCGGGGAACAAAGATGGACGAGAAAAATCTATCCTGTCACAAATTCCAAGGTGCTGAATTTGCAGAACAGTTCGAAATCAGGAGTAGTATAGTCAATAAGTAGCAAAAATCAAGAGCCCCTGATTGCTGGAAATGTTGGAAATTCATTTTCGACTGTATCTGCATTGTATGGCTGACGGATATGAAGCAGTTGCAGCAATAAATTTGTGCTCGAATGTTTACATTTTAGTAGTCTGTTTTGCATTACCATACTGAACAGAGTAGTAATAGAGTTAACAAGCTCCGCCATTTTGAAAGAAGCTAATAAAACAGATTAAATGGTGCTAGGACCAAGCACTGAGACCAAGCACTGAGACCAAGCACTAAGCCCAAACACTGAACCCAAACACTAGGCCTAAACACTGGGACCAAGCACTGGGACCAAAGACTTAGGCCAAACACTAGAACCAAGCACTAGGACCAAGCACTGGGACCAGATGCTATCGAAGTGGAATATAGGCCAAGGACGTTATATAAATCGCTTACCTCGGGACACCACCACAAGTAACTGACTCATTACTCTATTAGACTAGTTAAAATTCTTAAAATTGATTCTAACAAGCTCCGCCATTTTGAAAGAAGCTAATAAAGCAGATAAAATGGTCAGCTAAAATTCTTAAGTGTTTTGGATAAGATGCGTCTTTTCTATTGGATGTCGTGCACCGAACAGCATAAGCAAAGCCAGACTGGTGGACAACAAAACTCAACACAGCTGGCGTTTAGAAGCTTCTAGGTCAGCAAGGAAATTAAGGTCGTAAGAATACTGCCGAAAAGTCTCTAGCTAATATACTTAGTGCGATGTGCGAATAAACGAATATCTCGATAAAATCGGTGTTGGTTACGAAAACTATGCCACTACCGGTTGAATTGTTATACGCAGCTCCCGTTCCTCCTCCGCCCGCAATTTGCATGTAATTCGCCCCATTTTTATACAGGTAGACGTTACCATGAGCGGTATTAGTGTCACAAAATTCTATGTACGTCGAAACGAAATAGTATCCGGCTTTTCCGGGAGTGACACGAGTCAGTCTCGTACTTATGCCAGCATCGGTTTTGAATCTTACACTATCGAAAGAAACTCTTGTGTGAGTTTGAGCGTTTACGGCTTGACGAGTGAAAGAATGAATGCTAAGCGCGGGACCGATTGAGATAGAATCTACATACTGCTTCGTAGCTGCATCGCTGGCGCTGTTGGGATCGTGTAGACCTGTAATGTAACCATCATGCATAAAGATGGTTGTATGCACATTTATTTGAGATGAAATATTGTATTGCATCGACTTAACCATCTCTAAGATGGTTTCATTATTTAATTTAAAACGAAATCCGTCCGTCGATTCTAATATAATTGGTTGGTTTAATCGACCTTCTATTTTATTCGTTGTATTTCCTAAAAATATATTAAAATATTTATTTCCATCCAAATCCTTACATCCCATCGCCCGCGAAAGATCCCTACCGATGCTGCTTAAGAATAGGTCGCCAGTCATTGTATCACCAGTCTTAGACACCTTCAATGTAACTTGTTCATCAACGTATTTCTTATTCGTCAAATGATTATCGTTGGACGGAGAATCGTCGTGATTCGTTATCAAATCAATGGCTTGACCTCGACTTAAGGCTTCATCCATTCCTGCTGTCGAAGTGTTCGTTGTAGGCAGTCCTTTAATTTTGTGTCCACCCATTTTTAGATTTCCAGTCGCGGGGTTTGTTCCATCCAATCGAAGAAAACTCTCATTTATTTGACTAAGAGTAACTCCTCCAGCGATTACTCTTTGTGATGAACCAACATCAGTGTGACCAAATTTATCAACAGGCATTTTATATATAATAATTTTTAATGCAAGCCATTTATAACTTCTTGAAAATTCATTCCATTGTTCATCGTTTTCTTCAATACATACAGACACAAATGACCACAAAATACTTCGTTATCGGGTTGTATTCGCTCGCTGTTATATAACACTGGACGGCGTAAATACTTTATCAGTTCCAGAGGGGGAGGAAGGCCGTAACTATCGAAATATATTTTCTCATTACCGCTCTTTAAGAAAGAGCACCAATGCTGACCGGTTCCTTTAGAATCATCTAGATTCAATATCCCACATTCAATCCGTCTAGGTTTATTCGGCAGCTCGTCTCGCACGAAAACGCCTCTAAAATTCGGAATATTCAGCTTCTTCGCGGCATCCAATAATTCAAAATTCGTTAACGGATGATTTGGAAGAACTACGCCTTCGACATCGATGTTTTTCACAGTTGCAGAACTCATTTTATATTTCATCTAAATGTTTTAAAAAGTAATTCGATTTTACTTCCTGCATTACATTATTAAATAGTTTTCAACGAGTAGTGTCCATAAGATAAAGTATGAATGCCGTCCTTCATTATTACCCGTTTATCGTCATCTGCAGATAATGCAACTTTATTAATTTCTTCTGTATAAATATCGTGATGATAAGATCTAATAACATTCATCGTTCGTTGTTGTTCTTTTTTGGTAAATAAGCAGTCTTTATAATCTTCGTGAGTAATAGTTTTCTGGACAACATTCTTCTTAATACCTTTACATTTCTTGTGCTCATCTCCAGCAGCCATCTTATAAGAATACAACTTTGCTCGCAGTCCGATAAACTCTTCTATCTGTTTTCCACTAGTTTCATCTTTGAACATTCCAATAACTTTTTTATTTACTCCAATCTCAATACCAGATGGATGATCTCTCGGATAGTCACTCGTATCAAATCTAGCTTTAATATCTTCTCGGATATCTGAGTAAAAGTCTTCAGTTTTAATTTCGTATGCCAATGAATCTGTATCGGTAAATAATAATTTAGCTTTATTTCCGTATTTAGTTTTGATGTAATTGTAATGAAAGTCATACATCAACGTTTTGCTCAAGTCTAATATACACATGCCAAGATAGATAGGTTTATTATAGTACAATTTAGTTCTTTTCATGTGAACGGCTATTAGATTTTCATCGAAAATAGTACAACTCTCGTAATTAGGTTTAGCAGCTAGTTTAATAGCCTCCTTCTCTTGACACACTAACCTTACATCAACACGATTTTCAATGTTCTCACAAGTTTTTCCAAAGACACTGTTATTCATTAATTTGAAAAAGTCTTTCTCAAAGTCATTAGTAGCTTTCGTTCTAAGAGCTGTATTTAAATCGATATACTTTTTCAACCAATCACTTTCTTGGAATAGTATGCCTCTGTGCACTTTTGTTATTTTCATGCCTAAGCTCTCGTACAGCTTGAGATTATCGTAGTGTAGCACATACTTCTTTTTATCGTTTAAGTTTGGAATTAGCTTTACGACTTTGTCAATCTCAATGCTTTCGGGAGCTAACGGATAATCGTTATGTAGGTCGTGTAACTCTTTAGGGTATTCCAAATCAACTTCCAATATGCATGGTATACTTCTCCAATTATTTAAATCATCTTCACTCATCCATTTGAAACCGTGAGTAGGTAAAGGTTTGATCATTGCCCATCCATATAGATTATTCGCATCCAGGTAGGTGACAAATGTAGAATTTTCGTTACTATTGAAATCGCTCATATATTTATTATTCGCTTTCCCGTAACGATTTGATATTGTGCTCACTCCTCCTCTCATCCCTTGCCTAAGCATCAGAATCATATCGTAATCACTCAATAACTCCAATTTCACGTCTGTCAATTTTAAAGCGGCATCCCAGGCTAAACCAGGAGATGTAAAATACCATGCAGGGTCAAGCGTATAGTTTTTCATACACACATCTCTAAAGTTTTCGAAAACATCGGCAAGTAGCAGGACATCCGAAACGTTGTATAAATCGTGATATTCTCGGAAAGTTTTACATCCAAATTCTTCCCATACTGTTTTTGCATGCTCGTAGTCTTTATCGCTAATATTCGAGTCATTTAGCTTAGAATAGAAAGCGGATTTTGGTGGTAGTTCGGTTTCATTAAAAATAGTAAATGAATCGACGTAGTCATAAGGATATATGCCTTTTCTTAGCAAAAGATCGAGCTTCTTTCCTGTATATCGTTTCCCAATGTTTCTACACTGGTCTTTGCTTAGGTTCCTCGATAAAGCATCAAGACTCGAAGCCATAAATTTAAAACTGTCGATAAAACGCAGTTCTCGTCGGACTAGTATTTCTTTTCCATCTTTTACAAACTTATCAACTACGACATCTCTGCTAAAAGATATATACTTTTCCTCGTTATTAGGTATGCAGTTAATTTTCTCACCTCTCAGTTTCTTAATGAACAGATGACAATCGTACCCGGAAAGATTATGAAACACTACAGGAAAAAACTTGGGGATTTTATAGTCTAAATTACAAATGTTATGAGCAGCCCCTCTAAATTTACCGCTAAGATGACAGTGATCTCTCACTCGGTCTTCGCCCAACGGTTTTTCACAGATATGGCATATAGTAGCTCCATCAAAACACTTCTTGTCCTCTTCTGTAAATATCATCTTCTTAGGGAATTTAAATTGATTATATATTTGTTTTATATTCTCTTCTAGTTTATCTACAAATATTTGACCAACATCATCATCTTCGCTTTCAGCTGTAAACGTCACGGGATCTTGTGAATATACGCTATCATCGAAGCATTTTATGTAGTAACAAAAGGAGCTAGGAATATGCTTTTGATATTTATTAGTGTACGACAACTCTGGATTTGGTTGGCAAGTGGCTATTGGCTTCACAAAAGACTCGAAATCAGCGTAGACAATAAACGGAACCCTCATAGAATTGTTATAATTTTTAAAACTTAACATAGTTCCTGGCTTTGGCATTTCTATTTTTTGTGCGTTATGTTGTGAGCAGTACTCATTATGTCTGTTAAGCGCTTCTGTCGTTGTGTAACCACTCATACATCTTTTACAATAGTGCATCGAATTAGTCCCCAATGTCATCAATCTGTTAAAATTCTTTATCCAACAATAATGTTTCCTTTCTCCATCAGATATAAGTAGTAGATCAATACTACTTTCACACTTAGACAGATAAAGCGGGTATACTTCTTTTTCGTAACCAAATACATTAACATTAATATTATTATTTCTCTCAAATTTACCTATCACATTAGCATCAGCAGCAACTGGAAACTCAATACCACTCCAATTAAGTTTTTTCGATTGGTCCTTTAAATCTTTAGTAATTCTCTCCGGATGGCTATCCGTCGGATTCAAAGCTCTGGTAATACACCATTTGAAGCATTCTTCGTCTTCGTTTTTCATATTTATAATAGCCTTTTTATTAGCTAAAAAGTTGGGAAGCGGAATGTAAGAACTACCTCTTAAGGGTGTATATTTCACTGTGTTGATTTCTAATTTTACAACAGCTTTAAATCTCCAATTACTTCCTCGCATCTGAAAACTAGCAATAGACTCCATGATTTTATCCTTCTTTCTGCTGTATATTTCGTTTAAGTCGGTTGCTTCTAAAATAACTTCTGTCTTAGAAACGAATGGATAATCCTCAGAATTTACTTCTCCAGATTTCATATCTACTCGTTCCATAGTACAAGTAAGAATTAAATTAGTCTTTGTCTGGCGATTACTGGACAATAGATTAACTACCTGCGGTCTGGCTAAATCAAGAAACGACGAGGCATCCATTCCATTAATTCCAGCCATTGTATATTGCTTGGTGAATCCTTTAATAGCTGACGCCGTTTCTAGAATTTTATTTTTATCAAATATCCTGGAAACAGTTGACTTCAACGACTCAAGTTTTTCATTAACTGCTCGTTCAGGCACGTAACTAAGTAACCAATCCGCAAAATCATTAATCTTGGATCTAACCTTATTTTTGTATGTTCTCGTAGGCACTACTGGTTTGTACTTTCTCGGCGTAAGCGTAGGAACCTTAATGTCAGGAACCGGTGAATCGAGCAATTGTTCAACATGGTCCATATTTCTTAAACTACTTTTCTTTAAATCCATTTTATCTTACCACGCAAAAATATTAATACTCTCGCACACTTTAATTTCATATCATTCTATCGCTCATACACTTTAATTTCGTATCTATCTTTCCAGACATTTCCGTTATGATAAGCTATTATGCCAGCACTCTGACCATACGCCTTAGCGGCTTTATACATCGATGGATACGAGGTAACAACGCCAGTCTCTCGATCTATAATATCTACTCTTCTCGGTTGTTTCCTGATACTACCCAGCGTGTCATGTCGATATGACACAGACTTGTAGTCCGTCGGAAGAATATTCTTTTCGATCAGTACAGCTATCATTTGAGGTTTGCTGAGATGTGAAGTGCCTGTAACATCGTGCTGCTTGGCTAACATTCTAAGCTCTGGTAGCTTCATAATATATAAGTATTCTTTAATTCAATTTTCCATACACAACACTCATTTTCTGACCATCCGATTGGAACTGCAGCAACCTATCCGAAATTACAACGGCGAAAGCTTCGGTGTCGGCTGGCACTGCTGCATTGAAAAGAGCCTTAATCTGTATATCAACGACAGATGATTTCAAACGCTCAGATTGTTTGCTTACATCGAACACGAACAACGGATATAATTCTTTATAATTTATAGGTGATATATTGCTTTGCGTAATCAACCGATCCATACCATAAAATTTTTGACTAAAGGAGGACGCGTCTCTATACGCTCTGGAGAATTGTTGATTAGGAAACGACAGGTTATGATCGACAGCTGGATATCTTTCTTGATTCATCATCACATAAATGTTCTTGATATCGCAGTGATCAAAGAGCGATGGATTACTTTCCTGATCACCGCTACGACCCGTCTGAAATCCTACGATGATATATCTAGGTTTCTCGGGTGACGTTTTAACGCTTAATCTCCAACTGAAACTTGTCGACTGAGGAACTGTTATCGTGTCGCATTGACGAGCTCTATACGCAACTGGCAACGTTAATTTTGATTCAATCGTCTTATACAACTGCATTCGTTCCATATCGGAAGGAATAACGTGTGGAATAAACCATGAAATTTTGTTTATAGCAACTTTTCCAGCAGCTGCAGCGTTATCGCGGAATATGGCATCATCATCAGCTTTACGAACTAAAGTCAGCGTCTGTTTAAAGCCGTAAATAATCTTGTCGTAATCATCACAAAATCCGAAAATATGCTTCAACGGAACAATAAAACTGAACATTCCCTTAGTGTTTGGCTTACGAATGAGAAAGATTTGTCTAGTGGAAAAGCCGACGTTGTCAGCAATAACAGCAGTCGCTCCAGTGTCTTTATACCACAGCTGATTTAAGCCTTGAGTCAACTGAAAATCGTTTGGATACGTAAGTAAACCGAGCATCGTTGTAGCTTGACCCGGATGAAATAGCGTTTCAATTTCTTGATTAGATAACTGATAGGATATTTGACTGAATAGGTACATAAGCCCATTATTCGTAAGAGCGACTGCATCGGCATTAACGTATGCGGTGTCATCAGCTTTAATTAGTCTTCCTTCGAATTGCAGATACGACTCTGCTGGGTGACTGTATAAGTCTTGTAATTCAATATTTATTCTTATTTCCCCAGAACTGTTAAGATTAGTTCTCGCTACAGGTTCGTACTCATGCCATTCGTATCGCTCGATACCTTCATCGATCAATGGTTGCTCTGTGAATCTTAGAATATCGGATTGCATTTTATATACGTATATTTTTAAATAAGAAAATACAGTTAAGCAAAATAAATTTAAACTGCCATTTTCAAACCACCTCCGTTTAAGCGTTTTACTAGATCTTGAATTCTAATAGCTCCTCCCGTCGATCCGAGTAATCTAGCTAGAATGACTTTAGTTTCCTGAGTTATAGGCTGCTGAGCTGTGGTTGGTGGGAGTATCTTATTGAGTAATCGTTTTCCAACGTCCATCGCCTTATCCTTAGCAACACCCCCAATCTCTTTGACAGCTGTGCTCGCAATTTGTTTGGCTGCATTCGATGTCACTAGTCTCTTGAGAAATCCTGCAATGGAATCGAATATTCCTGCTCCACCGACAACGTGTACTTTTTTATAACTTCTTTTCGCAACGACCAGCATTTCTATATCATTAATTTTTAATTAGATCATCAATTTTTAAATTAGATCATGATTAACTTTTTATATTCATCTTTGGTTATCACTCCTTGTCTTAGTAACTCGTCCGTCATACCTACAATTTCATTTCTTACACCTGTATTTCCCGCTTTGTAGCTATACATTCGTAACTCGAGTTGTTTTACTAATTCATTTGGATCCGAAGGAATGGTAATTATTCCGCTTCCTGTTTTACCTCTTAACTTCATGTAATCGTCCCATATGGGTTTTATTATCTTTGCATATTTTACACTTCTAGACGATTTAGGTTTGTTTGGTTTATTTGGCTGACTCATGGCATTCGTTTTAATTAGAATCTCGGCGTATTCTTCGAGATCACGATTATCATAAATTGAACTGTTTGGACTAGCTAACGTTAACAATTCCCATAATCCTGGAGTTCCTTGATAAGTTGTGGTTCCAACTGTAATATCATTTCCTTGGATTGAGGCTTCGCTGTCACCGATGTAGAATTTTCCATCTCTTGATCTTAATCCGAATGTTGTATCCACAAGTCTTTTATCAGAAGCATATTTTTTAAGGTATTCAACTGCAATATTTCCTAATTCTAACCTTCTAATGTCTTCTACTGGGTCATCGTCATCGTACGCCTCTATAGACGGATACTGGGGAAATTGAATAGTTTTCAACGAATCTGGAAGTGATTTTAGAGCGAGTGATGTTGCTGCAGAGTTATCTTTTATTGTCGACAGCAAAGCGTTTTGTTCTTTTGAAATTGCTGATTGAGAGTCAACTATTGGTTTGTAGATTTTCGTTAATTCTCGTTGAAGTCCAAGATCATCTATTCTCTCAGAGAGAAAGTTTTGTTTAATATTTTTTTTCGTTTTTAAAAACTCTTCGATAATAAAATCTCTTTTTGCAGGATCGCTAATTTTCAGTAGTGACATTTTTTATTATAAGTATAATGTTTAAAACGTAAACGTAAAACATAACGTAAAACGTAAACATAAAACGTACAATTTATGCATCGTAGTAATTAACATAACAAATTGAGTCTTTTTCATTTATAGTAACTGGTGAATCTGAGTTGTTTTTAATTGTAATTATTATATCCTCTGCGTCCTCTAGGACAGTACCATCTTGAAGACTCAGTCTGAGTTGTTTCAACTTCTGTCTAAGAGAGACTAGACACATTCCTCTGGTCATTCGGACTCCAAGGCCTACTTCTACTGTAATATTTGTCTTTGGTTCAATCGTTATCGCTTGCTGAGCAAAAATCTCATATCTATCGCCTGCTCGTTGTCTTGCAGGAGCATGAGTGACCACTTTAGGCATCCAAATTATCGTACTCACACGAGGCTTCCGTTTGGTGATAAATTTGTGTATTGGGTGACCGTATCCAGACATTTATATAAGAGATTGTTTAAAGTAACATTCCAAGAATAGGAATATTTTTAAATGGGGAATTTGGTCCAAGTATAAGACCTTCACCGCTGACATATCCTGCTCCTTTTTTCATAAACAGACCGGATCCTGTTATCGAACTACCCTTTTTCCACGGTGATAGAATAAGACCTTCCCCAGCAGGCCTTATCTTACAGCATATTCCTCCTTTTTTAACGTAGAGCACGCCAGATCCATGTGAGATCGAAGATCCACTTATTTTATCGACAATTTTGGAACCAGCTGCAGAACCCAATCCTGTTAAGGCTCCTGTGGCTAAACTCGGAAGAACACTAGACAGAAGAAATTTTCCGGCTGTTGCTAAGAACGGTAGAATAGCGCCAATAAATCCGCCTTCGACTCTCGCATTGTCTTCTAATTGCTTTTTACCCATTTTAATTGTCACACCAGTTCCATTCTGATACGCTTTAGTTATCTTGTTAATTTGCCTCTGGTTTAGAGCTAATACATGCTCACCAGTTATATCTCCATGAGAAAGTCTTATACTCACTCCAGTTCCTGCTTGAGCAGCTCGCTTAATCTTCTCTTTTTGTCCTTCAGAAATATTTACCTTGACCTTCGCGTAAGCGCTCATTTTATATTAAATATAAACTTTAAATTAAACCTCTCTTATGTGAAATCGTATCGACAATTCCTCACCTCTTAAATTAATAAGTTTTCCATTTTGGTCTATTAGTTTTGTTTCCATCGATGAAATAGAGTATAGCGTTATTGGAAGATAAACGAGATTATGAGGAGATTCGATTATCTTATAGCCAGGCCCGACCGATGGAAAGAAAGAATAAATTATGTTCTCTGTAGTTCCGTTGGCATACGATGATCCTATTATATCACTGGTAATTCGTAAACTATTCACGCTGTTTATATCGACTATGTGCTCTGATTCGTTATATCCTTCGGAGTATACACGACGCTGAAATCCTAGAACGGTGCTAATTGAATTTTCTACTGTAAAATCAACTTTATAGTTCTCATCAATTTCCAAAACCGCCTTTAACGTGTTGTTATTTGGTTGCAACTTTATACATTGTCCATGACCTTCTTCTTTTAGAATTCTTTGTATGTATTCATTTAAGTCTTCGATTTCATAGCAACCAGTTGGAATGTCTAATTCTTCCCATGTTACACCGTTATCTGGTGAATATACGAATTTATTATTTGTTTCGTCTATATTAGGAAAACTGTAGTAAGTTTCAAGATTGACAAGAGCCATTTCATACTTTTTACTTTTGTCCAGTTCGATTAGTGGATTAAATTTCGTTCGAATTCGTGTGCTCCTTTCGCTCAACAAAATGCAAAAGGATTCTTTAGCCTCTGTGTTGCGTGCAATCGTTTCAGTGTTAAGCAAAATCTTTTCCAGTAGGGTTTCCATTTTAAATAGTTATTTTTAAACCAAGAATATAAAATCTTAAACTTCGCTATCATTTTATTATTGATTTTATTTAATATAAAAAGTATCTAAACCAGATCTGTACTTACCATTATTTGTTTTACTAGTCAGGTCTATAACCACAAAACCATGCGTTTCATCCCACGCAGTTTTGCATAGTTTTCTAAATTCTTCTATAGTCATATCATCTACACCTATATGATCGCTGTATATATGATTAATATTCTTGAGGTCTTGAGGGAACAAACATATAAAGTTGGCATTCTCTCGGATAGTTTGTCTAGGTAGTTTGAAATAATTTTGTGCTAGGTAAAAGCAGTCTACATTACTATGCCTACCTCTTATATAATACGATTCACATTTATTCTGCTTCTCTAATTGTAAGTCGTCGAAAATCATGAGATTCTTTTTATCTCGACTTAAGTCTCGTGGATCTGGAACATCTTCCGAAGTTTCAAAGAATTTACAGTCTATATCAGATTTCTTATCCATGTTTTTAGACATCTCCTCAACAACGGACGATGGAGATACATTTAATTTCATTATCTCATCTCGGTTATCAAAAAGTCTTATAATTGCTTCCTTTGGCAATTTCTCTTCGAATGCTTTCTTAAGTATCTTATATTCCGGTTGAAAAAGCGATTTGCCAAAGATTTGCAAGTTATCGTAATCTAACCAACCAGGTCTCAGTAATAGATTAAGTAGTAAAGTTGTTTTACCGCATTGAGACTTACCTACGATCAAACCTCTGATACTTCTTGGTAAGAGAGGACTGTTGAAGCGTTTAGATGAATCTTCATTCCAGGATAGGTCTTGGACTTCCATTTTAATTATATTATATTAAAATGGAGTATTGTGTTAAGTGTAAACGAAAAACTGAATCCAAAGATATTCAACGAGTCGTCAGTAAAAATGGCAGACCTATGATTAAAAGTGTATGCGTTGAATGTGGCGCTAGAAAAACTCAGTTTACTAAAATGTCTACTACTGTACAAGGAGGTGATTTGGTATCAGCTCTCAATTCTGCTACTTCTAATATTAAACTTCCATGGGCAAAGTACCCGGGTGAAATGCATCTTCCAGGACATTCTTTCACGGGTCCAGGTACTCGATTGGATTTGAGATTGAATCCTGACGGGACGCCAAAAGACTGGAGTAAACCAGTAGATAGGGTTGATGAAGCGGCCTACCGTCACGACCTAGCTTATGCTAAACATACTGATACAGCAGGGAGAAACGTCGCTGACAGAGCTATGATAGATGAATTAAATAATATACCTAATCCTTCGTTCCGCGAACGAATTGAAAGATCTATAGTTAAACCAATATTATCGACGAAGACCCATTTTGGAATGGGGTTGAAAAAAAAGCTCTGAGATGGACAGACCAACTTGCTGACGAATTGCATAAACCTATAGTCAGGAAGTTCAGGAAGCGAGTTGTTTATGTTCAGGGAGTGGACAAAGTTTGGGCAGCAGACTTGATTGACATGCAGGCTTATGCTAAATTTAATTCTGGGGTGAAATATTTGTTAAGTGTTATTGATATATTTTCCAAGTATGCATTTATTCAGCCGTTAAAAGATAAGCGAGGAGAATCTGTGGCAGATGCTTTCGTTAAAATATTTAATACGAGTAAAAGAAGGGGTGAAAAACTTTGGGTCGATAAGGGAACAGAATTCTATAATAAACAGGTAAAATCATTAGGTATGCAGTTGTACTCAACTGAGAATGAAGAGAAATCTTGTATCGTAGAAAGATTTAATAGAACAGTGAAAGAGAAAATGTTCAAATATTTTACAGCGAATTCAACTCAGAGATATATCGATGTTTTAGATAATATGGTTAGTTTATACAACAACACAAGACATTCTTCCATTAAAATGACTCCTGTTAAAGCGAGTATCAAAGCAAACGAATGGGTTGTGTGGATGAATCTGTATGGTGATGCTGTACCTGAAACTATTAAACCTAAATTTTCGGTAGGAGATAAAGTAAGAATTTCTAAGAAGAAAAAGACATTTGAGAAAGGCTACACAAATCGTTGGACACAAGAAATTTTTACTATAACACACATTCAATACACAGACCCTATAACCTATAAAATATCAGATTATAATGGAGAACAAATACAAGGGACATTTTATGAAGCTGAGTTACAACTGACAACGCAAGATACATTTAAAATAGAGAAGATTATTAGGAAAAGTGGTAATCGGTCTTTGGTTAAATGGTTAGGCTATGATAATTCATTCAATTCATGGGTTGACAATAAAAACTTGATGTCATTGTGAATTTAAATGATTTACTACTACTATTAGCAAACTGATTTACTACTACAGCCCTTGTGCAATCATTACTTCTCTATGAATCACAACACGCTTTAACAACAAGTTCTAATGTACATCCGCAGCCTGTTCTAAGAAGAAAAAGACATTCGAGAAAACAAAATTCTTGACTTTTTGGAACGGATGACTAAAAAAAAAAAAAAAAAAAAAAAAAAAACCTAGAAAAAAAGTTAGAAAAAAAAAAAACAAAAAACAAAAAACAAAAAAAAAAAAACCTAGAAAAAAAAGTTAGAAAAAAACCTAGAAAAAAAGTTAGAAAAAAAACCTAGGAAAAAAATTAGAAAAAAAAACCTAGAAAAAAAGTTAGAAAAAAAGTTAGAAAAAAAAACCTAGAAAAAAACTTAGAAAAAAAACCTAGAAAAAAAGTTTATTTGCGTCTTCTTGTCCTGTAAAATTGCCTATCTCGTGACAAAAATTTATCTTGGGGACAGAACCGGAAGTTTGGTGACAGATTCAGAGGTGAAGGACGATTTTTCAACAAATTGCACCGCGTAGGATAAGACTTTATCGCATTGCACCGCGTGTCATAAGATCTATCGTATTGTGCTCTGTGTGAAGTGTCAACGATGTTATAGGCCGGTTGCTGCGTGGCTTTTAATAGGTAGCAGGTGTGCACTGTTGCTGTATTTGACAACAAAGACCTGACAAGTCTACGTTAAAACTAGACTCAACGTATTAGACTTGTGTCGATCAATAATGTTGGAATGTCTGTCGATGGATCAATAATCCTAGCTGTGGTATAGTTCACATTCCTTTCTCGTCCCCGGCACGAGTATGGAATGTGGTGTTTCCAGGGATGACAAACACGTTGGCTGTTTGCTTGGTGTTAACAATTGCTTTGTCGATGCGTGGTCGGAGACAGGCTGCAAATTGATCGTTCCACCCGTCGCCGCAAAACGTTTTAATCGATTGTTGTGTGGACGGAGACAGGCTGCAAATTGATCGTTCCATCCGTCGGCGCAAAATGTTTTAATCGATTGCTGTGTGGTCGGTGACTGTGCTGCAAATTATTCGTTCCTTCCATCTCCAGAAAAAGGTGTATAGATTCAGAGAAACTGTTGAATGTCCCTTTCATCCAGTATAATTCGTTGTGGGTTAATGAAATCTTCGTAATCATGGTCTGGGTCAGCTGTAATTGGAAGGAGGTTCAAAGTTGTTGGGGCTTGTTGAATTTGTATAGGATTGATGTCAAAAACTCTGGATTGAGCAGAAGCGATGCCGGGTAATTTTAGTCGTTCTGCCAGTTGAATATCTGTTCCAAGATGCTTAAGAATCCGATTGTGGTGTTTAGAAAATTGTTTAAAACTTAACTCGGAAAAAATTAATCTAGGATAAATTCGGATTAGCATATAGAAAAGAATATATCGCTGGACTGTTGCGTAATTCATACGAAATTCCTGCTGGTAAAATTCCGTAATGTTGTTACCTTCAGGCAAGAAATTGCGGGCATTTGTGTAAATCTGTCCTCTGTGATAGGCTACGACAAGATGTAGGTTATTCGTCGTCCGTCCTTCTTGTAGTACTCGTTCATGTGCAGCTTTTAATAGGTGTAGATCAGTTAAGTCCAGTTCAACGAAATCCGTATTAAGATGCCAGTCAAATCCTTCGACATTGTCTATTAAATGTTGCTCGTATTCATCGATTTTTTGTCTTATTTGTGGAATTATCGCTTCATTGAATATGTGCGTGTCATGTGATTGAGCGATACGTCTTTCTGTACATCTCTTTTTCGGTGGCTTTTCAAGAATTTGATTTATCTCCCGCATCTTACCTTCGAAAATTTGCCTAGAAAGGACATCATCTTGAAAAACAGAATTTAAAGCAAGATGTATGGCGTCATCGGAATATTTCGCGATATCACGAATTAAAGAAGCCATTTCTGATGTAGACCTATACGCACAAGCACAGAACGTTGAAAGCCAGCTGACGTCTGAAAATTATTTGCAACAGACAACTGTTTAGTTACTGTCATGACAACAAGACCGAAACACAGGGATGTCCGATTTCTGAGTCTCGAGATTATGTAAAAAAGTCGCCCAAAATCTCGAGACATTTCAAAAGGAGCCCAAATATCGCGAAGTGGTATGGTTGAAAATTAAGCCTACAGCCGATTGCGCCTTTAAAAAGTAGCCCAACGCATACACTTTTGTAACACCCTAGCAACTCCGTGCAGTACTGCAGACCTTTATTTACAAATCACCATAGGGATTACTGCGACGCAGATCCAGCAATCAATGTAACCGACCGTGGTGTTTGCAGTAATTATCGACTATGCGCTGTCGCGTGGAACTCGGAGTCAATATAGTATTCTCCCGTGCTGTTTGCAGTAAATATTGACTGCTGCCACGGTCCACGCGGGTCGATACATTCTCTCCGCCACGATCATTGCAGCATTGGTAAATATTAACCGACGAAGGCTGTTGTCCACTTTGGCTTTGCTTATGCTGTTCGGTGCACGACATCCAATAGAAAAGACGCATCTTATCCAAAACACTTAAGAATTTTAGCTGACCATTTTATCTGCTTTATTAGCTTCTTTCAAAATGGCGGAGCTTGTTAGAATCAATTTTAAGAATTTTAACTAGTCTAATAGAGTAATGAGTCAGTTACTTGTGGTGGTGTCCCGAGGTAAGCGATTTATATAACGTCCTTGGCCTATATTCCACTTCGATAGCGTCTGGTCCCAGTGCTTGGTCCTAGTGCTTGGTTCTAGTGTTTGGCCTAAGTCTTTGGTCCCAGTGCTTGGTCCCAGTGTTTAGGCCTAGTGTTTGGGTTCAGTGTTTGGGCTTAGTGCTTGGTCTCAGTGCTTGGTCTCAGTGCTTGGTCCTAGCACCATTTAATCTGTTTTATTAGCTTCTTTCAAAATGGCGGAGCTTGTTAACTCTATTACTACTGAACAGAGCTGCAATGGCAGTAAAACCAGTGCATTTATGTCCAGGCCAAGACAATTGTGGACTTTTTCTTATTGTATTCCAAAGATTAAGTGTTTGCAGACTTTGTTTAGTACTTTTCTTCACTTTAGCACTTTTCAATAATGTGTACCAGTTCGTGTAAGCAGTAAGTCCTTACACAGTATGATCATTAATGTTCATGTTTGGCACTGTAGTGTAATGGTGGGTTTGGAGCCGCAGGGTTCCAGATTCGAATCCATGTCAAGCCGCTACATAGTGACCTTCAGCAAGTCCTCCAATTGCAATAAATTGCTCATGCGCTTTGGCGTGAAACTCTGATGCAGTGTTTGTGCTGTTGTCAGGGATTCTTCTAATTAGTGAGTTTGAAGGTGCACTATAGCAAATGTGAGAAGTAAAAAAACTGTTTTAGGCAATAACTCTGAATCTATGCACGTTTTGGATTTTTAATGTTGGTTGTATGTCTTCATTTTTTTTGAAGTGATGTAATGTTTCCAGGCTTGTTTTAGTTTTATTCATTGTGGTGCTGTTGCAGTGTTACTGTGCCAGTTAGAGTAAAGTGTAATTCCTAACGTGTTATTCAGGATCATTTTTTCTTATGTGAAAAGTTTTTTTATTCAAAAACTCGGTTAACTGCACGATTTTAGATTTTCAAGGAGTTTTGGGATATAAGTTTTACCCATATATTTGCTAATTTTTGTACTTCACGGTTTACAATGTTCTTGTCTGTTTTTACTTATTGTGTCTCAGGTGAAGTGATGTTTCCAGACTTATTTTAGTATTTTCCTTCATTTTGGTGCTATCGGAGGACTGTTATACCAGTTAATGTAAACAGTTTTTCTTTACGAGATGAAGGCTAGATGATCAGCAATGTTTGTGAAAAACAAATTCTTGGCAATAACTTTGAAATACTACACAATTTTTGTTTTTCATCGAGTTTAGTGGTATGGTTGTATGTTTTTTTAAATTTTTGACAGAACAATGTAGCCCTCACAGATAGCGCTTAATGAAGCGCCTCCAGTTAAGCTCCACCACTGCCAATAATTTGGATTATTGTGTTTTAGGCTATGTATAAATTTATATAGCGCCTCTCACAGTGCACACCAATAAGAGTCGCTCCCAGGGCGTTATACCAAGAATATTACAGTGAATATTACAGGCAGTGCCAAGCCTGGCGAAAGGAGGAGGGCGACACTAATTATCTTTAATATTACACTGCATGTGTCGTTTTACAGCAGCAAGCAGTTAAGCTAGACTGTTGAAGATTATGTGTGTGCTTTAGCTACAACTTAACATATGTATAGCATATATTTGTATTAAGGCAACTTGACTATGTTTTGTGTAATTAGTAGACTATTATACAAGCAGGTGTGTTGTCGTATTTAAAAAACTTTTTGTGTCTTGTTTCTGCACTAAGCTTTTTTGGTGAATAAAGATTGATATATGAATAGTGTAAATAACCTTATTTAGCAAGTAAATATAAAGAGTTAAATTTAACAATGCAAACATAGCTGATATTTCTGAACCTATGTGGATCTAACTGTAATAGGCAAGCTACATATAGCCTACTATGAATAAGTTAATTCAGCTACGCCTATATTCATCGAACTGAAAGCTATGCTCATCTAACTATACAAGAAGAGCTACATGTACTATGAATAAGTTCATCCAGCTTTATATACGGGTGTTTAGACGAGCTCACAAAGTAGCCGCTACAATGTCATATACAACAATGGGTAATCAAGTACCGCTCCGTAGCTGAGGCAAGCGACCCTACGGAAAATCTGTCAAAGCTATAATGGTAATTTGCGTATAATGGGCTACTCGGAACGCCCAAGTCATATTTGATTCGTCTTAGGACCTATAGGTAGCGTGCGTATAACGATAGTTATTTCAGCAAAAGACCTAGGCGACGTGCGTATAGGCATAGTTGTTACAGCAAAAGACCTGTAGGCAGCGTGCGTATAGTACTAGTTGTTTTAGCAAAAGACCTAGGCAGCGTGGGTATAGCCATAGTTGGTTCAGCAAAAGACCTGTAGGCAGCGTGCGTTTAGTCATAGTTGCTTTAGCAAAAGACCTGTAGGCAGCGTGCGTATAGTCATAGTTGTTTCAGCAAACGACCTGTAGGCAGCGTGCGTATAGCCATAGTTGGTTCAGCAAACGACCTGTAGGCAGCGTGCGTATAGCCATAGTTGGTTCAGCAAAAGACCTGTAGGCAGCGTGCGTTTAGTCATAGTTGCTTTAGCAAAAGACCTGTAGGCAGCGTGCGTATAGTCATAGTTGTTTCAGCAAACGACCTGTAGGCAGCGTGCGTATAGCCATAGTTGTTTCAGCAAACGACCTGTAGGCAGCGTGCGTATAGCCATAGTTGGTTCAGCAAAAGACCAAATGGCAGCGCTTATAAGCATGGAAAGGTGAATCAGCTAGTTATTGATAACAACGATGATTTACTTGGATCAGATTAGGCCCTAGGAAGCTAATTATCATCTTTGAATTATAGCTGAATCCACTGATTAAATTGGTGACCCGGCTTTGCAAAATTAAGAGTGTAGTAGGCCTAAGATATGTGACTTTACGGAGGTTAATTCCTTAAACTAATTTCGTGTTTTTGCGTAGATTTGCATAATAAGCTACTGTAACAGAGCAAGTTATTCGAAAAATTGATTGACGTGCAGGACTGCACAAACAATATTTTAAAATCTTTCTTTCTTAGTATCATCAGGCACATTTTTGATCCATTAAGTTGTGTAGGCCTACAAGAGCTAAAATCGCATTCCAATCATGGACTAAAGTATTTGAAATTGAATTTACATTTGTAGACATTGACGAGTGTACAGATATACCAGCCAAATGTGAACATACCTGCTCTAAATCAGTCGGTAGTTATACGTGCAGCTGCAGAGCAGGATATCTTTTGGCATCAGACAAACGATCGTGCAATGGTGAGTGACAGGAAAGGACAGACTTGCACACGTCCGCTGAACGCCAGTACTTTATTATAGGCATAGTACTACTTCTCTATTTTTGGCTTATCGAAAAATTCAGTAAGGCTTACCGATTTCTTTTAGGCAGCAGCGATTTTGCTATGTAGCCTACATGTAAACTCGTTGTAATAAAACCTCAGCATTGGAAGAGACTGACAATGTTAGAAGTAATTGCAAATGCATTGCTGGGTACAATTTAAAACTGAATCTAATCGCAGGCCTAATCGTAATCGTAATCGTAATCTCCAAATTTCTAAGGCGCCACTCGATAGCTAAGCGCGGGGCACCAGCTTATTCACAAGCGCTGTTTTGAGTCCAAAGGGTTGTCCGTAAGAGTAGTCCATGATGATCTGGGTTGAGAATTTGGAGTTGGTATTAACATAATAACATAGCTTTCTAGTTAACAATAACTATATATGTATACACCGTGATTCAAAAAAGTCAGCCAAATTGTTTTTCATATATCTCTAATACCTGATGACATATCACGCTAACATTTTCCAAATATTTAGAGAAGTTGACCAAGAATATGATTCCAAAATTTCATGAGATAAAGTTTAACGGATAAAAAGATATGAATATTTAAACTTTATATACCGAAATTACAGTTTACAAGCAATTTTTCTGTCAGTTTCAATAAAAAGTAAGACTGTTTTTAACTCGTACATTAAAATAGTTGAAAGTGAATAATGAGAATCGAAACAATAAAGAGCGCAGAGAAGGAAGTCCTGTTTGCACACAAAGCTTTTCTAGCATAACCAATAGTTTTACTTGTAACTAAACGGGCCATCGTTTAGTATCAAATGAACTTTCTTGCAATGGTCGTGACAAAAGATTCGTTGCTGTAGTCTACTAACCGTGGTTTTGATAATATTAAAATCGACCGCTTAAGAAGTAAACCCCCTTGAAAAGAGCAAGCATTTTTTTCAAAGATCCTTGATATAAATCTAAAGATCAGTGATTTAAATCTTCAATATTTTGAAGAGACGACTTGACTATAAACAACTCTAATAGACGATGTCACCAATGATTAGCCTATAAGGACTTTTAGTTGTCAATGCAGTGGGACATCGCGATGACATTTTATTTCTGATCTGATTTTGCTGGGCGTACGCTATCATTCGATGTTTTTTAGCTTGGAAGTACAATAAAACTAAAGTTTGAGAACTCCTGAACTAGACGAGAGTCCATGTTCTAGAAACGTTATAAACTTATTGATAATTGCAGAGATTGATGAGTGCACTGAAGGAATATCTGCATGTGCACAAATCTGTTCTAACGCAGTCGGTACCTACACCTGCAACTGTACAGCAGGCTATCGTTTAGCACCCGATGAACTCTCATGCATCGGTGAGTCGCGTCTCTGTTTTTTGTTAACTGTGTGTCTAATCCTAGCATGCATGCTAAGTTTATCGAAAGCTTTCAAAAGTGCATTGTAGAACACAATAATTGAAAAAGCTTGTTTGCAGATACCAACGGGTGTTCTCAAAAGTATGTGGATGATCAGTGCCATATAAGCTAATTTGTTATTCTTCAGTTGTGGCTCACCAGCAACTTGTGAAACTATAATCATGCTTCTGCTTCGCCTTCATTTATATCCATGCGACTAATTTTTAATTCCCACTTATTGTTCTATCTAGAGGATTTCAGCATTACTGCGCAAGTAGGTGAACGTCCGGGATTTGAAGGTCACCATGATAACAACTGGATATTACAGACATCTGGTATTTTGGTCATCGTTGTCATATTTTGCGGCGTTGCTTCAGTAATCACAGCATCTGTTGTTTGCGTTGTCAAAAGGTCGAAGAAACGGAAAAGAAATAAAGGTTGCTTATACTTTTATTCCGCTACATTCATTAAGTTTTTGCTGTGTGAACACTGGCAACGTCTTGCTAATTAAACATCTACAGGGTGGGCCATAAAAAATAACCCCTACGGTTTTTTGCCCATAATTATCTTGGCCAGAAGTAGGCCTAAGAATTTCGAAATGAAATTTTACAAGCTTGAAGGCAGTTCATTTATACACACGATGGCAAGATTTCATCAAAATATTTACACAGAACAAAAGTTATATCACTTTTAGTGAGGCCACCCGTCGTTTTTAGATGATTCAGAAACGAAACGCAATAAAAATTAGTTTTTTTGTGCTAATATCTTGGCCACAAGTAAGAATTTCGAAATGAATCTTTATAGGTTTAAAGACATTTCATATTTACACATGATGGCCAGATTTCATCAACATATTTCAAACACAACAAATGTTATACCACTTTTAGTGAGGCCAGACAACGTTTTTGACGATTCAAAAACGAAACGCACCAAAAAGTAACAAAAACGTGATTTTATTAAGTCTCATCTCAAATAACTGTTGTCAAATGAACTTGTTAATGCTTCACAGCTTGTGTTCAATGTGCCCACCCCCAGTGTCAACACTTCTTTTGAGTCTCTTTGCAAAGTTCTTGATGGAACTGTTGATTAATCTGACAGATTCCTTATTAATTTTTACCAATTTGATTGCCATCTTGCTAAGTGACTTCTCAATGACGTGCAGCTACGCTGGTGCCCTGTTTCTTTTTTAAATAGTAATAATAATGATCATCTGACAATATGAAGCCTATTTGATAGCAAATATTTGAGATGAGACTTAATAAAATTGTGTCTTTGCTACTTTTTGTTGCGTTCCCCTACTGAATCGTCAAAAAGCAGTGGTGGCCTCAATGAATGTGGTATAGGCTAACCTTTGTTCTGTTTGAAATATTTTGATGAAATCTGGCCATCATGTGTAGATATGAATTGTCTTTATGCCTGTAAAATTTCATTTAGAAGTTCTTAATTCGGACCAAGATATTGGCCAAAATAATTAAATTGTTTTTTTGCAACTTTTGTTGTGTCGCGTTTTTGAATCGTCAAAAAACGGTGGGTGGCCTCACTAAAAGTGATATAACTTTTGTTCTGTTTGAAATATTTTGATGAAAACTGGCCATCTGGTGTAAATATGAATTGTCTTTAAACCTGTGAAATTTCATTTCGAAATTCTTACTTCTGGCCAAGATATGGGCAAAAAACCGTAGGGGTTACTTTTTATGGCCCACCCTGTACAGTGTACATTAAGAAATTGATTCTTGTACATTTAACTCCACCTCATGGTATCTTAGGAAGTTAGGAAAGCCTGAGCCTTTTCCAAGCCAGTATAAAGGAGGAGAGTTCCGCGGTGGGCTTGCAGCCTACCCGGGTAAAAAAGCATGCGCACAACAGAAACAACAGAAATGCAGTAAATTCACTCGGAGACCCGTCAAAAAAGCAACCGACGAAAGAGTGCATACATATGAATTTATTACATGAAATGCACTGAAAAAAGTCTCCTTTATTTTTATGATAATACTAGCGTACCCGGCCACGCGTTGCTGTGGCTGAAAAGAGCATCCAACCATCCCTACCTCTCCCCCACCCCTCACCACCCCTCCCCTCCACTCCCCCTGGCCCACCAACTCCCCCTCCCCCTCCTCCACCCCACCACTTCCCCTACCCTTCTCCTCCCCTCCCCTCCCCATCCGCCTACCCCTCGCTGCATCTCTCCCTCCTCCATCGCTACCCTCCGCTCCCTTCCCACCCTCTTCGTCCCGCTCCCTCCGCTCCTTTCCTCCCTCACACCATCCCTTCCTGACAGCGGATAGAGCCCAAGAATGGTAAAAGGCCGCTTTCGTTTTTGAATGAACGGAAATTATTATGCGACTCGCTTATGACGTCACGGCACGCGACCTCATTCATGTTTCGTCTGGTCACTGTGTTAATTACCGGCGACGTGATGAAATAGCCTACGAATTTGATCAAATATTGTTGTTAAAGATTGCGGTTTTTGAAGAAGAAAAAAACATTCAAAGAACATGCACGTATTCAAATGGAACGTTTTGGTGAGATTTTGAAAAGAATCGGTCCGTTACTTTGGGAGATCCTGTTCGCCTAAATTTGGTGCGTACGCCGTTACATTTCTATTTATATAGATAATTCCTCTAATGACGTATACAAATTATAATTTACCCACCAAGTAACTGGCGATGAACAGAACTGAGTAGAGGAGAAGCGTTTCCCGATGTGCAGATCTGCGCGAGAAGGACGAAGTACTAAGTAAAATACATGTATGATGATTATGTTTGCCAAGTAAACATAAAAATTAATCTTACTCATTCGATGCGACAGAGAAAACTTAATGTCTTTCAGAGTATCTTAAGTCTACTGTCTACACAAGCGCATTGTTTTATGTATGTATGTATGTATGTATGTATGTATGTATGTATGTATGTATGTATGTATGTATGTATGTATGTATGTATGTATGTATGTATGTATGTATGTATGTATGTATGTATGTATGTATGTATGTATGTATGTATGTATGTATGTATGTATGTATGTATGTGTGTGTGTATGTATGTATGTATGTATGTGTGTGTGTATGTATGTATGTATGTATGTATGTATGTATGTATGTATGTATGTATGTATGTATGTATGTATGTATGCATGTATGTATGTATGTATGTATGTATGTATGTATATGTGTATGTATGCATGTATATGCATGTGTGTATGTATGTATGTATGTATGTGTGTATGTATGTATGTATGTTTGTATGTATGTATGTATGTATGTATGTATGTATGTTTGTATGTATGTATGTATGTATGTATGTATGTATGTATGTATGTATGTATGTATGTATTTGAACATTTACGTAGTGCCTTGCAATAACCTTACGAAAGACCTATGCATGCAACACAAGTGGCCCTATGTCATTGGCTATTGACATTGTTGATTGAAATTTGTTTCAGAAGGGCAGAAAGGTTTACAAAGTGAAAATGCTACAAGGGATAATGACTATCAGTTGCAAGATACTGTGACGATGATGAATCAACTTTCCGACAACATCAGAAAACATTCGGAAGAAAACGATGCATCGGCGCAAGGATGCGACAGCAAGAATTTCAGTTAGTTTCTTGAACATTATGTATTTTCTTGCACTGAATCCAGAAAATATACGCTACTTCGTCTTCTAACTCCAGGTCTTTCGACTCTTTCCATTCAGCTTAGAGCCTTAGAGTGAACGGTACTACAACTGCTCTCGTCCATTGCATGTACTAGAATAATGATAGCGATGTTACTAGGCCTACATTGTATAATGTCTCTCGGAAAGATTGGATATCCCTACAGGGTAATCACATCTGTGGAGATGGACTAAGGGTCTTCATGTGTGCCTTCTGCAACTCGTTGCATTAACGCATAGACTATTAGGCCTATGTTGTGTTAATATTTGTTTTAGAAGGGGAAAACGAAGTGAAAATTGGAAACGTTACAAACGAGGACACCTATCAAGAACTGTCTGCGGTGGCGGCAGAGAATAATGTCTACGAAGTCATCAGGAAGAAACCATGAAATTCAATCGGCGTACATGATAATTATTGTCGGTTTAATGAAAAGCCAACAACGTTTCAAGTCTTACATGTACATCAGATAGACTCAACACTTTTCAAGATGTAGGCCTGTAATCCTAGTAACAATAACCGAAACTTTAATGCAGTGAGCTAACTATAGCATAGAAAACAGTAATTCAATGCGAGCATTATTCAGATAGGCCTACTTAATAGACCTATAGCTACTTCTGAACGAACATACGTGAACCTGTTTTTATGTGTGTAAGCGTATTTAATGTAGGCCTAGTACAGCGGCCAGTTGATTGTTTGCACAACAGCGACGAAACAGGCCAAAGTGCACAGCTGCGTTTTAGGCGCGCGATTTGAGACGACTGTCTGGACGACTGTCTGGAAGACGGCGGATTGAGAGAAAGAATGAGCGTCTGAGGAATGAGTCACGAGTTTAGGCTGTGATAAGTGTAGTAGTAGTTGCTGTTTAGTTGTAGTAGAGAAGAGTCGTTGTTGCTATGATAATGCAAGGATAGACATTATCGTGTTGTTGCTGCTGTTTCATCTTTACGTTGGATTTGATTATAATATACTTTGGAAACCTATCGTCGTTGTCGTTGAAGTAGAATAAGGAATTCCTGTAGAACTTTAACTAGACCGTAGATTCAAGTCAGTTAAGTCCTTAGGGATAGGTCTTAGGCTGAAGAACATTACCAGTAAAGCTACCGAGGAGACTGGGAGGTCAACGCAGAGAAAGAGGCGGTGACATTTGGTGCAGCACGGTGGGATACGAACTTACAAATTTTCGAACGCTGGTTTGAGGATACGAATTTGCGAAAGTTTGGGCACGAATTTACGTGGATTGGTGAGACTTATCTACGGAATTATTCACGGAACGAATTGATATTCACATGGTTGATATCATATTCTTATCTACGGACGTTGTGTTTTTCTCATCGAAGCCACGGAAATTTCTTATCGACGCCACGGAAATTTCTCATCGAAGCCACGGAAATTTCTCATCGAAGCCACGGAAATTTCTTATCGAAGCCACGGAAATTTCTCATCTACGGACGCTGTGAAATTATTCGGAGAAGCAACTGGTGCATTGTACGACAGTGTGAAACGACAATTCAACGGACGGAAAGGTAGGAAAAACTTGCTTGTCTATAAAAGAAGCAATAGCAACAGTGAAGTAAAGAAGTAAGATGGAGCAACTTACAGAGCAAAAACAAGCAGCGATCAAGAAGATGGCTTCTGAAAGAATAATAAAGTTACTAATTGAAGCAGGTTTAGACGCAGAAGAAGTCGGACAGATGTCGAGGGAGAATTTGATGAGAACTTTGGCTGATCTTTGGGTCAAGAAAGAAGCTGAAGAAGAAGGTGCTGTTGGCGGTACTGTAGAGAAGCCGGTTGAGAAGCCACAGGCACCGATGTCTATGGAGGTGTTGCTGCAATTCATGATGATGAGAGAGGAGCAACGAGCAGAGAAAGAAGAACAACGTAGACAAGAAGAGAAGCAGAAAGAAGAGCAGCGCAGACAAGAGGAGAAAGAGCGTAAACAAGAGGAGAAAGAGCGTAAACAAGAAAAGAAAGAGAAAGAAGAGCAGCGCAGACAGGAAGAGAAAGAATTGCGACAACAAGAGATAGAAAAAGCAGAAAGGATGAGACAGCAAGAGATAGATATGCAGAAGCAGCAGTTCCAGCTTCAGTTAGAACAAATGAAAATAGATCGTGACGAAGCAGAACGACGAAGAATGGAGTTAATGATAGAGTACGAAAAAGCAAGAAAAAGCGATGAAGAAATACGAAAGCAGCAGATTGAGGACAAAAAGGCTCGCGAGGAAGAAAAAGAAAAGATGCGTTTACAAGAACTGGAGAGAGCAGAAGAAATTCGTCAGGAAGAATTTCAAGCCGGAAAAGACAATTTGGAAAAAGCAGAAAGAGAAAGAGAAGAGCAGATGCAGTTAGAACAAAAGAAACTTGCTATCAAGGAGGCTCAACTTAAAGAAATGGCCATTGAAAAAGAAGAACGCAGAAAGCAGTTAGAACTGTTGCAGCAGAAGATTGAACAAGAAGAACTGCGGAGAATCGAAGATCAAGATCGACTGAAGAAGAGAGACGAAGATGATCGTAAGAGCCGAGAAGTGTCAGAACAGATTAGGCTCAGAGAAAGTGAGACAATGGTGTCCAAGATTAAGAAGATAGGTGACGCAATGAAGCATGTGTTACCGAAGATGCCGTATGATATGATGGAAGTGCCATTATATTTTGAAACAGTTGAAAATGCATTCAATAGCTTCGCTGTGGAAAAGCAATATTGGGTGAAATTGTTGTTGCCATTGATGACCCCGAGAGCGCGAACGGTATTGAATCGATTGTCATTTGAGAATTTAGATAAATACGATGCAGTGAAAGAGCATTTGTTGAAGGAATTCAAGTTAACAGCTCGTGAGTACAGGTCAAGGTTTGCAGATGCCAAGAAGACAGCCGAAGAAACGTATACGATGTTCACGGCTAGGCTGAAGAACCTGTTGAATTATTATGTCCGAAGTAGAAGAGTGGGCAAAGACTACGAGAAGCTGTTTGATTTGTTAGTGGCGGATAAGCTGAAAGAATGTTTACCACCAGGTCCACTACAGTTTGTCTTAGCAAAAGAGGGCACAGAATGCTTGGAAGCTAGTAATGTTGCAGATCTCGCAGATATACATGTAAACAATCGGATTGGTGTGATGTTCCAAGACAAACCGAAATTTGAAGCATGGGACAATAGTCCAAAGCAACCCAAGTGGAACAAGGATAGCAAAGACACCGGAAGCCAAGCCAAGAGTAATGATGCAAAGAAAGATGATTATTCTGGAAAGCAGTGGTCGCAAGATAAACAACAGTCAACGTGGGACAGACAAGCCTACAATCGAACTCCGCCGCTGGGACGCCCAACAGAAAGTAATGCATCTTACACGCCGTACAACAAGTGGGAGAACAAGGAGCAAAGAAGTTTTATCAAGAAGCGTTGCCACAATTGCAATTCTGATAAACACCTAATAAAACATTGCCAAGCACCAGGAGCGGCAAATCTGAGGAAGAACTTTAGCAGAAGTGCAGAAAATCTTCGAGTAAACCAGATACAAGTGATAAATGCACCTCCTGGTTGGGAAGAACAATGCAACCAAGAAACAGAAGTAAAGTCAGTGATGAAGTGTACACCACGGTTTATAATACAAAGTAAAGACGATTGTTCACTTTTGAAGAAGATTGTATTGCAGCATGTGACAGTAGAAGTACGTGGGAAGGATAACAGTGGTCGTCCTGTACAAATTCAAGCATTGGTTGATTCTGGGACAGAGATACCCGTGATCAATGAAGAACTACTGAAAGGAGCGATAGTAGAAGAAATTGGCAGAGTACATTTGCAGTGTGTGGCTGGAGAGCCTATTCCAGCTAAATTAGTGGAGATTGAGGTGAGAATGAATTGTCAGACGGTAGGAGAAGATATGAAGGACAAGAAAGTAAATATTTCGCCATATTTAACGTTGGTGTGTGCCAGCATTCCAGCAGAACTGTGTAAAGAAAACAAAGAAAAGTTCTTGCTACATCCCGAGATAATTGCAGAACTGAGAGGGCTTTCACCAGTCAGTGTATTGCAAGGAGAATTACAAGCGCACGTGACGACAAGAGTACAGAGTCGGAGAACAGAAGTAGAAGATGAAGAAAAGGAACGGCTGAATGAAAGTTTGCTAGACGAGGACACTGAAAGCGAAGATGAAAAAGCAAAAGAAGGACTAACATCCGAGAATAATGAAAATGAAGAAGAGATGGCTGCATGTGAACGAAATGATAGTGAAGATTCGGAGAGCGATATGGAAATTTGTGAGAACATGAGGGAATTGTTTAAGGAGGATACGAATGATGAAAGACAGTTGGAGAAGCAAGAACAATGTGCCAGCCAATACAACAAGAAAGCAAAATATAAAGAATTCGAACTTGGAGAAATCGTCGAAGTACGACATACAACGTCAACTAACTACTGGATCTCACAATGGCACGGTCCATATATTGTTCTACAAAGAGGATCCAAAGATTCATATCTCGTGGACATGAAGGAACATGGTCAACGAATCGTGCATGCCATCCAAATGAGAAAGTTCATCACAAGAGCATTATCGTGTGGTCTTATCGAGGAAGAGGACGACGAATTCGGATCAGTGGTAGAAATACCGCTGAAAGACGATTATTCAGAGACGAAACAGACATTACTTCGAGTGGATGATAACATGTCTAATCAAATACTGTATGCAATTAACCGTATGAAAGGACTTGGATAATTTTCGCAATCATTTGAATGGACATTCTTTTAAGACATTTAGAATTGTTTCTGAAACAGATCTGATTGCATAATGTGATTTTATATATGTTTGAGGTTGGTAAACCATTTAATTTGTATTGTGTTAACAGAGATTTTGCTGTGGGAGATGTATTGTCACAGGTGGACTGCAGTGAAGGGATAGAACGTCCCGTTTCATTTATCAGTCAGAAACTGACAGATACACAGAGGAGATGGGCGACTATTGAGAAAGAAGCCTATGCAATCATATGGGCTTTAAACAAATTGAAAGAGCCAATAATAATATCTACGATTAATGTGTTTACAGATCACAATCCTTTAGTTTATTTGACTGAATCAATGAATCTGCTAAGTTAGTCAGATGGTTATTATCATTACAAAATTTGGACATTCTGTTGAACTACAAGAAAGGAAAGTTGAATGTAGTGGCTGACTGTTTATCTAGATTGTAGTGTATATTTTATGATGCCTTAGTGTAAGAATTGTGTGTATTATATTCATTAATGTACGTTCGCTAATTTTTTAAAGATAATTAGCTCTCTTTAAAAGAAAGGAAAGAGGTAATGTAAGCGTATTTAATGTAGGCCTAGTACAGCGGCCAGTTGATTGTTTGCACAACAGCGACGAAACAGGCCAAAGTGCACAGCTGCGTTTTAGGCGCGCGATTTGAGACGACTGTCTGGACGACTGTCTGGAAGACGGCGGATTGAGAGAAAGAATGAGCGTCTGAGGAATGAGTCACGAGTTTAGGCTGTGATAAGTGTAGTAGTAGTTGCTGTTTAGTTGTAGTAGAGAAGAGTCGTTGTTGCTATGATAATGCAAGGATAGACATTATCGTGTTGTTGCTGCTGTTTCATCTTTACGTTGGATTTGATTATAATATACTTTGGAAACCTATCGTCGTTGTCGTTGAAGTAGAATAAGGAATTCCTGTAGAACTTTAACTAGACCGTAGATTCAAGTCAGTTAAGTCCTTAGGGATAGGTCTTAGGCTGAAGAACATTACCAGTAAAGCTACCGAGGAGACTGGGAGGTCAACGCAGAGAAAGAGGCGGTGACAATGTGCATAGATTTTCTGTAGGACTAGGCCTATATACGCATTTTCATCCATAAAATCAGTGATGTCAAAGAGCAGCCCCGCAAGCCATTTCTGGCCTGATGATAATTTTATGGTCCACGGCGCATTGCCTAATGACTACCAAATTTGAGGATGACGATTACTTTTTAACATTTTCACTGGCAACACCATATATATATACATATAATTATATATATATATAAATAATTATATATGCCTATGCCCTAATATATATCATTGAGATTTTTCAACTATTTGCATCATTTTGACTAACTTTCTCCAGACTCACATCTATGTCCGGTTTACGGTTGGCTGTCAGTTCATAAATAGCCTATATGAAAAGTTTCCAAACTTTTTAAAATGTAAAATTCGATCAAATTTAGGCCCACTAAGAAGCGAAAGTGGACTGTGAATCAAGGAGTTTCACGATATGGACTAAAGGTCATATTTTGTTGAATAGGCCTATACTATAATCATCCAGTTTGATTAGTTCGTCAGGAAAGTTATTATCATTAAGCCATTGAGCCTCCGTAGACATTATGACACGAAGTAGACCAGTGGCCAGAGTATTAACCTGCCATTTAGCTAAGCTCCTCCCTCATGATATATACAGGGTGGGTCATAAAAAAGTAACCCCCTACCGTTTTTAGCCCATATCTTGGCCAAACATAAGAATTTTTATTTGAAACTTTGCAGTCGTAAAGGCAATTCATATTTACGTACAATGGCGCAATTTTAGCAAAATATTTCAATCAGAACAAAAGTTATATCACTTTTAGTGAGGCCACCCACCGTTTTTTGACGATTCAAAAACGAAACGCAACAAAAATTAGTTTTTTTGCTAATATCATGGCCAGAAGTAAGAATTTCGAAATAAACTTCTTACAGGCTTAAAGACAATTCATATTTACACAGGTTGGCCAGATTTGATCAAAATATTTCATACACAACAAAACTTATACCACTTTTCACTTTTAGTGAGACCACCCACCGTGTTTTGACGATTCAAAAACGAAACGCGAAAAAGTTAAAAAAAAACACGATTTCACTAAGTCTAATCTCAAATAACTGTTGTCAAATAAACTTGGTAGTGCTTCACAACTTGTGTTCAATGTGCCCACCACCAGTGCCAAAACTTCTTTTGAGTCTCTTTGCAAAGTTCTTGATGGACCTGTTCAGTAATCTGACAGATCCCTTATTTACCAATTTGATTGTCACCTTGCTAAGTGACTTCTCAGTGGCGTGCAGCTACGCTGGTACCCTGTTTCTTTTTTAAATAGTAATAATAATGATCATCTGGCAATATCAATGCTACTGGATAACAAATATTTGAGATGAGACATAATAAAATTGTGTTTTTGCTACTTGTTGTTGCGCTACCCTTCTGAATCGTCAAAAAACGATGGGGGTCTCACTGAATGCGGTATAACTTTTGTTGTGTTTGAAATATTTTGAAGAAATCTGTCCATCTTGTGTAGATATGAATTGTCTTTAAGCCTGCGGAATTTCATTTTGATATTCTTACTTCTGACCAGAATATTGGTCAGAATAATTATATTGGTTTTTTGCAACTTTTTTGCGTCGCGTTTTTGAATCGTCAAAAAAACGGTGGGTGACCTCATTAAAAGTGATATAACTTTTGTTCTGTTTGAAATATATTGATGAAATCTGGCCATCGTGTGTAAATATGAATTGTCTTTAAGACTGTAAAATTTTATTTCGAAATTCTTACTTCTGGCCAAGATATGAGCAAAAAGCCTTAGGGGTTACTTTTTTATGGCCCACCCTGTACATGTAAACTGATGCATATTTTTTGTTGAACCATTAATTATCCAGTGTGTTTAGGCTTGCATGATCAACTTGTAAGAGAGTTTTGACTCTTTATCTACTGATCTAGATTTGTGAGTTAGACTTTTTTTAATTAAAAAAGGATACTCAAGTGCATTGCGACTACTGCCTCTTATCAGCAACCTTGCCTAAAGTAGACACGCTATCTTTGTTGAATTAATTTTGTAAAATGGTGTATAGGATTATATAATATATGTGCCATTGAATTATGTGTGGCTGATTTCCTGAATATAAGTGATACTCAGCTAGGCCTACTGGGTTGTAAAACTTTAGTGCTACACAGCCTACACTCGTCGTCTCAAGCAAACGGTAGCTTTATAGGTCAATAGGATATAAAATAGCTATCCCACATTCTGCAACATGTGGCGCTTCTGCTTTGATCTGCCATTATCGTAACATTAACATACGTTTGCTTTTAGCTGTATGCACATAATTTATGGGCCTGTGTTTGTGAGTCAGCCTACATTTTTAAAATGCGTGTACAGTTTGTACACATAGCTTGGCGCCCACTGAATGCAGGCAATCTTGCCTAAGGCAAACACAAGAACTATCTCGTGTGTTTGTAAAGTCTGTTTTAATATTTCCTGCTCTACAGAGTCTAACTCATCTCTGCCCTAAGGTATACTGGGTGTACAATGGCGTCTTGTTATCCGTGGCTTAAAAAACTCCTGCGCACACTCTGTAACATTATTGTACCGCACTACGCAATTCTGCGCAACTCGGAGCAAGTCTTGCATAGGTCTCTCCATTTTCGAACAGTCGTCCTGTATAGAGTGTATATAGACAACCCTAAAATTTAATTTACCCGACTCGAGCGACATTGCCGTCGTATGATAATGTGAACATCGTAATGTTTTATTTAGGCATAAACACCAAAGAGCCATATTCACAGTGGTTCTTTCTATAAAGCTCAGATAGGCATACAATGCATGCATGAATGCACATTGCACATAACAGGCCTTCTTAAGGTCTATAATGGATACATTAATTAATGTCTCATTCAGTTCTAGATTTTTAAGTAGACGCAAATTCACGTGCGCAGAAATCGAAACAAACCTTAACCTACTAACTGTTAACTACCTTAATTCTGCAACTTCCTTCTAGAAATAAATAAAATTAATGCCAGGTAATAAACAACACAAGGATGAACTTGTGCTCAGCTACGAACTTACGAGATATACCACCGCCAATCATCGTCCCAGCAATCAGCGTGTCTAATGTTGTATTCAATGTCATTTGGAAATTCATATTACTAAGATAGGTCTATTGCTAAAGAAATAATTAGGCGTATATGGCAAGCTAGATAGATAGGCTAGGCCTACTCGTTTATTGTACTCTGTACAGTAGGCTATAGCCTACACCTCTGCGAAAATAATATATTCACTGTACCAGGCATGGCGTGAGTCGGAGGTATCACATTTGGCGCACAGTAGGCCTACTACAAAGACAGTCATGGTATTCAGAAATACTTTCAGGAATTTCCAGTTAATTCCAAACACGACTTCACTGTGTGATTTTGTCTTGCGTGGTTCTGTAGGTGTTTTGATAGGCCTACTGTTATTCATGCAGTCCTATGGCAGACCTCGTGAAAGACGGGGGTGTTTGATATAAGCTAATAATCATTAAGTAAGCACAGGCCATTGAAACCAGTAACCGTGACTGCTCGCAAACATCTATCTGAGTTCAGTGAATAGGACATGCCCATTTTTATAGGCTATCTAAAGTACCCGGAAGTTGTGCCACTAGTGAGCTCATGTAATGTGGTTACGACCCTACTATAGTTACCAATGGGCCATGTCGACATAGGCCTTATGCAGATAGGCCTACCTGTAGATAATTATTTGTGCTTCAAATCAATTTCGCTGTTACATTGCCACTAAATAATTATGAAGACAGCATTCGGTGATGTTAAATACTATGGTACAACATGGATTCACTTTGTTTTGCTTTTGTTGGTCGTAGTTTTTGATATGCAAGTGACTGCACAAAGGTGAGCTCATCTATTTCCTATGCATTATTATTGCCTGCCAGCCCTAGCATTCTCTTATTTTCTCTTATACAGTACATAGAATTTCTACTAGATTTCTTCAGCGGACACGGAATTGGAGTTTCACGCCAAAGCGCCTGAGCAATTGTGAGCAAAGGACTTGCTCAAGGTCCCTACGAGGCGATTTGAGGTGGATTTGAACCTGCAACCCTCCGGCTGCAAATTTTCTTCGCCAAAGAGCACGCAATATTAAGATTGCTGGCTGTGCAATTGTGCAGGTAAAAAGTTACTTTTAAACGCCCTGCTAGTGACTTATCAAACCGTATTCGAACGTAATGAAGAACAAGCGTAAAAAGCACCCGCATTTTATTTTTCAGTGAGACGACTATTGAACCGGTAATTGTACCTACGCCTACGTGTAAGACAGTTTGGAGGCGATCGCCATACTGCGATGGTAAGATGTTCTTCTGGTAATTCCTCTAAATTAATATTGTTACCGCAGCTGCTGTGTGCTTAATTTGCAAACACCAGCGAATGGATTATGACTCAACATAATGCATTACAAAAATGTCGTTCAATGGCTCTACAGTGCTTGCTAGTGATAGCTCACTTACCTTTACTGAGCATATTTCCAATGTGACACGCTCGTCATACTTTCATTTAAGACGTCTCAGAGTCATTCGTCGTTCTGTCTTCTCCTCTATCTCTAGGACTATATAATATATGTACCATTGAATATATACTATACTAATAGTTCATGCACTTACATGTTCTCGTCTTCTCGGCTTGATTACCGTAATTCCCTTCTCAATGGTCTTGCTAAAGTTCGCATTTCACCGATTCATTCGGTTCTCAACTCAGCTGCTAGATTGATTGCTCGCCTTCCCAAGTACTCTCACATCTCTACCTTTATGTTTTATGAACTTCATTGGCTTCCTCTCCGTCCGAGCGCACAATTTAAGATCCTCACCCTGATCCTGAAGGTTCAATGAGGTATTGCCCAAAAATAGCCTATCTGACTAATGTTAGACTTCGTCCTCACGCAGCTTCCTCCCACCGTTCACTTCGTTTATCCAACATACATGTATCTGACCTCTTGGTTCCTCGGTCTAGAACTGCTATGGCTCAGTCTCGATCATTTGTCTCAATTGGTTCTTCTTTTTGGAATGCCCTTTCTCGTTCTGTTCGCTCAACACTTCTGTCTGACAGTCTATCCTCTGCTTTGTCTCTTCCCAACACGTGCTTCTTCTCGCGGGGCCTTGCGCACTGGGAGTGCCTCTGAACGGTCCACACTACTAGGGGCGCTTTATAAATGCAAGTTTAAATACAATGCAATAGGTCTACTAATGTCATGGAAGTGGATGTTGTATAACAAGTTATGCAGTGTTTAATCCGGGCGTTTATGGGAAGGGGAAGACCCCAGGACAATTCTCCCCAGAAAAACTGAGCAGTCGCTTCTGACATGTTAGGTACGGTAGGCCCAGGCCTAAAGAGTTATCACTGGTAGAATTTGTTAAGAAATTGATGATAAAATTAGATGATTTACTAGATAGATCTAAGGGTCATCAGATTATCGGAAACCTAAAATTGTGAACAGATTTTTTAAAAGTCATCAGAAAAAAGAGAGATTGCAAGAGTAAAAAAAAAAAACGGTCGTCTGTTTTAATTATGACGACACACCAATGGAAACACGGGAAACCTAATTTAATGTAAGCTTGTTGTAATAATTTGACTAACATTAAATTTGGCAGAAATCAACGAGTGCACTGGAGACGTCATAACACCTAAATGTGGACAAAATTGCACTGCAGCTTCTGACAGCTTCGTTTGCATCTGCAATGCAGGATACAGGTTGTCATCAGACAGACGAACATGTGATGGTGAGTTAGCTTAACTCATTGAACGTTCAGAAAATCAGGATTAGAAATCGATCTCATTGTTGATTTGTGTTGAGACTTGAGTAGCATAGCTGGTGGCTTTGCGAACATTTAACCTAAGCTCCTGGTATAGATAGCCTAATTAATCTGGTGCCGATAATAAAGGTTAGAACGTCAGATGGACGCTGCATGAAACCACACGATGCGCTTTAGACTGTTTAACGGGGTTCTTAGAGCTGGCCATCATTTTTAGTGCTGCTAAGTGTAGCAATGTTACAGATAAGGCAAATAGGCCTACGTCGATATTCAGATGATGTAGCGTTGCGTGGAAGGAAAATGCCAATTTAGATTTTTATTTCGCAACATTATGTTGGCTGCAATTCGTATTAAATGTTGTGTTTAATGAGTAGCATTGGGTTTGATCGTCATGTAAAAGGTCATTATTTGAATTAGGTCTATTCAACTATTATAGACGAAACGCGGTGGTGTAGTGGTGGGTTCGATGCCATTGAGCCGGAGAATTCAAGGTTCGGATCCACATCAAGACGCCACATAGGGACCCTGAGCAATACATTCACTTGCAATTGCGCATGAGCCTCATGCGCTTCGGCGTGAAACTCCGATGCAGTGTCCGCGCCGTAGTCTGGTGTAGAGAGCTTGAAGAGGCGCTATAGAGAATGCGAAAATTAAATAATTAAATACAAAACTCATTATTGAAACACTGACTAAAGTACACGTGGGCATCAGGATGCCCACAAATTGTACTAACACAGTTGTTAGTTACATCTGCATAACGTTCCGCATCACTAAACATTTGGGCCTTAATATAAGTTTTAATTATGCACCAGGAAAAGTTGAATTTAACTTTTGCCAATGTGCTTGGCTACCGGTAAGCTTCCAGTAAATTCTTCCCCTTCTACAGATAAACTTTCAGGTATATCTTTGCAATTGGTCCGTTCCTCTGTTTCTCATATCATTTTTCATCATTGCAATTCTGCAACTCCTGTCTTAGAATGCCTTCAGTCAGCACCTTCAAATGATGTTCGTAAGCCTATGTCTTTCTCATCTAGAAATAATTAGTTATATCTTGTCACTGTTTACATCATTCTGCAATTGACATCTCTTTTGTAAGTGTTCTTCGATGCCTTGAAATTAGCCACAATGCCACATAGAGCAACCTTATAGACTGCTGCATTAGGGTATTCAATGGACATTTGTATCTTTATAGCCTATAGTCACCTGTATCGTAATTTATACCTGTAATACCTGCAGTACCTATAATACTATAGATGCCTGTTGCAGATATTGATGAATGCAAGGAGAAATCATCAAATTGCACACAGACGTGCTCTAATACGCTTGGAAATTTTACTTGCAACTGCACTGCCGGCTACCGCCTAGCAGCAAATGGACGGTCGTGCGACGGTGAGTGAAAATGTCTACATGAGGTTTGGCTTCAAAGAGTTTAATATTTTATGGACATCTTTGTTTACGTACAGATCAATGTTTTAATTTAGTTTATTCCAACTAAATCTATCTCAATTGATTGTATTGCGAAACTGTCATAATTCCGAAGACATCAGTCGACACTTGTTGAATTTGAAATCGTGATTAGAGAGCATTTAGACTATCCATTGAAAGGGTTATCCTAAGATACATGTAGGCCTACTTCACTAATAGCCATATGAAATTTTTACCGCCATTTTGTCCCGTATTTTTGCTTCATGGCATTGGCAGAGCTTCATAATGTAAGCTTATTTAGTGTCGTCGCATTCCTTGCGCCCCAAAATCCTAACGTATAAGGCATGTTGAACTCAGATGGACTGAGCCACCAGAGGTTGACGATACGGCATTTAATATCATAAACTTCGTTTATTTTTCAAATTGACACAACACAGTAGGGTTGCAATCAGTAATGAACGAATGATCACAAGTTATTACAGCTCAGTTGAGAGAGCGGTGGTCGTTAAACTGAGATTCATTTACGCGACCCGGGTTCGAGCCTCACACAAAGCATTAATTTATTGAAGATTCTGTTAGCTGCCATTGGCACTTTTCTGTTGTGTTGCTTGACTCGAGTTCTGCTGAAATAAGATAGCTCCTCCCACTTCTGGCTTGGCCGAACCAGGAGCGATCCAGCACTTAGGCCGCTAGTGTTAAGCTACCGAACCCACTGCTATAAAGCCGACCTGCGTGTCGTGCTATAGTGGGCCGTATTTCAGTAGATGCAGAATGGATTAGCTAGCTGATTTTAAAGAAGCCTGATATTGAAGAAACAATCAGCTAAAACCCAATTAACATTCTTGGTAGGAGCTACGGTAATGGTGATCAACGCTGATGCAAAACAACTGCAGAATACGGTATTGACTCACAGCAGATGCGAACAGACCCTTTGTTCGTGAGCGCTTAGTACATATGGTCTATTACAACAACAACCTGACTGGGAGCGAGACAAAGCAGTCGACGTCTCTCAGATGCATAATTAATTAGCTAGCTTTTTTTGAAGAAGCCTGATATTGAAGATAAATTAAGTTTAAATGGTGCTAAAGGATAAGCTGGGGTGTTTTTCATTGAAGAAAATATCAGCTAATAAACCAGTTAAAACCAGTTAAAAATTAAGGTCGTAAGAATACTGTCGAAAAGTCTCTAGCTAATATATTTAGTGCGATGTGTGAATAAGCGAATATCTCGAGAAAATCGGTATTGGCTACGAAAATTATGCAACTACCGGTTGAATTGTTAAACGCAGCTCCCGTTCCCCCTCCGCCCGCAATTTGCATGTAATTCGCCCCATTTCTATACAGGTAGACGTTACCAGGAGCGGTACTACTGTTACCAAATTCTATGTACGTCGAAACGAAATAGTATCCGGCTTTACCGGGAGTGAAACGGGTCATTCCCGCACTTATAACACCATCGGTTTTGAATCTTACACTATCGAAAGTAACTCTTGTGTGAGTTTTAGCGATTAAGAATTGCCAAGTTAAAGAATGAATGCTAAGCGCGGGACCGATTGAGATAGAATCTACATACTGCTTCGTAGCTGCATCGCTGGCGCTGTTGGGTTCGTGTAGCCCTGTAATGTAAGCATCATGCATAAAGATGGACTTATACACATTTATTTTAGACGGAGGAGTGCCATCGAGTGACTTAACCATCTCTAACATGATTTCATTGTTTATTCTAAAACGAAATCCATCCATCGATTGTAATGTAATAGGATTGTTTAACGAACATTGTAGTTTATTTCGTATACTACCTAAAAAAATAGTGAATTCTTTATTATCTCCTCTCAAGTCCTTACAACCCATTGAACGCAGACGATCGGAGCCAACGTTTAAGATTAGATCACCAGTCATGGTATCACCAGTTTTAGACACCTTCAATGTAACTTGTTCATCAACGTATTTCTTATTCGTCAAATGATTATCGTTGGACGGAGAATCGTCGTGATTCGTTATCAAATCAATGGCTTGACCCCAACTTAAAGCCTCATCCATTGCTGCTGTCAAAGGTTTCGTTGTTGGTAGTCCTTTAATTTTGTGACCACCCATTTTTAAATTTCCAGTCGCGATGTTTGCTCCATCCAATCGAAGAAAACTAGCATTTACTTGACTAAGAGTGACACCTCCAGCGATTACTCTTTGTGATGAACCAACATCGGTGTGACCGAATTTATCGACAGGCATTTTATATATAATAATAATTTTTAATGCAAGCCGTTTATAACTTCTTGAAAATTCATTCCATCGTTCATCGTCTTCTTTAAGACGTACAAACATAAATGGCCACAAAACACTTCGTTATCCGGCTGTATTCGCTCGCTGTTATATAACACTGGACGGCGTAAATACTTTATCAGTTCCAGAGGAGGAGGAAGGCCGTAACTATCGAAATATATTTTTTCATTACCGTTCTTTAAGAAAGAGCACCAATGCTGACCGGTTCCTTTAGAATCGTCTAGATTCAATATCCCACATTCAATCCGTCTAGGTTTATTCGGCAGCTCGTCTCGCACGAAAACGCCTCTAAAATTCGGAATATTCAGCTTCTTCGCGGCATCCAATAATTCAAAATTCGTTAACGGATGATTTGGAAGAACTACGCCTTCGACATCGATGTTTTTCACAGTTGCAGAACTAATTTTATATTTCATCTAAATGTTTTAAAAAGTAATTCGATTTTACTTCCTGCATTACATATAACCAGCGATCTATTTTGTTCGCTTTTTGCATATTTTTAACCGGTAGCAGTGGACGAATATTCTTCCAATTCATAGCTTTGAGAAGTTCTTCTTCGTCTAGCAAGTTGAACGACGATAATGGCAAAACATGATCGAGATGCCAAACCGAACCGTAATTTTCCATAGTCATTCCTTCTTCTAACTGAAATTCAATCCATTTAGTAAATATTTCAAAGTCAACACCGATATGTTGGCGCGTCATTTGTGATTTCGATTTACCTCTTAATGATTCACTAAGCCTACTCCTCATATTTTTAAGTAGTTTAAACTCAGGATCATATTGCTTTCGAGCTTCAGAATACGAGTGATTATATTTATATTTGCATTCCTTACATTCATTATCTCTCCCATCTTTACGACATCTATTTTTTACATATTCTAAAATGTTCTTTTCTTTCCTACATCGACAGCAAACTTTTTTATCTTTTATTTCCCTAGTCTCTAGTATCGAGTATTTTTGCCTAAGTTCCTTCACTTTGGAATTTTTACACGTTTTACAACTAGTATAATAACCGCTCTTATTACATTTATCTTTATGAAATTCGTTTAAGTTTTTTTCCATCCTACATTTGGTACACACTTTAGAGTCATCCATTATATATATATTTTTCTTTAAATAGTTTTCAACGAGTAGTGACCATATGCCAAAGTATGAATTCCATCCTCCATTATTACCCGTTTATCGTCATCTGCAGATAATGCAACTTTATTAATTTCTTCTGTATAAATATCGTGATGATAAGATCTAATAACATTCATCGTTCGTTGTTGTTCTTTTTTAGTAAATAAGCAATCTTTATAATCTTCGTGAGTAATAGTTTTCTGGACAACATTCTTCTTAATACCTTTACATTTCTTGTGCTCATCTCCAGCAGCCATCTTATAAGAATACAACTTTGCTCTGAGTCCAATAAATTCTTTTATCTGTTTCCCACTAGCTTCATCCTTGAACATTCCAATAACTTTTTTATTTACTCCAACCTCAATACCAGATGGATGATCTCTCGGGTATTCACTCGTGTCGAATCGAGTCTTAATATCGCCTGCGATATCTGAGTAAAAGTCTTCAGTTTTAATTTCGTATGTCAAAGAATCTGTATCGGTAAATAATAATTTAGCTCTATTTCCGTATTTATCCTTGATGTAATTGTAATGAAATTCATACATCAACGTTTTGCTCAAGTCTAATATACACATGCCAAGATATATAGGTTTATTATAGTACAATTTAGTTTTTTTCATGTGAACGGCTATTAGATTTTCATCGAAAATAGTACATCTCTCATAATTAGGTTTAGCGGCTAGTTCAATAGCCCTCTCCTCTTGACACACTAACTCTACATCAACACGATTTTCAATGTTCTCACAAGTTTTTCCAAAGACACTGTTATTCATTAACTTGAAAAAGTCTTTCTCAAAGTCATTAGTAGCTTTCGTTCTAAGAGCTGTATTTAAATCGATATACTTTTTCAACCAATCACTTTCTTCGAATAGTACACCTCTATGCACTTTTGTTATTTTCAAACCCAAGCTCTCATACAGCTTCAGATTATCGTAGTGCAGCACATACTTCTTTTTATGGTTTAAGTTTGGAATTAACTTTTTGACTTTGTTAATCTCAATGCTTTCGGGGGCTAACGGAAAATCGTTATGCAGGTCGTGTAACTCTTTAGGATATTCCAAATCAACTTCCAATATGCATGGAATACTTCTCCAATTATTTAATTCATCTTCGTTCATCCATTTGAACCCGTGAGTAGGTAAATTTTTGATCATAGCCCATCCATATAGATTATTCGCATCCAGGTAAGTAATAAATGTAGAATTTTCGTTACTATTGAAATCGCTCATATATTTATTATTCGCTTTCCCGTAACGATTTGATATTGTGCTCACTCCTCCTCTCATCCCTTGCCTAAGCATCAGAATCATATCATAATCATTCAATAACTCCAATTTCACGCCTGTCAATTTTAAAGCGGCATCCCAGGCTAAACCAGGAGATGTAAAATACCATGCAGGGTCAAGCGTATAGTTCTTCATACACACATCTCTAAAGTTTTCGAAAACATCGGCAAGTAACAGAACATCCGAAACGTTGTATAAATCGTGATATTCTCTGAATGTTTTGCATCCAAATTCCTTCCATACCGTTTTTGCATGCTCGTAGTCTTCATCGCTAATATTCGAATCATTTAGCTTAGAATAGAATGCGGATTTTGGTGGTAGTTCGGTTTCATTAAAGGTAGTAAATGAATCGACGTAGTCATAAGGATATATGCCTTTTCTCAGCAAAAGATCGAGCTTCTTTCCAGTATATCGTTTCCCAATATTTTTACACTGGTCTTTGCTTAGGTTCCTCGATAAAGCATCAAGACTAGAAGCCATAAATTTAAAACTGTCGATAAAACGCAGTTGTCGCTTGACGGTAATCTCTTTTCCCTCTTTATTTACAAACTTATCAACAACGACCTCTCTGCTAAAAGATATATACTTTTCCTCGTTATTAGGTATGCAATTAATTTTCTCTCCATTATTACCTCTCAGTTTCTTAATGAACAGATGACAATCGTACCCGGAAAGATTATGAAACACTACAGGGAAAAACTTGGGGACTTTATAGTCTAAATTACAAATGTTATGAGCAGCCCCTCGAAATTTACCGCTAAGATGACAGTGATCTCTCACTCGGTCTTCGCCCAACGTTTTTTCACAGATATGACATGTAGTAGCTGTATCAAAACACTTCTTGTCCTCTTCTGTAAATTTCATCTTTTTAGGGAATTTGAATTGATTATATATTTGTTTTATATTCTCTTCTAGTTTATCTACAAATATTTGACCAACATCATCATCTTCGCTTTCAGCCGTAAACGTCACAGGATCTTGAGAATATACACTATCGTCGAAACATTTTATGTGGTAACAAAAGGAGCTAGGAGTATGCTTTTGATATTTATTAGTGTACGACAACTCTGGATTTGGTTGGCATGTATCGATCGGTTTTACAAAAGACTCAAAATCTGCGTAGACTATAAACGGAACCCTCATAGAATTGTTATAATTTTTAAAACTTAGCATAGTTCCTGGTGGTGGCATTTCTATTTTTTGTGCGTTATGGAGTTTGCAGTACTCATTATGGTTTTTAAGCGCTCCTGTCGTTGTGAAACCATTCATACACCTTTTGCAATAATACATCGAATGAGTCCTCAATCTCATCATTCTGTTAAAATTCTTGATCCAGCAATAATGTTTCCTTTCTCCGTTGGAAATAAGCAATAGATCTACATAAATACTACTTTCACACTTAGACAGATAAAGCGGGTATACTTCTTTTTCATAACCGAATACATTAACATTAACATTATTATTTCTCTCGAATTTACCTATCACATTAGCATCAACAGCAACTGGAAACTCAATACCACTCCAATTAAGTTTTTTAGACTGTTCTTTCAAAGCTTTCGTTATTATCTCCGAATTTTTCACAACCGGATTCAAAGCTCTAGTGATACACCATTTGAAACATTCTTCATCATCGTTTTTCATATTTATGATAGCCTTTTTATTAGCTAAAAAGTCGGGAAGTGGAATGTAAGAACTACCTCTTAAGGGTGTATACTTTACCGTATTTATATCTAATTTTACAACAGCTTTAAATCTCCAATTACTTCCTTGCATCTGAAAACTAGCAATAGACTCCATGATTTTATCCTTCTTTCTGCTGTATATTTCATTCAAGTCGGTTGCTTCTAAAATAACTTCTGCCCTGGAAACGAATGGTATATCCTCAGAAGTCACTATTCCAGATTTCATATCTACTCGTTCCATAGTACAAGTAAGAACCAAATTAGTCTTTGTCTGGCGATTGTTCGACAACAGATTTACTACCTGCGGTCTGACGAAATCAAGAAACGAAGAGGCATCCATTCCATTAATTCCATCTATTCTATATTGCTTGGTGAATCCTTTAATAGCCGACGCCGTTTCTCGAATTTTAGTTTTATCAAATATCCTGGAAACAGTTGACTTCAACGATTCGAGTTTTTCATTTACGACTTTAGTGTCTCGTTCAGGCACATAACTAAGTAGCCAATCCGCAAAATCATTTAATTTGGATCTAACCCTATTTTTGTTTTTTCTCTTAGACGCTACTAGTTTGTATTTACCAGGTGTAGGCGTAAGCGTAGGAACCTTAATATCAGGAACCGGCGAGTCGAGCAAGTGTTCAACATGGTTCATGTTTCTTAAACTACTTTTCTTTAAATCCATTTTATCTTACCACGCAAAAATATTAAAATCCATAATCCACTTATCTGTGAGATCGAAGATCCACTAATTTCATATCATTTTATCTCTCAAACACTTTAATTTCGTATCTATCTCTCCAGACATTTCCGTTATGATAAGCTATTATACCAGCACTCTGACCATACGCCTTAGCAGCTTTATACATCGATGGATACGAGGTAACAACGCCAGTCTCTCGATCTATAATATCTACTCTTCTCGGTTGTTTCCTGATACTACTCAACGTGTCATGTCGATATGACACAGACTTGTAGTCCGTCGGAAGAATATTCTTTTCAATCAGTACAGCTATCATTTGAGGTTTGTTGAGATGCGAAGTGCCTGTAACATCGTGATGCTTGGCTAACATTCTAAGCTCTGGTAGCTTCATAATATATAAGTATTCTTTAAATCAATTTTCCATACACTACACTCATTTTCTGTCCATCCGATTGGAACTGCAGCAACCTATCTGAAATTACGACAGCATACGCTTCTGTGTCGGCTGGCACTGCTGCATTGAAAAGAGCCTTAATTTGAATATCAACGACTGAAGATTTCAAACGCTCGGATTGTTTGCTTACATCGAACACGAACAACGGGTATAATTCTTTATAATCTACAGGTGTTATATTGCTTTGGGTAATCAACTTATCCATACCATAGAATTTTTGACTAAAGGAGGACGCGTCTCTGTACGCTCTGGAGAATTGTTGATTAGGAAACGACAGGTTATGATCGACAGCTGGATATCTTTCTTGATTCATCATCACATATATGTTCTTGAGATCGCAGTGATTAAATAGCGACGGATTACTTTCCTGATTACCGCTACGGTCCGTCTGAAATCCAACGATGATATATCTAGGTTTCTCCGGTGAAGTTTTAACGCTTAATCTCCAACTGAAACTTGTCGACTGAGGAACTGTTATCGTGTCGCATTGACGAGCTCTGTACGCAACTGGCAACGTTAATTTCGATTCAATCGTCTTATACAACTGCATTCGTTCCATATCGGAAGGAATAACGTGTGGAATAAACCATGAAATTTTGTTTATCGCAACTTTTCCAGCAGCTGCAGCGTTATCTCGGAATATTGCATCATCGTCGGCTTTACGAACTAATGTCAGCGTCTGTTTAAAACCGTAAATAATCTTGTCGTAATCGTCGCAAAACCCGAAAATATGTTTCAACGGAACAATAAAGCTGAACATTCCTTTAGTGTTTGGTTTGCGAATGAGAAAGCTTTGTCTAGTGGCAAAGCCGGGGTTGTCCGCAATAACAGCAGTCGCTCCAGTGTCTTTATACCACAGCTGATTTAAGCCTTGAGTCAACTGAAAATCGTTTGGATACGTAAGTAAACCGAGCATCGTTGTAGCTTGACCCGGATGAAATAGCGTTTCGATTTCTTGATTAGATAACTGATAGGATATTTGACTGAATAGATACATAAGCCCATTATTCGTAAGAGCGACTAAATCGGCATTAACGTATGCGGTGTCATCGGCTTTAATTAGTCTTCCATCGAATTGTAGATATGACTCTGCTGGGTGACTGTATAAGTCTTGTAATTCAATATTTATTCTTATTTCACCAGAACTGTTAAGGTTAGTTCTCGCTACAGGTTCGTACTCATGCCATTCGTATCGCTCTATACCTTCATCGATCAATGGTTGCTCTGTGAATCTTAGAATATCGGATTGCATTTTATTATACATATATTTTTAAATAAGAAAATATGTTTAAGCCATTTTCAAACCACCTCCGTTTAGGCGTTTTACTAGATCTTGAGTTCTAATAGCTCCTCCCGTCATTTGCGGATTCGACCCGAGTAATCTAGCTAGAATTACTTTAGTTTCTTGAGTTATCGGCTGCTGAACGGTGGTTGGTGGAAGTATCTTATTGAGTAATCGTTTTCCAACGTCGATCGCCTTATCCTTAGCAACACCTCCAATCTCTTTGACAGCTGTGCTCGCAATTTGTTTGGCTGCATTCGAAGTCAGTAGTCTCTTGAGAAATCCTGCAATGGAATCGAATATTCCTGCTCCACCGACAACGTGTACTTTTTTATAACTTCTTCTCGCAACGACCAGCATTTCTATATCATCAATTTTTAAATTAGATCATCAATTTTTAAATTAGATCATCAATTTTTTATATTCATCTTTGGTTATCACTCTTTGTCTTAGTAACTCATCCGTCATACCTACAATTTCATTCCTTACACCCGTATTTCCCGCTTTGTAGCTATATATTCGCAACTCTAATTGTTTTACTAATTCGTTAGGATCTGAAGGAATGGTAATTATTCCGCTTCCTGTTTTACCTCTTAACTTCATGTAATCGTCCCATATGGGTTTTATTATCTGTTTATATTTTACACTTCTAGACGATTTAGGTTTGTTTGGTTTATTTGGCTGACTCATGGCATTCGTTTTAGTTAGAATCTCGGCGTATTCTTCGAGATCACGATTATCATAAATTGAACTGTTTGGACTAGCTAACGTTAACAATTCCCATAATCCTGGAGTTCCTTGATAAGTTGTGGTTCCAACTGTAATATCATTTCCTTGGATTGAGGCTTCGCTGTCACCGATGTAGAATTTTCCATCTCTTGATCTTAATCCGAATGTTGTATCCACAAGTCTTCTATCGGAAGCATATTTTTTAAGGTATTCAACTGCAATATTTCCTAATTCTAACCTTCTAATGTCTTCTACTGGGTCATCGTCATCGTACGCCTCTATAGACGGATACTGAGGAAATTGAATGGTTTTCAAGGAATCTGGAAGTGATTTTAGAGCGAGTGATGTTGCTGCAGAGTTATCTTTTATTGTCGACAGCAAAGCGTTTTGTTCTTTTGAAATTGCTGATTGAGAGTCGACTATTGGTTTGTAGATTTTCGTTAATTCTCGTTGAAGTCCAAGATCATCTATTCTCTCTGAGAGAAAGTTTTGTTTAATATTTTTTTTCGTTTTTAAAAACTCTTCGATAATAAAATCTCTTTTTGCAGGATCACTAATTTTCAGTAGTGACATTTTTTATTATAAGTATAATGTTTAAAACGTAACGTAAAACGTAAACGTAAAACGTAAACGTAAAACGTAAACATAAAACGTACAATTTATGCATCGTAGTAATTAACATAACATATGGAGTCTTTTTCGTTTATAGTAACTGGTGAATCGGAGTTGTTTTGTATTGTAATTATTATATCCTCTGCGTCCTCTAGTACTGTACCATCTTGAAGACTCAGTCTGAGTTGTTTCAACTTCTGTCTAAGAGAGACTAGACACATTCCACTGGTCATTCGGACTCCAAGGCCTACTTCTACTGTAATATTTGTCTTTGGTTCAATCGTTATCGCTTGCTGAGCAAAAATCTCATATCTATCGCCTGCTCGTTGTCTTGCAGGAGCGTGAGTGACCACTTTAGGCAACCAAATTATTGTACTCACACGAGGCTTCCGTTTGGTGATAAATTTGTGTATTGGGTGACCGTATCCAGACATTTATAAAAGAGATTGTTTAAAGTAACATTCCAAGAATAGGAATATTTTTAAATGGTGAATTGGGACCAAGTATAAGACCTTCACCGCTGACATATCCTGTTCCTCTTTTCATAAACAGACCGGAACCTGATATCGAAATACCCTTTTTCCACGGAGATAGAAAATGACCTTCCCCAGCAGGCACTATCTTACAGCATATTCCTCCTTTCTTAACGTAGAGCACTCCAGATCCACTTATCGGGTGTGAGATCGAAGATCCACTTATCGAAGATCCACTTATCGGGTGTGAGATCGAAGATCCACTTATTTTATCGACAATTTTGGAACCAGCTGCCGAACCCAATCCTGTTAAGGCTCCTGTGGCTAAACTCGGAAGAACACTAGACAGAAGAAACTTTCCGGCTGTTGCTAAGAACGGTAGAATAGCGCCAATAAATCCGCCTTCGACTCTCGCATTGTCTTCTAATTGCTTTTTACCCATTTTAATTGTCACACCAGTTCCATTCTGATACGCTTTAGTTAACTTGTTAATTTGCCTCTGGTTTAGAGCTAATACATGCTCACCAGTTATATCTTCATGAGAAAGTCTTATACTCACCCCAGTTCCGACTTGAACAGCTCGCTTAATCTTCTCTTTTTGCCCTTCAGAAATATTAACTTTGACCTTAGCGTAAGCGCTCATCTTATATTAAATATAAACTTTAAATTAAACCTCTCTTATGTGAAATCGTATCGACAATTCCTCACCTCTTAAATTAATTAGTTTTCATTTTGGTCTATTAGTTTTGTTTCCATCGATGAAATAGAGTATAGCGTTATTGGAAGATAAACCAGATTATGAGGAGATTCGATTATCTTATAACCAGGCCCGACCGATGGAAAGAAAGAATAAATTATGTTCTCCGTAGTTCCGTTGGCATACGATGATCCTATTATATCACTGGTAACACGTAAACTATTCACGCTGTTTATATCGACTATGTGCTCGGATTCGTTATATCCTTCGGAGTATACACGACGCTGAAATCCTAGAACGGTGCTAATTGAATTTTCTACTGTAAAATCAACTTTATAGTTCTCATCAATTTCCAAAACAGCCTTCAAAGTATTGTTATTTGGTTGCAACTTTATACATTGTCCATGACCTTCTTCTTTTAGAATTCTCTGTATGTAATCGTTTGAGTCTTCGATTTCATAGCAACCGGTTGGAATGTCTAAATCTTCCCATGTTACACCGTTATCTGACGAATATACGAATTTATTATTTGTTTCATCTATATTAGGAAAACTGTAGTAAGTTTCAAGATTGACAAGAGCCATTTCATACGTTTTACTTTTGTCCAGTTCGATTAGTGGATTAAATTTCGTTCGAATTCGTGTGTTCCTTTCGCTCAACAAAATGCAAAAGGATTCTTTAGCTTCTGTGTTGCGTGCAATCGTTTGAGTATTAGATAAAATTTCGTCAAGAAGGGTTTCCATTTTAGATAGCTATTTTTAAACCTAGAATATAAAATCTTAAATTTTGTTATCATTTTATTATTGCTTTTATTTAATGTAAAATGTATCTAATCCAGATCTGTACCTGCCCTTATTTGTTTTACTAGTAAGGTCTATAACCACAAAACCATGCGTTTCATCCCACGCAGTTTTGCATAGTTTTCGAAATTCTTCTATAGTCATATCATCTACACCTATATGATCGCTGTATATATGATTAATATTTTTGAGGTCTTGAGGGAATAGACATATAAAATTGGCATTCTCCCTGATAGTTTGTCTGGGCAGCTTGAAATAATTTTGTGCTAGGTAAAAGCAATCTACATTACTATGCCTACCTCTTATATAATAGGATTCGCATTTATTTTGCCTCTCTAATTGTAAATCATCAAAAATCATGAGATTCTTTTTATCTCGACTTAAGTCTCGTGGATCTGGAACATCTTCAGTGGTTTCAAAGAACTTGCATTCTATATCCGATTTTTTGGCCATGTTTTTAGACATCTCCTCGACTACGGCGGTCGGTGATACATTTAATTTCATTATCTCATCGCGATTATCAAAAAGTCTTATAATTGCTTCCTTTGGTAATTTCTCTTCGAATGCTTTCTTAAGTATCTTATATTCTGATTGAAATAAACTTTTGCCAAAGATCTGCAGGTTATCGTAGTCTAACCAACCAGGTCTCAGTAATAAATTAAGTAGTAATATTGTTTTGCCGCATTGAGACTTACCGACGATCAAACCTCTGATGCTTCTTGGTAGGAGAGGACTGTTAAAGCGTTTAGATGTATCTTCATTCCATGATAGGTCTTGGACTTCCATTTTAATTATATTATATTAAAATGGAGCACAGCTCGTATTGCGTAAAATGTAAGCGACAAACTGAGTGTAGAGATATTCAACGAGTTGTCAGTAAGAATGGCAGACCTATGCTTAGACGTGTATGTGTTGAGTGTGGCGCTAGAAAAACTCAGTTTACTAAAATGTCTACTACAGTACAAGGAGGTGATTTAGTCTCAGCTCTCAATTCTGCTACTTCTAATATTAAACTTCCATGGGCAAAGTACCCGGGTGAAATGCATCTTCCAGGACATTCTTTCACGGGTCCAGGAACTCGATTGGATTTGAGATTGAATCCTGATGGAACACCAAAAGATTGGAGTAAACCAGTAGATAGGGTTGATGCAGCAGCCTATCGTCATGACCTGGCTTATGCTAAACATACTGATACAGCAGGGAGAAACGTCGCTGACAGAGCTATGATAGATGAATTAAATAATATACCTAATCCTTCTTTCCGCGAACGAATTGAACGATCTATAGTAAAACCAATATTATCGACGAAGACCCATTTTGGAATGGGGTTGAAAAAAAAGCTCTGAGATGGACAGACCAACTTGCTGACGAATTGCATAAACCTATAGTCAGGAAGTTCAGGAAGCGAGTTGTTTATGTTCAGGGAGTGGACAAAGTTTGGGCTGCTGACTTAATTGACATGCAGGCTTATGCTAAATTTAATTCTGGTGTGAAATATTTGTTAAGCGTCATTGATATATTCTCCAAGTATGCATTTATTCAGCCGTTAAAAGATAAGCGCGGAGAATCTGTAGCAGATGCTTTCGTTAAAATATTTAATACGAGCAAAAGAAGGGGGGAAAAACTTTGGGTCGATAAGGGAACAGAATTCTATAATAAACAGGTAAAATCATTAGGTATGCAGTTGTACTCAACTGAGAATGAAGAGAAATCTTGTATCGTAGAAAGATTTAATAGAACAGTAAAAGAAAAGATGTTTAAGTATTTTACAGCAAATTCAACTCAGAGATATATCGATGTTTTAGATAATATGCTTAGTTTATACAACAACACAAGACATTCTTCCATTAAAATGACTCCTGTTAAAGCGAGTATCAAAGCAAACGAATGGGTTGTGTGGACGAATCTGTATGGTGATGCTGTACCTGAAACTATTAAACCTAAATTTTCAGTAGGAGATAAAGTAAGAATTTCTAAGAAGAAAAAGACATTTGAGAAAGGCTACACAAATCGTTGGACACAGGAAGTTTTTACTATAACACACATTCAGTACACAGACCCTATAACCTATAAAATCTCTGACTATCATGGAGAAGAAATAAAAGGGACATTTTATGAAGCTGAGTTACAATCGACAACGCAAGATACATTTAAAATAGAGAAGATTATAAGAAAAAGAGGAAATCGGTCTTTGGTTAAATGGTTAGGCTATGATGAGTCATTCAATACATGGGTTAACAATAAAGACTTGATATCATTGTAATATAATACGAATTTAACTGATTTACTACTACTACTGCAGCTCTTGTGCAATCATTACTTCTCTATGAACACGCTTTATTAACAAGTTAAACTGTACATTCGCAGCCTGTTCTAAGAAGAAAAAGACATTCGAGAAAACAAAATTCTTGACTTTTTGGAACGGATGACTAAAAAAAAAAAAAAAAAAACCTAGGAAAAAAAAAACCTAGAAAAAAAAAAAAACCTAGGGGGGAAAAAAAACCTAGAAAAAAAAACCTAGAAAAAAAAGTTAGAAAAAAAACCTAGAAAAAAAAAAAATTGAAAAAAAACCTAGAAAAAAATCCTAGAAAAAAGTTAGAAAAAAAAGTTAGAGAAAAAAACCTAGGAAAAAAAATTAGAAAAAAAGTTAGAAAAAAGTTAGAAAAACCTGGGGTTTTTTTACCGACCAACTTGGGTTTTTTTAATTTTTCAGAGTGGCAGCCCTGGTGCTTTTTGGGCGGTGAAAAATTTTCTTCCCTTCGACCACTCCTTCGTCCCCCGAACTTTTCAGCCAGGTTTCCGCCTATGCTGTAATAAGATTCGCAGATCAGTTAGCATGCTTTAAAAACAAGTTCTACTGTAAATTCACAGATCACGAATTAATAACAAGTTCTACTGTAGCCTACTGCAGCTTAGTATCACTGATGATGATACCGAAAGTAGCATGCTGTAATAACATTCGTTTGCAGTTCACAAGTTCTACTGTACATTTGCAGCTTGCTATCATCGATGATAGGGAAAGTCGGTCATGAAGCACGTTGTAATAACATTCGCAGATCACTTAGCACGGTGTAATAACATTCGTTCGCAGATCACGAAGCGCGCTGTAATAACAAGTTCTACTGTACATTTGCAGCTTGCTATCATCGATGATAGGGAAAGTCGGTCATGAAGCACGCTGTGATAATAAGACAGCTGTTGCATGACGTGTAGGGCGAGCGAACAAAGACATCTGCTGAAAAAGAAAAAAATATTGATTTCTTTACGGTATAGCCTACATTCAGCATGTTAGGTTCAATACCTTTGTCTTAGTATTTGTTGACCTATCTATCCATGTATCATCTATCTATCCATCCATCTATCATCTTCCATCTATCTATCCATCCATCCATCCATCCATCCAATCATCTGTCTATCTGTCTATCTGTCTATCTGTCTATCTGTCTAACTGTCTGTCTGTCTGTCTGTCTGTCTGTCTATCTGTCTATCTGTCTATCTGTCTATCTGTCTGTCTGTCTGTCTGTCTGTCTGTCTATCCGTCTATCTGTCTATCTGTCTATCTGTCTATCTGTCTATCTGTCTATCTGTCTATCTGTCTATCTGTCTATCTGTCTATCTGTCTATCTGTCTATCTGTCTATCTATCTATCTATCTATCTATCTATCTATCTATCTATCTATCTATCTATCTATCTATCTATCTACCTATCTATCTATCTATCTATCTATCTATCTATCTCGTTATATAACTAAAATTAGCTAAGGGGCTAAGGTGGGTGATGTTGAGAGTTAAATGACATCTACTATGATCTGATTAATTAAACGTTAGAACTGTATAGCAACATATGCAATTAAAGGAAACTGACCAAGTTGATGTTCATCCAGCAGTAACGAAGGTCGCTCTTGATGATGTTCCTCGATAGGTCTATCCTTAATGAAGTTAGTCATTTTGATCCGATTTAATACAGCAACTAATTTTCGCAAAACCAAAAGATGTAGCCTACACCTGTTTAGAGCGACGCCCTTACAACGAATACGTATCGTTCAAGGTGTAGACTTTGTCTTCAGGTGTTTTTGCATTGTCATAATATTATAATGATGGCTGCATGCATGGCGAAGGTAGCCACGTCAGCCAACGACCTGCATGCTTGGCCGACTCATAGTCCTAGCCTAGCCGTGCTGTCGTGATCGAGGCCGCTCCCAGCCAGGTTGTTGTGTCGTGATCGAGACATCTGCTGCTTTGTTGCTTGGTTGCTTGGTTGCTGCATGAGCGCTCATGCATACAAGGCCTACTCGCTCAGTATGTTGTGGATAAATACCGTATTCTGCAGTTGTTTTGCATCAGCGTTGATCACCATTACCGTAGCTCCTACCAAGAATGTTAATTGGGTTTTAGCTGATTGTTTCTTCAATATCAGGCTTCTTTAAAATCAGCTAGCTAATCCATTCTGCATCTACTTATTTCGTATAACCCGTACCTGTAATCATTCTGCGGTTTGTCAGATTGAATCATTAAAGAATAATATTATTATTAACTGTCGGAAGCCATGCAAGGTGCCTATCACGTTCTGCTGCTCAGTTTACCAACGCTAACTGACAAATAGAAGGTTGAGTGGATCTTTGGGAGAGTAACGGGAAGCGTTCCCATACCCGTACGCTCTTCGTGCCAGAGAACTTAGAAATACGACAACCCCCAGTGCTTGTCAAAATGCCAATTGTTTGTGGAGCAATACGCTATACATATATTATGTTCTCTGCAATGGTTTTTCTCTTATGAATCATTAAATCAGGTTTTAGTCCGCAATTTGGATTGACTATTGTTCACAGGACAACTTTTCCGCTATGCCATTGTACCAAACGTATTATTTTACATTCGAAGTCATGAATTCATTATTGCAGATATTGATGAGTGCACTGAGAGACGTTCTGGATGTGCAAAAGAATGTTACAACACAATCGGTAATTACACATGTGGCTGTCCCGCGGGATATCGTCTAGCAGCAGATGGACGATTATGCAATGGTAAGCTTACGTTACGTTCATGAACGGTCTTTGTGATTGTAGCTTGCGTCGTCGTTGTGGCGAAAAGGTTATTGTAGTCTTCTTGAAATTGAAATAAGAGGATTAAAAAATTATGCATACGTAACCTGTCACATCGTATTCAATCACATAAATTTATATAGCGCCTCTTCAAGATCTCTAAACGGAGGCGCTATATAAATTTATGTGATTGTCACCGTCCACTCATCGTGTTTCTTCGCCATAAATAAGCACCATATAAAAAGACACACACGTTCGACATCTAAAGATAATCACCAAACCATGGTCAGAAGAAAATGACTAGCTTTATGACAGAGCATGAACACTTAATTTGTGAAAATAAAAATTGTTCATGATATAAATACAGTTGCAATGTCGTTGCTATTGCCACAAAACGTCCATTGACAATGAAAAATTACAATTTCATTTAGTTCATTCGTTATCGTGTTAGAAAGACAATAAAAAGTTTCATGTAACCAGAGTAAAATTTAAATTAATGGTTCCGTTTATAGACGTAGACGAATGCGCCAACCTCGTAGACCACTGCACCGTGCCGGAGAACTCTGTTTGCAAGAACAACATTGGTAGTTACCGATGTGTGTGTAAGACTGGATTCGAGCAAGCGGGACCACTGGCCCAGTGCCATGGTAAGCATGTTTAACTTCCTAATCGTCTGTTTGCCTAGCAACCGTGTGACTGGCTGGTTCTTAGTAATGCTTCGTGCTATTTTTTGATTGCGAGTGGTTAAAAAATCTAGGTTAAGAAATTTGATACGCTCACTTCTTAATGTAGGCTATAAACGTCTTTCTATGATTGTGATCTGTCAGTGTTGGTCTTGACGTTTTAAGTCTTGATCTATTACCAAAGGTCTTAGTCTTGGAGATTAAAGTCCAGAAATCAAGTCCTTAGCCTTAGTTCTGAATAAGACCAAAGGTCGTGATCTTGAGGTTCACAGTCTCGGTCCTGGCCTTGTACTAGTGGCCCCAAAGTCGTCTTGACAAATAGACTGCATTGTGACATAAGCTGTTGCCATTATGCCACTGCAGATGAATTCAATTTTTGCACAGTACACTGACTTGTAAATTATAATTAGTGTTTATCTTACATTTGCAGACATCAATGAATGCGAAACAGCCAATAATTGCACTCTGTACGAAAACACGACATGCGAAAATATCATCGGCAGCTACAGGTGTAAGTGAACACTTCTTATTATGCACGTAGGTAGACAGTGTAGACCTATTTCATGTTACGAACCCTTGCCAGGTAGGTAAGCCTATATGTTTTTAAATATATAAATAAAGACCAAAATAGTATAGTATTCGTCGTCGTCGTCGGTGCCTCATTCGATACTCCGAACATTGGCGGCATCATGGACAATTCTTCTCCAGAGATCCTTCTGCTGTGCTGATCGTACCACCTGCTCCATCGACAATCCCGTCCATTCCTTCACATCGTCCATCCACATTCTTCTTGGTCGTCCTCTTCCCCTTGCTCCCTCAGTTTCACCGGTTATCACGTCTTTTTCGAGGCAGTTTGATGTTTTCCTCACTATATGGCCGAAATACTGCAACTTCCTTTTGACAATTGTACTCCAGAGTTGTTCTCCACCCACTTCTCTCAGTACCTCCTCGTTCCTCTTCTTCGCTGTCCATGGTATCCTCAGCATTCTTCTGTATGATGTGGTTTCAAAGGACTTTAATCTTTTCTGTTCGCTCTTTCTATATGTCCAAGCTTCTGCCCCGTATGTTGCTATTGGCCATACCAGAGTTCTCAACAATCTAAGTTTTGTCTGTGTGGTGATTCCTTTGTTTTTCCATACAGTGCCCAATCCGGATAGTACTTTTTTCGCCATCCCCACGCGTGTTCTAATATCCTCCTCACTTCCACCATCTGCCGTGATTGTAGCCCCCAAGTATTGTATATGTTCTATCTGCTGCAACATGTTTCCTTCTATGTAGATGTTCAGTGTCGTCGTGTCGGTTGCCATGACCTTTGTCTTCCCCTGATTTATTATTAATCCGTATTTACGACCAGCTCCTATCAGCCTCTGCACCAGGTCCTGCAGTTCCTCCTATATCGTCAACATACCTTAAGTTCGTGACTCTCCTCCCTCCTATTTTATAGCCTCCTCTGTATGTTTCTAGAGCGTCTCTCATTGCCATCTCTGCGACGATATTGAACAAATATGGAGATAATACACATCCCTGCCTCGCTCCTTTACCAATTTTAAACCATTCTGATAACACACCTGCAATCCTTACTGCCGCTCTCTGCCCTTTGTACATCTTGTTTATTATGTTTACCAGGTGTGGGGGAAACCCATCTCCAACATAGTAATCCATAGTCGTCCGTGTTTAATACAGTCAAAAGCCTTGTGGAAGTCAACAAAACACATGTATAATGGTTGCTGATGCTGTCTTGCTTTCTGCATTATAATTCTTAAATTCGTGATTTGATCCTGCGTTCCTCTTCCAGGTCTGAAACCCGCCTGCTCTACTGCTATTTCCTCTTCTATTTTTGTCTGTATCCTGCCAAGTATGATCTTTAGAAGTACTTTACTCGCATGTGAGATAAGTGCTATTGTTCTGTAGTTAGAGCATTCTTTTCTGTCTCCTTTCGTTGGTATGGTAATGAATATTGACTCCCTCCATTCCTGAGGCCATTCTCCTGTCGTCCAAACCCTCGTGCAGATTTCATGCATTCTTTCCGCTATTGCATCACCACCTTCTTTTAACATCTCCGCTGTTATTCCGTCTGAACCTGCTGTCTTGCCCTTTGCTATCTTACCCATGGCCCAGTCTATTTCCGATCTTAGGGGAGGCGGTTCCTGTTCTATTACCTCACTTCCCTCACGGTTAGCCTCCACCTGTTCCTCTTGATCTTGTTCATCAAACAATTCTTCGCAGTATTCCTTCCATCTTCCCAACACCTGATCTTTTTCCGTCAGTAGTTGTCCTTCTTTGTCCCTGATCACCGTCAGCGGTGCTGTGAACTTTCCTGTTAGTGTCTTCACCGTTTCAAACAGTTCCTTCATATTGTGTCTCTTGTTTTCTTCTTCAATCTTACTACATGTCTCGTTAATACTTCTGTTCTTATCCTGGCGGATCAGTTTTTGTACTTCCCTCTTCAAGTTGTTGTACTCTGTTTTGTCTTCCCACTTTTTGCATTCTCTTTTCTCTTCGACCTTTTCTAATGTTTCCTTCGAAATCCATGTTGATCCTTTTTTGTTCTTTTCCTTTGGTAGTTTTGTCTCAGCTGACTCCAGTATTATTGTCCTCATTTCTCTCCACATGTCATCTGGAACTCCGTCGTCTGTAACTGTTTGCAGCGCTTGAAACCTGTTCTTTATCTCTACTCTATATTCCGTGTTATCTCCAGACATGTCAAAACGTGTGGCTCTATTCGCCTTCTTCATCCGCTTCAGCTTGATCTGTATACTGGCCATCAGTAGCTGATGGTCACTATCGCAGTCCGCTCCTGGCATTGTCTTACAGTTGTTCATTGAAGATAGCCATCGCGATCTTATCAATATGTAGTCGATCTGATTCCTAGCTCTGTCCCCCGGTGAAGTCCAGGTGTAACGTCTTCTTTTGTGATGCCGAAACCGCGTGTTCCCAATTACCAAGTCTTTTTCTTTGCAGAAGTCTACCAGGTCTTGACCTGCTTCATTTCTAGTTCCCAGGCCAAACTGTCCCATTACGTCTCTATCCTTGTTTCCTTCTCCGACCTTTGCGTTGAAATCTCCTTGCACAATCAACATATCCGTTTTTGGTACTTTGTCTATTAATTCTGATAGTTGTTCATAAAACTCCTCCCTCATTTCTTGTTCATCTTCTGCAGTTGGTGCGTACACCTGTATGATTGTTGTGTTCATCGGCACTGATCTTAGTCTGACCGAGATCATTCTATCGTTGACAGGATTATATCCCAGCATACTTCCTGCGACCCCTTTATTCATCCATATCGCCACTCCTCTGATGTGTTTGCCGTCCTGCCCCGAGTATATAATCGTGTTTCCATTGGATGTTGTAAATTGTCCCTGTCCTGTCCATCTCACCTCCGCCAATCCCACCACGTCCAACTCCAGTCTCATCAGTTCTCTTTCAACCAGATATAACTTTCCTTGTTGATATAAGCTTCGTACATTCCACGTGGCACATTTTGTTACCTTCCTCAGCTGTATCCTGCAATCCCCGTTCTTGACCTGCTTTGCCCCCCCAGTAGCTCTGAGGTCGACAGACCTGGGGGTCTCACCCGTCGATTCTCCTCGCGCTAGGGTACAATGGCGTAGTCTTGTATAGTATTAGTAAGCCTAAATTTAACAAACTGTCCCACAAAGGGCCAATTATGATTCTTCTTCTTAAGCCTAATACAACATCGTCGCTGTAGTTCAGTGCTTCCCAATTCCCACTAAATATAAATTGAATATGTACAGTTGTATACCTACATCTAAATCACTGTTTCAGAACATTGTGCCAGAATAATATTCTGGCACAATTTTTGAAACAGTGATTTAGCCTACATGTAGGTTGTGGTTCCGCGAAAATGCTCATATCAAAATAATTAATGGTTCCATATAATATGAAACCATTAAAATAATTAATGGTTCCATATTATCTTCTTTTTTAGCCCGAAGGAAAAGAAGATAATATGGAACCATTAATTATTTTGATATGAGAAGTTTCGCGGAACCATAACCTACATGTAGACTAAATCACTGTTTCAAAAATTGTGCCAGAATATTATTCTGGCACAATGTTCTGAAACAGTGATTTAGTTGTAGGTATGAGAATTTTCGTGGAACCATAACCTACATGCAATATATGGAACCATTAATTATTTTGATATGAGAATTTTCGCGTATATATATACATGTAGCCTACATGTTCAATTTATATATCCATAAAACCTATGCTCGAAATTATTTCAGATGAAATTTTCGGCAGAACTTTTGTCTTTATCTCGAAGTTTAGTTCGTTACAAGCAACAACACTTTCAGGCAACACTTACCAAATTTCGAAGTAAAACCCTTGTTTCCCCCCACCCTCTCAGAACTCTAGACTAGAGTGCCGCTGAACACACATTGAAAAACATTGCTGTATATTATTATAGCTCCTCTTAGTCATCTATACATGTGCGTTTTCATGCTTCCTCAACGTTATATAATGGTACTGTAGTAAATTCTCAACGGCCACTTAATACTAATAACACTTGACGTTTCCATTCATCAAGGTCGACCCAATAACAGAGGTATCTCAGAGGCAGCTAAAGTGGCCATCCCGGTCACACTTTGTCTCGTTGCCGTACTCGTTGTGATCGTCATAGCAGTCGTTTGCTTCGTCAGACGTGCAAAGGAACGAAAGATAAATGAAAAAGGTATTACTTATAATGCGTTTTATTAAGGTTATTCGCGAAGTCTTGTTGCGTGATCATTAATTATTATTGGCAACTGCTTTTGCTTCTTGTATCGCTATAATATAAAAATTAGAAGCGAATGTTCGTCGGTGCTGCAGCAAAACTAAGCTTCATTAAGCTTACTGATCATTCTTTGCCAATCTTTGGCGGTGATGGAATAATTGGTTTAATAAAATATAAATATAAATTGTCAATTTTACATAACGATATTTTGTTGTTGATGATGATGATAATGATGACGATGATGACGATGATGACGATGATGATCGTGATGATGATGACGATGACGATGACGATGATGACGATGACGAAGATGACGATGACGATGATGATAATAATGATGATGATGACAATGGCGATGGCGACGACGATGGCGACGACGATGGCGACGATGGCGATGGCGATGACGATGATGATGATGATGATGATGATGATGATGATGATGATGATGATTATGATGATGTGAATGACGATGACGACGATGACGATGACGGTGATGATGATGATGATGATGATGATGATGATGATGATGATGATGATGATGATGATGATGATGATGACGATGATGTGAATGACGGCGAGTACAATTCGAAATGGTGAAGAAAATGATGACATAATTAATAAAATAATTAATAAAATGAAGAATCATAGTTTTCTAAACGCTAACAGGTCCAGCAAAGAACAGTACAGTTACTGTGGCTTCAGTGAAAGAACATGTCTACGTCAACCAGGCATTCGATTCAGCAAAGGGTGATTCAAGTAAACAAGCAACGGCTTTCTTTCATCATTAATTTTAGTAACCATTCATTAGTTAATTAATGGATCGTGTGTCTATGGCTAGCACTATTGGTCACTGATCATGGGCTGCGGATTCGACTCCGTGGATGGGCTGGGAGGGCCACTGATTAGTAGTATTGAAGGGGTAATATATAAATTCTTGATATGAATGAATGAATGAGTAAATCACGCACGGTTACTTGTTTGCATACATTTGCCTCTGTTATCAAACAGTTCAATACCATGCTAGTATTTCTGCGGGCAGTTGAAGAGCTCAGTGGACACCAATTGAGCTCTGAACAGTTCTAATTTGGAAATATGAGTCCTAAGCAATTGGGTATGATGGTATAGGCTACGATAAGAAACTTGCGTAAACCTGGAAGCAAACGGCGTTTCCAACTCATACTGCATTACTGCTGTCTACATGTAATAATTATGTTATCTTCATCACGTCAATCAGTATGCAACTGCGCGTTGTTCCATTAGCAGCTTAGCTAGTGACATTGTGTGTGGATAACGAGTATTAAGGTTTCTTACTTGAGCCCTAATCATCAAAATGTATCTCTTAATTGAATATGTCTAATTTGCCATGTTGAATTTGTAACGTTGATAGGGATGAATAAGAATAGACCTATGAGTCAAGCTGGCACTTGAGCTATAAATTTCTGCCGTTGTGCGAAACAAGTGGCTATTAGCTTTTGTTTGCTTAACGGCAATTTTCAAGCCATATAATGGCATATTCTTTGTTTTGGTGTAAAAGGCTGTGTTTTGAGTGTGGCATTGTAACTAGAAAAGGATTCTGGACTATTTTTAAAGAGAGCTCTCGAGCTCAAGTGTCCTCTGAAATTCTCTACGAGGAGTGTGATGACAACATGAGAAATCAAGTGACAAACCCAAACGATTCCCAGATGGAATTCGCAGAAATTGTCTATGAAGATTTTTCCAATGTCCCCGTGACGAAGACCAAGCCAAAGCCCATGCCAAAGCCAAAGCCAAAGCTCAATGACTTAAGCACACAGGAACAGTGTTGTTCCACCAACGTTTCGAGTTCCGATCCAGGTCTGTGATATTAAATAGCGAATTTATATTACTGCTCAATGCATAGATCAAGATATAAGCGGCGTTTAAGATATGCGCTTTTTAAAATTTGTTGATTCAATAAAATACTAAAATTTGCGAATAGGCCTACTTTTATAAATGATGATAGAAAAGTTATCCGATTTTCATGAATTGCTCAATTTACTATTATAGTTGAATAGCCCGCTCTCTCGCCTTCTACATTCTTATCTTGTTTAAACCCGATTAATGTTGCTCTAACTGGAATTTGCTTAATTAATGAACATGAAGCTTTAAACTCTGTACCATTTTGAGTATTTGAAGTCTCATCTTTGTTTCAACAATCCAATTTCGAACCAACTAGCATTTTGTCATGTTGCAAGCATAATTATGTAGGGCCTACGTGTAGGACTATGACTAAGAGCTACTTGCTTAGCGAGTGTATTGGCAATAAAAAATATCTGCAATTGGTTCATTCATTCATTCATTCATTATTAGAATTTATATAGCGCCTCTTCAAGAAACTACTCAGAGGCGCTCCCAGCCCAGCCACGACCAAAGAAAAAAGATTTAAGAGACTTGAGAAATAAAGATTGACTAGACAGGTGGAGGAAATGGAAGTTTGGGGGAGGTCATTCCAGGTTGACGGTCCCACAACCGAGAAGACTCGGCGCTGTCTGGTAGCTAAGCGAGCCCGTGGAACAAGCAGATGTCCCTTCGCGGCGGAGCGAAGGGCCCGACGCGCTTCAATGTCAGAGACAGGACGACAGAGGACGCGCAGATAAGATGGAGCACAACCAGTGACTCGATGCCCGGTTGCAGAGACCAGGTCGATATACAATAGAAATTGAAACTAGATAAACAGAAAATCAAGGGACGAAATAATTTATAATTGTTCAACATTCATATCCAGGACTAGTGCTTTTGTGGCTTAGGTGACGGAAAAGCCGATTCTAAAGAAGCTGCAAGTGGACAGACGATTTTGACCAACATCCACAAAGGAATTCAAAGAATCTTCAAATTTAAAAGTAGGCCTACGTCGTTTACTTTGTGTATCTACCTGAGTTACACACCTATGAAAAAGTGTGCATTAGCAAGGGCAAGGTTTATTAGAAAAATAACTTATTTAGAGGTTCATTATCAGTCTTTACTCGAAATAGATCCTGCGGCAAGGCTAACAATAAAAAAAGATTATTTTAGAGGTGACGGACATAGACCAAACTGTTACGCAAATACGATTCTTCCGTAAAAGCAGCATGGAAATATGCCAATCAAACATTCCATCCTTAATACCTGTTTGCTAAAGATGCTGATTAAGTATGGCAGCCAGCAGAATTTTTAGTAGGCCTATTATAGATCCATTTATGCAAGTTAAAACCCGAAGAGTGCCTCTTTTACAGTGTATAGGAGCTTGTTTGTGGCTCTGATTCAACTGTCTAACCATGTAGGCCTATTCAGATAAATCAGGCAAAACAAATGAGGAATTGTCACATGTGCCCAGTATCCAACTGATTGTTATCAAAGTAGAAATTGGACAGCATGATAGCGACGCTGCGTTTAATATAATCGCAGCTAAAAACTTGCCAGACATAAAGCAATCCTCTAATGATTGAAAAAATCGACGAAAGAAACTGATATGCAACTATTAGGCTATCTGTAAAGACGTCAACGTCTATAATAACTGTAGTCATAGTTTTTTACGATGTCGTTAAGCTTTTTGATGTATTAATAACTCAGGCAAATGCACACGTTATTTCCCTTCTCCTGCCATCCTTGCTGTCGCTGTTTTCTGCCATGAAAAACGGTATAAACAAAACCTCAAGCGTGACATTGGACAATGATCTCACTTTTCACTCGCACAAAGGAGACCCTTGCAGCGTTAGTTCTTTTCATAACACCAGGCATGCATCACATGCCACTACATGTTTGCTGATATCAAAGACTTGTCAGAGAATAGCTTGCTCTTCTTTCCGCTCTCGCCTCGATCAGACCAACTGTGTTGTATGAGCAGGTCTGTCCGAGTCTCAGACAGTGTTATTTATATTAACTGAAACTGTAACTGAAATAGCAGAATAACTGAAAACTCTTTGTCAGTAGATAGATAGATAGCTCTATGGTCGTTGGCCAAAATGGCCGACACCGTGCCTTTCTGTTGTTATGGCAGATTTTTACGTCCGGGACGAAACTCGCTTCTTTTCGTTCGGATTTTCTAATGTTTACTGATGTCGAGAGTCGAGATTCTGACTTTTCTTCATCTGTGTCGTGAGCGTTTGGACGGTAGCTTGATAATAAATTTTGACGTTCAACATGCCATGCGTGTTTCGCATCTGGACTATTCCATTATGCTGAACATCAAGGGGTTCCAGGTTCGTCATCATTGTTTCATCATTAGGCTATCGATCGCCGAACGATTACGCACGTGTAGCCTATGGGAAAAGAAAGGATTTCACTATATACCAGCAACCGAAAACCATGCCGCAGTAGTGCCACGTTTCCAGCGTTGTGCTGCCCGTCGCTGCTCTTCGCACTAATGTTTCTCGGCTCTGTAGACACTGAAAATACTGTTAAACTACCATCATCGGGAGTAGATGTAATATTTGCCCTCTGGATGTCTTTTATTATTTCCTGAGGGGGGTGCTCGGTAGTACAGTGGATAGCGCGCTGGACTGTCGACTCAGCTATGATGAGTACACGGTCAGTGGATGATGAGACGGCGAGAGAGAGGGGATTGACCACCGCCTTCATATGCCAAGGCCTTGAAAATGAAGTCTTTTTTCCCCTTTGGATGTCTTTTATTATTTCCCCCTGATTCCTCCTCTTCTCCTTTGGATGTCTTTTATTATTTCCCCCTGATTCCTCCTCTTCTCCTTTGGGGTATTTTATTATTTCCTGATGCATAATTAATTACTTAGCTATTTGTTAAGAAACCTGATATTGAAGATAAATTAAGTTTAAATGGTGCTAAAGGATAAGCTAGGGGGTGTTTTCCGTTGAAGAAAATATCAGCTAATAAACCAGTTAAAACCAGTTAAAAATTAAGGTCGTAAGAATACTGCCGAAAAGTCTCTAGCTAATATATTTAGTGCGATGTGCGAATAAGCGAATATCTCGAGAAAATCGGTATTGGTTACGAAAATTATGCAACTACCGGTTGAATTGTTAAACGCAGCTCCCGTTCCCCCTCCGCCCGCAATTTGCATGTAATTCGCCCCATTTCTATACAGGTAGACGTTACCAGGAGCGGTACTACTGTTACCAAATTCTATGTACGTCGAAACGAAATAGTATCCGGCTTTACCGGGAGTGAAACGGGTCAGTCCCGCACTTATGACACCATCGGTTTTGAATCTTACACTATCGAAAGTAACTCTTGTGTGAGTTTTAGCGATTAAGAATTGCCAAGTTAAAGAATGAATGCTAAGCGCGGGACCGATTGAGATAGAATCTACATACTGCTTCGTAGCTGCATCGCTGGCGTTGTTGGGTTCGTGTAGTCCTGTAATGTAAGCATCATGCATAAAGATGGACTTATACACATTTATTTTAGACGGAGGAGTGCCATCGAGTGACTTAACCATCTCTAACATGATTTCATTGTTTATTCTAAAACGAAATCCATCCATCGATTGTAATGTAATAGGATTGTTTAACGAACATTGTAGTTTATTTCGTATACTACCTAAGAAAATAGTGAATTCTTTATTTTCTCCTCTCAAGTCCTTACAACCCATTGAACGCAGACGATCGGAGCCAACGTTTAAGATTAGATCACCAGTCATGGTATCACCAGTTTTAGACACCTTCAATGTAACTTGTTCATCAACGTATTTCTTATTCGTCAAATGATTATCGTTGGACGGAGAATCGTCGTGATTCGTTATCAAATCAATGGCTTGACCCCAACTTAAAGCCTCATCCATTGCTGCTGTCAAAGGTTTCGTTGTTGGTAGTCCTTTAATTTTGTGACCACCCATTTTTAAATTTCCAGTCGCGATGTTTGCTCCATCCAATCGAAGAAAACTAGCATTTACTTGACTAAGAGTAACACCTCCAGCGATTACTCTTTGTGATGAACCAACATCGGTGTGACCAAATTTATCGACAGGCATTTTATATATAATAATTTTTAATGCAGATTAGTCATCGTATACATATAATTGCATTACCTGAATCCCTCGTAGAGGATGATCATCATACTTTGTCACTACTGTAACTCTATAATATTGATACGCATCCATAGGCATAATAATATCATAAAATGTCGGAACAGCCTCTGAAGTAGTTGAAGAAAGACGTGATGATATGGGTACAAACATTACTCCATCATTGCTAGCGGTTAAAATTAAATCACCTATATATTCGCTTTTAAACGCAATTCTCCAAATTTTAACTGGCTCAGGACATTTAATTTGTAACCAAGTAAACATACCTTTACCTGGAATCCAAGCTGCGTTCACATCATCGGTGAGATTAGTGAAAGCATGGTAGGCTTTGCTTCCGGAAAAACAAAAACCGGCACTAGCAACGAATCCTGTCACACTTTCATCAGCTTCCAAGGGAGGAATATATCCAACGTGGCACTTTTTCAGAGATTTGTCGACGTAATTCTTAGTAGCAGCATCTTGAGCTAAAAGAGGATCGCTTAAACCGTTGATATTATTACTATTCATTAGGATATTTTGATACACGTCGATTTTTCGATCGTTAGGCGCTCTACCGATTCTCATTATATTTTCTACGCCTATTTTGCATAGAAATCCATCCGTCGATTGTAATGTAATAGGATTGTTTAACGAACATTGTAGTTTATTTCGTATACTACCTAAGAAAATAGTAAATTCTTTATTTTCTCCTCTCAAGTCCTTACAACCCATTGAACGCAGACGATCGGAGCCAACGTTTAAGAACAAGTCGCCAGCCATTGTATCACCAGTTTTAGACACTTTCGAAGCATCAACGTATTTCTTATTCGTCAAATGATTATCGTTAGACGGAGAATCGTTGTGATTCGTTATCAAATCAATGGCTTGTCCCCTACTTAAAGCTTCATCCATTCCGGCAGTCGAAGTATTCGTTACTGGGAGACCTTTTATCACATGTCCATTCATTTTTAAATTTCCAGTCGGCAGATTTGCTCCATCACATCGAAGAAAATTAGCATTTATTTGACTAAGAGTTACACCTCCAGCGATTACTCTTCGTGATGTTCCTCCAGCAGCGGTGTGACCGAATTTATCGACAGGCATTATATATATATATTTATATATAATAATGTTTAATGCAAGCCGTTTATAACTTCTTGAAAATTCATTCCATCGTTCATCGTCTTCTTTAAGACGTACAAACATAAATGGCCGCAAAACACTTCGTTATCCGGCTGTATGCGTTCGCTGTTATATAACACTGGACGGCGTAAATAGTTTATCAGTTCCAGAGGGGGAGGAAGGCCGTAACTATCGAAATATATTTTCTCATTACCGCTCTTTAAGAAAGAGCACCAGTGGGTCCCCACCCCATTAGAACCATCTAGATTCAATATTCCACATTCATTCCGTCTAGGTTTCTTCGGTAGCTCGTCTCGTAAGAACACACCCCTAAAATTCGGAATATTTAGTTTCTTAGCCGCTTCGATTAGATCCACATTCGATAAAGCAATATTCGGTAGCACTACTCCACAAACATCGATTTGTTTGACGCTCATTTATTTAATATAAACATTAATTAAAAATTTTCAACGAGTAATGACCATAAGATAACGTACTAATTCCATCCTCCATTATTACCCGTTTATCGTCATCTGCAGATAATGCAACTTTATTGATTTCTTCTGTATAAATATCGTGATGATAAGATCTAATAACATTCATCGTTCGTTGTTGTTCTTTTTTGGTAAATAAGCAGTCTTTATAATCTTCGTGAGTAATAGTTTTCTGGACAACATTCTTCTTAATACCTTTACATTTCTTGTGCTCATCTCCAGCAGCCATCTTATAAGAATACAACTTTGCTCTGAGTCCAATAAATTCTTTTATCTGTTTCCCACTAGCTTCATCCTTGAACATTCCAATAACTTTTTTATTTACTCCAACCTCAATACCAGATGGATGATCTCTCGGGTATTCACTCGTGTCGAATCGAGTCTTAATATCGCCTGCGATATCTGAGTAAAAGTCTTCAGTTTTAATTTCGTATGTCAAAGAATCTGTATCGGTAAATAATAATTTAGCTCTATTTCCGTATTTATCCTTGATGTAATTGTAATGAAATTCATACATCAACGTTTTGCTCAAGTCTAATATACACATGCCAAGATATATAGGTTTATTATAGTACAATTTAGTTTTTTTCATGTGAACGGCTATTAGATTTTCATCGAAAATAGTACATCTCTCATAATTAGGTTTAGCGGCTAGTTCAATAGCCCTCTCCTCTTGACACACTAACTCTACATCAACACGATTTTCAATGTTCTCACAAGTTTTTCCAAAGACACTGTTATTCATTAACTTGAAAAAGTCTTTCTCAAAGTCATTAGTAGCTTTCGTTCTAAGAGCTGTATTTAAATCGATATACTTTTTCAACCAATCACTTTCTTCGAATAGTACACCTCTATGCACTTTTGTTATTTTCAAACCCAAGCTCTCATACAGCTTCAGATTATCGTAATGCAGCACATACTTCTTTTTATGGTTTAAGTTTGGAATTAACTTTTTGACTTTGTTAATCTCAATGCTTTCGGGGGCTAACGGAAAATCGTTATGCAGGTCGTGTAACTCTTTAGGATATTCCAAATCAACTTCCAATATGCATGGAATACTTCTCCAATTATTTAATTCATCTTCGTTCATCCATTTGAACCCGTGAGTAGGTAAATTTTTGATCATAGCCCATCCATATAGATTATTCGCATCCAGGTAAGTAATAAATGTAGAATTTTCGTTACTATTGAAATCGCTCATATATTTATTATTCGCTTTCCCGTAACGATTTGATATTGTGCTCACTCCTCCTCTCATCCCTTGCCTAAGCATCAGAATCATATCATAATCATTCAATAACTCCAATTTCACGCCTGTCAATTTTAAAGCGGCATCCCAGGCTAAACCAGGAGATGTAAAATACCATGCAGGGTCAAGCGTATAGTTCTTCATACACACATCTCTAAAGTTTTCGAAAACATCGGCAAGTAGCAAAACATCTGAAACGTTGTATAAATCGTGATACTCTCTGAATGTTTTAAATCCAAATTCTTTCCATACCGTTTGTGCATGCTCGTAGTCTTCATCGCTAATATTCGAATCATTTAGCTTAGAATAGAAAGCGGATTTTGGTGGTAGTTCGGTTTCATTAAAGGTAGTAAATGAATCGACGTAGTCATAAGGATATATGCCTTTTCTCAGCAAAAGATCGAGCTTCTTTCCAGTATACCGTTTCCCAATATTTTTACACTGGTCTTTGCTTAGGTTCCTCGATAAAGCATCAAGACTAGAAGCCATAAATTTAAAACTGTCGATAAAGCGCAATTCGCGCTTGACGGTAATCTCTTTTCCCTCTTTATTTACAAACTTATCAACAACGACCTCTCTGCTAAAAGATATATACTTTTCCTCGTTATTAGGTATGCAATTAATTTTCTCTCCATTATTACCTCTCAGTTTCTTAATGAACAGATGACAATCGTACCCGGAAAGATTATGAAACACTACAGGGAAAAACTTTGGACATTTATAGTTTATATTACAAATGTTATGAGCAGCCCCTCTAAATTTACCGCTAAGATGACAGTGATCTCTCACTCGGTCTTCGCCCAACGTTCCTTTGCAGATATGACATGTAGTAGCTGTATCAAAACACTTCTTGTCCTCTTCTGTAAATATCATCTTCTTAGGGAATTTGAATTGATTATATATTTGTTTTATATTCTCTGTGAGTTCATCTACAAATACTTGGCCAACATCATCATCTTCGCTTTCAGCCGTAAACGTCACAGGATCTTGAGAATATACACTATCGTCGAAACATTTTATGTGGTAACAAAAGGAGCTAGGAATATGCTTTTGATATTTATTAGTGTACGACAACTCTGGATTTGGTTGGCATGTATCGATCGGTTTTACAAAAGACTCAAAATCTGCGTAGACTATAAACGGAACCCTCATAGAATTGTTATAATTTTTAAAACTTAACATAGTTCCTGGTTCTGGCATTTCTATTTTTTGTGCGTTATGGTGTTTGCAGTACTCATCATGGTTGTTAAGCGCTTCTGTCGTTGTGAAACCATTCATACACCTTTTACAATAGTGCGCTGAATAATGCGAATTTGCTGTTCGGAACGTCATCAATCGGTTAAAATTCTTTATCCAGCAATAATGTTTTTTTTCTCCATCAGATATAAGCAAAAGATCTACACAAATATCGCTTTCACAGTTAGACAGATAAAGCGGATAGACATGTTTTTCGTAACCAAATATATTAACACTAATATTATTATTTCTCTCAAATTTACCTATCACATTAGCATGAGTCGCTACCGGAAACTCAATACCACTCCAATTAAGTTTTTTCGATTGTTCTTTCAAAGCTTTCGTTATTTTTTCCGGATTTTTTACAACCGGATTCAAAGCTCTAGTGATACACCATTTGAAACATTCTTCGTTGTCGTTTTTCATATTTATAATAGCCTTTTTATTAGCTAAGAAGCTGGGAAGTGGAATGTAAGAACTACCTCTTAAGGGTGTATATTTTACCGTATTTATATCTAATTTTACAACAGCTTTAAATCTCCAATTACTTCCTTGCATCTGAAAACTAGCAATAGACTCCTTGATTTTATCCTTCTTTCTGCTGTATATTTCATTCAAGTCGGTTGCTTCTAAAATAACTTCTGCCCTGGAAACGAATGGTATATCCTCAGAAGTCACTATTCCAGATTTCATATCTACTCGTTCCATAGTACAAGTAAGAACCAAATTAGTCTTTGTCTGGCGATTGTTCGACAACAGATTTACTACCTGCGGTCTGACGAAATCAAGAAACGAAGAGGCATCCATTCCATTAATTCCATCTATTCTATATTGCTTGGTGAATCCTTTAATAGCCGACGCCGTTTCTCGAATTTTAGTTTTATCAAATATCCTGGAAACAGTTGACTTCAACGATTCGAGTTTTTCATTTACGACTTTAGTGTCTCGTTCAGGCACATAACTAAGTAGCCAATCCGCAAAATCATTTAATTTGGATCTAACCCTATTTTTGTTTTTTCTCTTAGACGCTACTAGTTTGTATTTACCAGGTGTAGGCGTAAGCGTAGGAACCTTAATATCAGGAACCGGCGAGTCGAGCAAGTGTTCAACATGGTTCATGTTTCTTAAACTACTTTTCTTTAAATCCATTTTATCTTACCACGCAAAAATATTAAAATCCATAATACACTTTAATTTCATACCTTTCTATCTCTCATACACTTTAATTTCGTATCTATCTCTCCAGACATTTCCGTTATGATAAGCTATTATGCCAGCACTCTGACCATACGCCTTAGCAGCTTTATACATCGATGGATACGAGGTAACAACACCAGTCTCTCGATCTATAATATCTACTCTTCTCGGTTGTTTCCTGATACTACTCAACGTGTCATGTCTATATGACACAGACTTGTAGTCCGTCGGAAGAATATTCTTTTCAATCAATACAGCTATCATTTGAGGTTTGTTGAGATGCGAAGTGCCTGTAACATTGTTATGCTTGGCCAACATTCTAAGCTCTGGTAGCTTCATAATATATAAGTATTCTTTAAATCAATTTTCCATACACAACACTCATTTTCTGCCCATCCGATTGGAACTGCAGCAACCTATCTGAAATTACGACAGCATACGCTTCTGTGTCGGCTGGCACTGCTGCATTGAAAAGAGCCTTAATCTGAATATCAACGACTGACGATTTCAAACGCTCGGATTGTTTGCTTACATCGAACACGAACAACGGGTATAATTCTTTATAATCTACAGGTGTTATATTGCTTTGGGTAATCAACTTATCCATACCATAGAATTTTTGACTAAAGGAGGACGCGTCTCTGTACGCTCTGGAGAATTGTTGATTAGGAAACGACAGGTTATGGTCGACAGCTGGATATCTTTCTTGATTCATCATCACATATATGTTCTTGAGATCGCAGTGATTAAATAGCGACGGATTACTTTCCTGATTACCGCTACGGTCCGTCTGAAATCCTACGATGATATATCTGGGTTTCTCAGGTGATGTTTTTACGCTAAGACGCCAACTGAAACTTGTCGACTGAGGAACTGTTATTGTGTCGCATTGACGAGCTCTATACGCAACTGGCAACGTTAATTTTGATTCAATCGTCTTATACAACTGCATTCGTTCCATATCGGAAGGAATAACGTGCGGAATAAACCATGAAATTTTGTTTATCGCAACTTTTCCAGCAGCTGCAGCGTTATCTCGGAATATGGCATCATCGTCCGCTTTACGAACTAAAGTCAGCGTCTGTTTGAAGCCGTAAATAATCTTGTCGTAATCATCGCAAAACCCGAAAATATGCTTCAACGGAACAATAAAGCTGAACATTCCTTTAGTGTTTGGTTTGCGAATGAGAAAGCTTTGTCTAGTGGCAAATCCGGGGTTGTCCGCAATAACAGCAGTCGCTCCAGTGTCTTTATACCACAGCTGATTTAAGCCTTGAGTCAGCTGAAAATCGTTTGGATACGTAAGTAAACCGAGCATCGTTGTAGCTTGACCCGGATGAAATAGCGTTTCGATTTCTTGATTAGATAACTGATAGGATATTTGACTGAATAGATACATAAGCCCATTATTCGTAAGAGCGACTAAATCAGCATTAACGTATGCGGTGTCATCGGCTTTAATTAGTCTTCCTTCGAATTGCAGATATGACTCTGCTGGGTGACTATATAAGTCCTGTAATTCAATATTTATTCTTATTTCACCAGAACTGTTAAGGTTAGTTCTCGCTACAGGTTCGTACTCATGCCATTCGTATCGCTCTATACCTTCATCGATCAATGGTTGCTCTGTGAATCTTAGAATATCGGATTGCATTTTATTATACATATATTTTTAAATAAGAAAATAACTTTTTTGGTCTAAATAAGAAAAATAATTTAAGCAAAATAAATTTAAACTGCCATTTTCAAACCACCTCCGTTTAAGCGTTTTACGAGATCTTGAATTCTAATAGCTCCTCCCGTCATTTCTGGATTCGATCCTAGTAATCTAGCTAGAATGACTTTAGTTTCCTGAGTTATCGGCTGCTGAACGGGAGCTTTAGGGAGTATCTTATTGAGTAATCGTTTTCCAACGTCGATCGCCTTATCCTTAGCAACACCCCCAATCTCTTTGACAGCTGTGCTCGCAATTTGTTTGGCTGCATTCGATGTCAGCAGCCTCTTGAGAAATCCTGCAATGGAATCGAATATTCCTGCTCCACCGACAACGTGTACTTTTTTATAACTTCTTCTCGCAACGACCAGCATTTCTATATCATCAATTTTTAATTAGATCATCAATTTTTAAATTAGATCATCAATTTTTTATATTCATCTTTGGTTATCACTCTTTGTCTTAGTAACTCATCCGTCATACCTACAATTTCATTCCTTACACCCGTATTTCCCGCTTTGTAGCTATACAATCGTAACTCTAATTGTTTTACTAATTCATTTGGATCCGAAGGAATGGTAATTATTCCGCTTCCTGTTTTACCTCTTAACTTCATGTAATCGTCCCATATGGGTTTTATTATCTTTGCATATTTTACACTTCTAGACGATTTAGGTTTGTTTGGTTTATTTGGCTGACTCATGGCATTCGTTTTAATTAGAATCTCGGCGTATTCTTCGAGATCACGATTATCATAAATTGAACTGTTTGGACTAGCTAACGTTAATAATTCCCATAATCCTGGAGTTCCTTGATAAGTTGTGGTTCCAACTGTAATATCATTTCCTTGGATTGAGGCTTCGCTGTCACCGATGTAGAATTTTCCATCTCTTGATCTTAATCCGAATGTTGTATCCACAAGTCTTTTATCAGAAGCATATTTTTTAAGGTATTCAACTGCAATATTTCCTAATTCTAACCTTCTAATGTCTTCTACTGGGTCATCGTCATCGTACGCCTCTATAGACGGATACTGGAGAAATTGAATAGTTTTCAACGAATCTGGAAGTGATTTTAGAGCGAGTGATGTTGCTGCAGAGTTATCTTTTATTGTCGACAGCAAAGCGTTTTGTTCTTTTGAAATTGCTGATTGAGAGTCGACTATTGGTTTGTAGATTTTCGTTAATTCTCGTTGAAGTCCAAGATCATCTATTCTCTCAGAGAGAAAGTTTTGTTTAATATTTTTTTTCGTTTTTAAAAACTCTTCGATAATAAAATCTCTTTTTGCAGGATCACTAATTTTCAGTAGTGACATTTTTTTATTATAAGTATAATGTTTAAAACGTAACGTAAAACGTAAACATAAAACGTAAACATAAAACGTAAACATAAAACGTACAATTTATGCATCGTAGTAATTAACGTAACATATGGAGTCTTTTTCGTTTATAGTAACTGGTGAATCGGAGTTGTTTTGTATTGTAATTATTATATCCTCTGCGTCCTCTAGGACAGTACCATCTTGAAGACTCAGTCTGAGTTGTTTCAACTTCTGTCTAAGAGAGACTAGACACATTCCACTGGTCATTCGGACTCCAAGGCCTACTTCTACTGTAATATTTGTCTTTGGTTCAATCGTTATCGCTTGCTGAGCAAAAATCTCATATCTATCGCCTGCTCGTTGTCTTGCAGGAGCGTGAGTGACCACTTTAGGCAACCAAATTATCGTACTCACACGAGGCTTTCGTTTGGTGATAAATTTGTGTATTGGGTGACCGTATCCAGACATTTATAAAAGAGATTGTTTAAAGTAACATTCCAAGAATAGGAATATTTTTAAATGGTGAATTGGGACCAAGTATAAGACCTTCATCGCTGACATATCCTGTTCCTCTTTTCATAAACAGACCGGAACCTGATATCGAAATACCCTTTTTCCACGGAGATAGAAAAAGACCTTCCCCAGCAGGCACTATCTTACAGCATATTCCTCCTTTCTTAACGTACAGCACGCCAGATCCACTTATCGAAGATCCACTTATCGGATGTGAGATCGAAGATCCACTTATTTTATCGACAATTTTGGAACCAGCTGCAGAACCCAATCCTGTTAAGGCTCCTGTGGCTAAACTCGGAAGAACACTAGACAGTAGAAACTTTCCGGCTGTTGCTAAGAACGGTAGAATAGCGCCAATAAATCCGCCTTCGACTCTCGCATTGTCTTCTAATTGCTTTTTACCCATTTTAATTGTCACTCCAGTTCCATTCTGATACGCTTTAGTTTACTTGTTGATTTGCCTCTGGTTTAGAGCTAATACATGCTCACCAGTTATGTCTCCATGAGAAAGTCTTATACTCACGCCAGTTCCTACTTGAACAGCTCGCTTAATCTTCTCTTTTTGCCCTTCAGAAATATTAACTTTGACCTTAGCGTAAGCGCTCATCTTATATTAAATATAAACTTTAAATTAAACCTCTCTTATGTGAAATCGTATCGACAATTCCTCACCTCTTAAATTAATTAGTTTTCCATTTTGGTCTATTAGTTTTGTTTCCATCGATGAAATAGAGTATAGCGTTATTGGAAGATACACGAGATTATGAGGAGATTCGATTATCTTGTAACCAGGCCCGACCGATGGAAAGAAAGAATAAATTATGTTCTCCGTAGTTCCGTTAGCATACGATGATCCTATTATATCACTCGTAACTCGTAAACTATTCACGCTGTTTATATCGACTATGTGCTCGGATTCGTTATATCCTTCGGAGTATACACGACTCTGAAATCCTAGAACCGTACTAATTGAATTTGGTACTGTAAAATCAACTTTATAGTTCTCATCAATTTCCAAAACAGCCTTCAAAGTATTGTTATTTGGTTGCAACTTTATACATTGTCCATGACCTTCTTCCTTTAAAATTCACTGTATGTATTCGTTTAAGTCATCGATTTCATAGCAACCGGTTGGAATGTCTAAATCTTTCCACGTTACACCGTTATCTGACGAATATACGAATTTATTATTTGTTTCGTCTATATTAGGAAAACTGTAGTAAGTTTCAAGATTAACAAGGGCCATTTCATACGTTTTACTTTTGTCCAGTTCGATTAGTGGATTAAATTTCGTTCGAATTCGTGTGCTCCTTTCGCTCAACAAAATGCAAAAGGATTCTTTAGCCTCTGTGTTGCGTGCAATCGTTTGAGTATTAGATAAAATCTCGTCAAGAAGGGTTTCCATTTTAGATAGCTATTTTTAAACCTAGAATATAAAATCTTAAATTTTGTTATCATTTTATTATTGCTTTTATTTAATGTAAAATGTATCTAATCCAGATCTGTACTTGCCCTTATTTGTTTTACTAGTAAGGTCTATAACCACAAAACCATGCGTTTCATCCCACGCAGTTTTGCATAGTTTTCGAAATTCTTCAATAGTCATATCATCTACGCCTATATGATCGCTGTAGATATGATTAATATTTTTTAGGTCTTGAGGGAATAGACATATAAAGTTAGCATTCTCTCTTATAGTTTGTCTAGGCAGCTTGAAATAATTTTGTGCTAGGTAAAAGCAGTCTACATTACTATGTCTACCTCTTATATAATACGATTCGCATTTATTTTGTCGCTCTAACTGTAAATCATCAAAAATCATGAGATTCTTCTTATCTCGACTTAAGTCTCGTGGATCTGGAACATCTTCAGAGGTTTCAAAGAACTTGCATTCTATATCCGATTTCTTTTCCATGTTTTTAGACATCTCCTCGACAACAGCAGTCGGTGATACATTTAATTTCATTATCTCATCGCGATTATCAAAAAGTCTTATAATTGCTTCCTTTGGTAATTTCTCTTCGAATGCTTTCTTAAGGATCTTGTATTCTGCTTGAAAAAGAGATTTTCCGAAGATATGCAGGTTATCGTAGTCTAACCAACCAGGTCTCAGTAATAAATTAAGTAGTAATATTGTCTTGCCGCATTGAGACTTACCGACGATCAAACCTCTGATGCTTCTTGGTAGGAGAGGACTGTTAAAGCGTTTACTTGATTCTTCATTCCACGATAGGTCTTGGACTTCCATTTTAATTATATTATATTAAAATGGAGCACAGCTCGTATTGCGTAAAATGTAAACGAAAAACTGAGTGTAGAGATATTCAACGAGTCGTTAGTAAGAATGGTAGATCTATGCTTAGATGTGTATGCGTTGAGTGTGGCGCTAGAAAAACTCAGTTTACTAAAATGTCCACTGCTACAGGTGGTGATTTGGTATCAGCTCTCAATTCTGCTACTTCTAATATTAAACTTCCATGGGCAAAGTACCCGGGTGAAATGCATCTTCCAGGACATTCTTTCACGGGTCCAGGTACTCGATTGGATTTGAGATTGAATAGTGATGGGACGCCAAAAGACTGGAGTAAACCAGTAGATAGGGTTGATGCAGCAGCCTATCGCCACGACATGGCTTATGCTAAACATGCTGACACAGCAGGGAGAAACGTCGCTGACAGAGCTATGATAGATGAATTAAATAATATACCTAATCCTTCGTTCCGCGAACGAATTGAACGATCTATAGTTAAACCAATTTTATCAACGAAAACCCATTTTGGAATGGGATTGAAAAAAAGAGGCTGACTTGGACCGATGAGCTTGCTGACGAATTGCATAAACCTATAGTCAGGAAGTTCAGGAAGCGAGTTGTTTATGTGCAGGGAGTGGACAAAGTTTGGGCAGCAGACTTGATTGACATGCAGGCTTATGCTAAATTTAATTCTGGTGTGAAATATTTGTTAAGCGTCATTGATATATTCTCCAAGTATGCATTTATTCAGCCGTTAAAAGATAAAACTGGGAAATCTGTGGCAGATGCTTTCGTTAAAATATTTAATACGAGCAAAAGAAGGGGTGATAAACTTTGGGTCGATAAGGGATTAGAATTCTATAATAAACAGGTAAAATCACTAGGTATGCAGTTGTACTCAACTGAGAACGAAGAGAAATCTTGCATCGTAGAAAGATTTAATAGAACAGTGAAAGAGAAAATGTTCAAATATTTTACAGCGAATTCAACTCAGAGATATATCGATGTTTTAGATAATATGGTTAATTTATACAACAACACAAGACATTCTTCCATTAAAATGACTCCTGTTAAAGCGAGTATCAAAGCAAATGAATGGGTTGTGTGGATGAATCTGTATGGTGATGCTGTACCTGAAACTATTAAACCTAAATTTTCGGTAGGAGATAAAGTAAGAATTTCTAAGAAGAAAAAGACATTTGAGAAAGGCTACACGCAGAATTGGACACAGGAAGTTTTTACTATAACACACATTCAGTACACAGACCCTATAACCTATAAAATCTCTGACTATCATGGAGAAGAAATAAAAGGGACATTTTATGAACCAGAACTACAATCGACAACGCAAGATACATTTAAAATAGAAAAGATTATAAGAAAAAGAGGAAATCGGTCTTTGGTTAAATGGTTAGGCTATGATGAGTCATTCAATACATGGATTGATAATAAAGACTTGATATCATTGTGATTTTAACTGATTTACTATTAGCAAACTGATTTACTACTACAGCCCTTGTGCAATCATTACTTCTCTATGAACACGCTGTAATAACAAGTTCTAATGTACATTCGCAGCCTGTTCTAAGAAGAAAAAGACATTCGAGAAAACAAAATTCTTGACTTTTTGGGACGGATGACTAAAAAAAAAAAAAAAAAAAAAAAAAAAAAAAAAAAAAAAAAAAAAAAAAAAAAAAAAAAACCTAGAAAAAAAAGTTAGAAAAAAAAAAACCTAGAAAAAAAAGTTAGAAAAAAACCTAGGAAAAAAACTGAGAAAAAAAACCTAGAAAAAAAATCCTAGAAATAAATTTAGAAAAAAAATTTAGAAAAAAGTTTATTTGCGTCTTCGTGTCCTGTAAAGTTGTCTATCTCGGGACAAACATTTATCTTGGGGACAGAACCGGAAGTTTGGGGACAGATTCAGAGGTGAAGGACGATTTTTCAACAAATTGCACCGCGTAGGATAAGACTTTATCGCATTGCACCGCGTGTCATAAGATCTATCGTATTGTGCTCTGTGTGAAGTGTCAACGATGTTATAGGCCGGTTGCTGCGTGGCTTTTAATAGGTAGCAGGTGTGCACTGTTGCTGTATCTAACCATCGCTCCTGGTAACGCCTACCTGTATAAAAATGGGGCGAATTACATGCAAATTGCGGGCGGAGGGGGAACGGGAGCTGCGTTTAACAATTCAACCGGTAGTTGCATAATTTTCGTAACCAATACCGATTTTCTCGAGATATTCGCTTATTCGCACATCGCACTAAATATATTAGCTAGAGACTTTTCGGCAGTATTCTTACGACCTTAATTTTTAACTGGTTTTAACTGGTTTATTAGCTGATATTTTCTTCAACGGAAAACACCCCCTAGCTTATCCTTTAGCACCATTTAAACTTAATTTATCTTCAATATCAGGTTTCTTAACAAATAGCTAAGTAATTAATTATGCATCAGGAAATAATAAAATACCCCAAAGGAGAAGAGGAGGAATCAGAGGGAAATAATAAAAGACATCCAAAGGAGAAGAGGAGGAATCAGGGGGAAATAATAAAAGACATCCAAAGGGGAAAAAAGACTTCATTTTCAAGGCCTTGGCATATGAAGGCGGTGGTCAATCCCCTCTCTCTCGCCGTCTCATCATCCACTGACCGTGTACTCATCATAGCTGAGTCGACAGTCCAGCGCGCTATCCACTGTACTACCGAGCACCCCCCTCAGGAAATAATAAAAGACATCCAGAGGGCAAATATTACATCTACTATCGGGAATCGGTACGAGAAACTTTCGGCTGAACTCTCCGTGTAGCCAACGCGTAGGAGTTTGACGGTGGGGTGACTTGTGCTTCTCGAGCGGTGTTTTGCCTAAGGATGACTTCTGTCGTGACGTAACCATCAATAGGCTTGAGCTATATGAGTGGGCGCCGCTGATGGCTGCCATATTTGTCTTGTATTTGTTTTTTATGTCGTGTTTTTTGTGCTTGTAAACCAGAGTGCGTTTTGCAGCTGGTACATTAAAGAATATACTTACTTACTTACTTACTTAGTTAATTGTAACTGAAACTGAAACTGAAAAATGTTGAATAACTGAAACTGTAATAGAAACTGAAAAACAATAACTGTATAACTGAAGAATCAAAAGGAGTTAACTTGAAAATAAAACAGAGACTCTCAGATCATGAATTTACGAACTTTAGAACATCCTAAATTCTCTGGTTCACGTGGTGCTGCTGGGGGAAACCTCCCGACCTTTCTCGGTCAGCTGCATTGACTTTCTGTAGGCCTATAGGCTACAGTGTAATTCTGAACAAGAATTGAGTTGGCCTTTGTAACCTAAAGATCTTCACTGCCAACCATCAACCACTGACTTTTACTTGCATTTCTTCCCGAAGTATGACTTTTATGGATATGGTTCTTTTCTCTCTGATCATCAATGCAGCCACGTTTTGTTCGCTGCGCATTTCTATAATGTTATGCCCCTCATAAAATGGAACCGCTGCTAAAAACGGTTCTCAGATGCTCCAACTGTCATTGTTCTGTCAACATACTCCATAAAACTAATTAATTCTTGCTGGCTTTCAATAGTCTGGATCTACCTGTGCTTTACTTGTTTACTGACTACTGACTAGCATGATATTACGTTTATCTCAGTGTGATAACCTCCTTGTGATCACCTCCTCCTATCAGTCTCTTCGGAAGCTTCTTCGTATAAGTTCGTGGTAGCATAGGCCTATCCCTAGATAACTGTTTCATTAGCTAAATGGCTAGGTAAAGAATCTACAGACTTTCACTGTTTTGTAACCAACAACGACGACGTGTTTAAGTCTTCTTATTATACTCCAAAATCCGATGTAAAGTAAAACGATCAGCAACAACACAACAATGACTACACTTGCGTTATCATAACAACTACACGACTACTACCTTCATCAGTCTACTCTATCGCAACTCAACAACAACTATTACAGCCTATCTCAACAGCTCTCAACACACAACACTCCTTCTTCACTTCCACTCCCTCCTTGTACACTCAACGTACGCTCGTCTAGACATCACGCGCTGTCCAGAAAACCACCTGTCCAGACGCCGCGCGCCAATTTGCAGTTGGCCTACCTGCGTCGCTGTACGACAATCGTCGTGCACTGATTAAATTAGCTTACATTACCTCCTTCCTTTCTTTTGAAGAGAGCTAATTAATCTTAAAAATTAGCGAACGTATAATGCTTAAACTAAATACAAACAATTCCTATACTAAATGCAATCACAAAATATCTTATACTACAATCTCGATAAGCAGTCCGCTACTACATTCAGCTTTCCCTTCTTATAGTTCAACAGAATGTCAAAATTTTGCAATGATAAAGACCATCGGACTAACTTAGCAGACTTCGACATTGACTCAGTCAAATAAACTAAAGGGTTATGGTCAGTGAACACATTAATCTTGGAACCAATAATAATTTCTTTCAATTTGTTTAAAGCCCATATGATTGCATAGGCTTCCTTCTCAATCGTCGCCCATCTCCTCTGGGTATCTGTCAGCTTCTGACTGATAAATGAAACGGGACGTTCTATCCCCTCATCGTCCACTTGTGACAGCACAGCCCCCACAGCAAAATCACTGCTATCACAGTACAAATTAAATGGTTTGCCAACCTCGAACATGTATAAAATCACATTTGATAAAACAATTTCTTTAAGAGAATCAAAAGACTTCTGGTGGTCCTCAGTCCAAACAATGTTCTCAGGTGTCTGCTTGCTAGTTAAATCCGTTAATGGTTTAGCAATTTCAGCAAAATTACAAATAAATTGTCTGTAGAAACCAAAAAATATCAATCAATTAGTTAGCAAGTGTTAGGATTTTTGGATTCAGCACCACTTCCTGTTCTACCAATGTACATAATCCAGGTTTGTCCGAAAATCTGTCTGCATAACGGTTCAGTACATCCAGTAGCTGTTTCTGTTGCTCGCACGTAAGATGTCCGATCTGTTCATAGTCCAATTGCAGCGATTTCTGTGTCGCCTCTGCATGGTCTTCTTTCAATGGTAGCTCTACCACTGATCCGAACTCGTCGTCCTCTTCCACGATGAGACCACACGATAATGTTCTTGCGATGAACTTCCTCATTTTGTTGGCATGGACGATTCGTCGGCCGTTTTCATTCATGTCCACCAGATACGAATACTTGGATCTTCTTTGTAGCACTGTACATGGACCATGCCATCGTGAGATCAATTTATTGGTTGACGTTGGATACAGGACGATGACGTTTTCTCCTGGTTCGAATTCTTTATCCTTGACCCTCTTGTTGTATTGACTGGCGTATTGTTTTTGCTTTTCCTCTGCACAATTATCAGCAAATATCAAAGCTTTCTCCATGTCTGCTCTTAAGTTCTTCAGGTACTTTGCTGGTTGTACTCCAATGTTTGGCGGTAGATTTATTTCTTTGGTCCAGCTTTCCTTTAAGATAGTTAATGGTCCTCTTGGCATTTTTCCATACACCAGCAGATATGGTGCCACTCCTGTCGTTGCGTTTGGAACTTCTCTCAATGCCCATACGGTAAACGGAATGATTTTATGCCACTGTCTTGGATTTTCCACAATGACATGATGTACCATCTTCTTGAACGTCTGATTCCATCTCTCAACTAATCCGGCTGCCTCTGGATGCCCCGGTGAATCGAATCGTGGACAGCATCCCATCAATTTCAAAACTTCTCTTGTGAGACTGGCTGTAAAATTTGTGCCTCTGTCGCTGGTGATCACAGACGGCACCCCCACGTCAATGAATAGCTTCATCAAAGCTTCGCACACAGCCTTAGCAGTCAATGACTTCAGCAAAAAGATTGTCGGCCATCTTGTACATGAATCCACTATGCACAAGCAATACTTATGCCCAGCTGCTGACTTCGGTTCTATTGGGCCTACCACGTCCATAGTCATCCGTCGGAATGGTACATCTTCCCTTGGAATTGGTGTAATCGGCACTCGATCCATCACCAAACTTCGTGCCTTCAGCTGACACTTCTCACAGGACTTACAAAATTTCACCACGTCTCGACGCATCTTTGGCCAGACAAAGGACAACTTGATTCTCTCTCGTGTCTTCTCTTCTCCCAAGTGTCCGCCAAATACTGACTCGTGAGCTAATTCCATTACTTGAATTCTTCTCTCTTTCGGTAACACCAACTGGTACACTAGCTGATCCAGCATTTGATGTTTCTTATACATCAATCCATTCACCACGCTAAACTCTGATCCTTTGTCTTCAGCGATCCTCCACCACGATTTCAGTGACTCGTCATTTCTCTGCTGCTCCTCGAATTTCTTCGCATCTTCCAGCTGTCTTTCATCGTTCGAATTCTCTGTGAACAAGTCCCTCATACTTGTCTCCAGTTCAGCGTCGCTTCCGGAATCTTCACTATCATTTCGTTCACATGCAGCCATCTCTTCTTCAGTTTCATTGTTCTCAGATGTTGTTCTTTCGTCATCTTGAATGCTGAGTTCATCTTCGCTGTCCGTGTCATCTTCTTGCGAACTTTCGTTTATCGTTTCATCTTCTCCGCCTTCGACTTCTGCTCTCCGACTTTGTGCTCTTGTAGTCACATTCGCTTGTAGTTCCCCTTGCAATACACTCACTGGTGGAATCTCTTTCAATTCTGCAATTATCTCCGGATGTAGCAAGAACTTTTCTCTGTTTTCTTTGCACAGATCCGCTGGAATGCTGGCACACACTAAAGTTAAATATGGCGCGATATTTATTGTCCTGTCCTCTGTAGCTGCTCCTTCGTTACGACCGCTCATCCGCACTTCGATTTTCACCAACTTAGCTGGAATCGGCTCTCCAGCTACACATTGCAAATGAACTCTGCCGATTTCTTCTACTGTCGTTCCTTTCAGTAGTTCCTCGTTGATTACTGGTATCTCGGTCCCCGAGTCAATCAACGCCTCGACTTGCACAGGCTGCCCATCAGTCCCACGTATCTCCACATTTACATGCTGCAACGATATCTTCTTTATGCGTTGACACTCCACTTTACTTTTTGTTTCTCGACAAATTTTTGCAATGGAAGTAGTCTTTATCGCTTCTTTCTGTATGGTGAACTGCGGCGTACACTTCATTACCGACTTCACTTCTGTTTCACGATCGTCCGATTCTTCAAACTGGTCTGGTGCATTCATCACTTGTATCTGGTTTACTCGAAGATTTTCTGCACTTCTGCTAAAGTTCTTCCTCAGATTTGCCGCTCCTGGTGCTTGGCAATGTTTTATTAGGTGTTTGTCAGAATGACAGTTGTGGCAACGTTTCTTTATAAAACTTCTTTGCTCATTGTTCTCCCACTTGTTGTACGGCGTGTATGATGCATTACTTTCTGTTGGGCGTCCCAGCGGCGGAGTTCGATTGTAGGCTTGTCTGTCCCACGTTGACTCTTTCTTATCTTGCCAATACTGCTTTCCAGAATAATTATCTTTCTTTGCATCATTACTCTTGGCTTGGCTTCCGGTGTCTTTGCTATCCTTGTGCCACTTGGGTTGCTTTGGACTATTGCCCCATGCTTCGTATTTCGGTTTGTCTTGGAACATCACACCAATCCGATTGTTTACATGTATGTCTGCGAGGTCTGCAACATTACTAGCTTCCAAGCATTCTGTGCCCTCTTTTGCTAAGACAAACTGTAGTGGACCTGGTGGTAAACATTCTTTCAGCTTATCCGCCACTAACAAATCAAACAGCTTCTCGTAGTCTTTGTCCACTCGTCTACTCCGGACATAATAATTCAACAGGTTCTTCAGCCTAGCCGTGAACATCGTATACGTTTCTTCGGCTGTCTTCTTGGCATCTGCAAACCTTGACCTGTACTCACGAGCTGTTAATTTGAATTCCTTCAACAAGTGCTCTTTCACTGCATCGTATTTATCTAAATTCTCAAATGACAATCGATTCAATACCGTTCGCGCTCTCGGGGTCATCAATGGCAACAACAATTTCACCCAATATTGCTTTTCCACAGCGAAGCTATTGAATGCATTTTCAACTGTTTCAAAATATAATGGCACTTCCATCATATCATACGGAATCTTCGGTAACACATGCTTCATTGCGTCGCCTATCTTCTTAATCTTGGACACCATTGTCTCACTTTCTTTGAGCCTAATCTGTTCTGATACTTCCCGGCTCTTACGATCATCTTCGTCCCTCTTCTTCAGTCGATCTTGATCTTCGATTCTCCGCAGTTCTTCTTGTTCAATCTTCTGCTGCAACAGTTCTAACTGCTTTCTGCGTTCTTCTTTTTCAATGGCCATTTCTTTAAGTTGAGCCTCCTTGATAGCAAGTTTCTTTTGTTCTAACTGCATCTGCTCTTCTCTTTCTCTTTCTGCTTTTGCCAAATTGTCTTTTCCGGCTTGAAATTCTTCCTGACGAATTTCTTCTGCTCTCTCCAGTTCTTGTAAACGCATCTTTTCTTTTTCTTCCTCGCGAGCCTTTTTGTCCTCAATCTGCTGCTTTCGTATTTCTTCATCGCTTTTTCTTGCTTTTTCGTACTCTATCATTAACTCCATCCTTCGTCGTTCTGATTCGTCACGATCTATTTTCATTTGTTCTAACTGAAGCTGGAACTGTTGCTTCTGCATGTCTATCTCTTGTTGTCTTATCCTTTCTAATTTTTCTGCTCTTTCCGCTCGTTGCTCCTCTTTCTCTTTCTCCTCTTGTTTACGCTCTTTCTCCTCTTGTCTGCGCTGCTCTTCTTTCTCTTTTTCTTCTTGTTTACGCTCTTTCTCCTCTTGTTTACGCTCTTTCTCCTCTTGTCTGCGCTGCTCTTCTTTCTCTTTTTCTTCTTGTTTACGCTCTTTCTCCTCTTGGCACCGTCGCTCTTCTTTCTCCTTCTCTTCTTGGCGACGTTCTTTCTCTTCCTGTCTACTCATCATCATGAGTTGTAGCAACGCCTCTATAGACATAGGTGGCTGTGGCTTCTCAACTGGCTTCTCCGCAGCGCCTCCGACAGCACCTTCTTCTTCTTTCTTAGCCCAAACCTCGGCTAAATTTCTCATCAAACTTTCCCTCGACATCTGTCCGACTTCTTCTGCATCTAAACCTGCTTCGATTAATAATTTTATTATTCTTTCGGAAGCCATCTTCTTAATAGTCGCTTGCTTTTGCTCTGTAAGTTTCTCCATCTTACTTCTTTACTTTACTGATGCTAGTCGATAAATAGTAGGCTACTCTTCAAATGTTTGCAATTGACTGACTTCAATTCTTTAAGCAAACTTCAATAGACAAGCAAGTTTTTCTACCTTGTAGTCGTTGTGTTGTCGTTTCTCACTGACGTACGGATGCTCGATGTATCGTTTCTTCTCCCGTGTGCTCGGCTCCTCGATAAATGCACAGCGTCCGTTCCTCCGCAACGTCTGTTGATTGGATAGAATCCCTCCGTTCGTAACTTGGCACGTAGACCCGCCGTTCGTAACTAGGATCGTTCTCCTGCAACTTGGATCGTTATCCCACCGCTGCCACCAAATGTGATAACCTCCTTGTGATCACCTCCTCCTATCAGTCTCTTCGGAAGCTTCTTCGTATAAGTTCGTGGTAGCATAGGCCTATCCCTAGATAACTGTTTCATTAGCTAAATGGCTAGGTAAAGAATCTACAGACTTTCACTGTTTTGTAACCAACAACGACGACGTGTTTAAGTCTTCTTATTATACTCCAAAATCCGATGTAAAGTAAAACGATCAGCAACAACACAACAATGACTACACTTGCGTTATCATAACAACTACACGACTACTACCTTCATCAGTCTACTCTATCGCAACTCAACAACAACTATTACAGCCTATCTCAACAGCTCTCAACACACAACACTCCTTCTTCACTTCCACTCCCTCCTTGTACACTCAACGTACGCTCGTCTAGACATCACGCGCTGTCCAGACAACCACCTGTCCAGACGCCGCGCGCCAATTTGCAGTTGGCCTACCTGCGTCGCTGTACGACAATCGTCGTGCACTGATTAAATTAGCTTACACTCAGTGTCTCAATTTTGTGACTTTTCGCACGTGCATAGGGCCTACAGTTTCGCCTGAACAACTTTCGCGTCATGATGACGACCCTAGGAAAGGAGCATAAGTCATAAAATTAAGACTCATTCATTATGTCTCTACAGCTATAAAATTAATTATAATTAATTAGACTGTGCGATTTATTAGGGGTACAGGGTCATCATAATTATGTGTAGAATAGCCTAGGTTGCAGACCTGTAGACCTATACATACGTGCTTCATATAGGCTGTACAACACGGAGAGCCTTTTAATCATACGTAAGAATAATCAACGATGTTGATTTTAATTTTGTTTAGAGGCTAACAAAGATTCGCAAAGTGGAGAAACTACAAACGAGTCTGTCTACCAAGATCTGGTCAGGGTGTCAGGAGTGGATGGTGTTTACGAAGTCATCAAAAAGAAGTCACCGAAAGTGAAGAAAGTATCGGTACAATGAGAAGCCAACGACGATTGATTAATCGCACCTGAAATGAGCTGAACAACTGACAATAGGCCTACCTGCAATCATAATATCAGGAAGCATTCGAGTATTTTTTATTACAACGTTCGTCAGAATAATGCAGAACGAATGTAATATTCCTACTTCATATAAAACTGGGTTTTTTAAGACTTGTGTAAACTTTTCGTGAAATCGAGTAGACAATGATCAACTCTTTTTCATTCTTGAACAAATTCTTAGTTTCCAAATGCATAGTGTTTCTGCCTAAGTTCTGCACGAACGTTGACCAGCGGCTCTCAAAACACTTTCACCAAGGGTCCGAACAGATTCTCCTCTGACGCTGAAAGCGACCTGGTTGTTGTGGAGAGAAAGACAGCAATTTATTATGCAGCCACATTGAGAGCATTGTCATTAAACACTATCTAAATTATTATAATGATACAACAGCAACAGCAGCTGCAACAACAACAGCTACAACTACAGCAACAACTACTTTTGTTATTTTTTATAGCCTACTAAGCTTTAAAAGTATCCTGAGTCAGATTACATGTAGCTCTGCACCAAAGGCATAGCCCTTTTTTTCAAAGCGATAGGGTTATTTTCTGCTATGGTACAGTAAACGGAAAGGCTTAAACTGCTGTTTAAACGCGGTCTGTGTAAACTTTACTTATAGGCTAACTTTACTTAAATTGCATCGATAAAGCCCACTTAAATCGAAATAATAGCCCACTGAGGCTGCGAACGCCTATAGCCTAGCTATTTATTGTCACCAGCGGCGCCGCCAGGATTTCTTTTCTGTACGCACAATACACTAGGATTTTTTTCTGTACGCACACTACAACTTGCACAAAATAATATGAAGCGAACAGCGATCGATACGAGTTTATACATATAGTATATGTATGTATGTATGTATGTATGTATGTATGTATGTATGTATGTATGTATGTATGTATGTATGTATGTATGTATGTATGTATGTATGTATGTATGTATGTATGTATGTATGTATGTATGTATGTATGTATGTATGTATGTATGTATGTATGTATGTATGTATGTATGTATGTATGTACATGTATGTATGTATGTATGTATGTATGTATGTATGTATGTATGTATGTATGTATGTATGTATGTATGTATGAATGTATGTATGTATGTATGTATGTATGTATGTATGTATGTATGTATGTATGTATGTATGTATATATTAGACTGGTCCAAAAAATCATCTTGTAGATATCAGGTGTCCACAAGGCTTGTTTTGTTCTGTATCATGATTACAACAATCACAAGAAATTTCAATGAAAACAAATTATATTTAGAGGTCAACCCATTTTACACTTTTTACGTTGACTGTACAAAAGTGAATAAACTATTCCTCAATGGTTAATCTTTGATGTCTTTGATGTCTGGGGAGATTCCATTTCTCAATTACCGTACTTCAACACTGGTACTGACCTGAGAGTCACCTTCTTGAATGCCGTTCACCAATTTCGGGATTGCCAAGAGTTTTTCCTGACAATTTTCAGTGACAATATTAGCTATGCGGTCCATATTTTGCTTTGATCCGTCGATGCTGGGCAACATTTTGCCTTCTCGGTGAGGTAATAGCAGACCTGCCACAGGCTGCCAGTGTGCACTCTTGTTCTTCCATTGCAGCTAGCTGCTCCTTGTCCTTCTTTTATTCCGAACTTCTAGAAATATGAATTCTGAAACTAGTGTCATAACCAATTTTCAGTGTGACACCCCCATCTACAACCAAGGACCACAGTCTACATGGAAGACCAACACGATACAAAACACCAACAACTAAAGTAAAGAGGGCTGGATGATGTTCTTGGATCTTTTTTAGTAATGAGGCAGTTAGTAGCAGTTGTTTATGCAGCCATTGTAGAGTGTAGATATATTGCATACGTACTAGGACTAAGTTGTCTGATACTCATCAATGTAATCAAATTCTTCTATAATATTATATGCCAACGCAGAAAGTTCACCTTCTGCCTCATAACTGCCTTTTGTCTTGTGTTCTTCTTTTTAATTTTCACCATTCTCTCTTTTTCACGCGGTTGCCTTTTTCTTCTTTCTTTTGCTGCTGTCTTTAAGTTTACTCTAATCATGCTGCTGGAAATACGTCTTCTCTTTGTATTCGAAGGATTTCCCGATCTAAGTCTTGCTGGATTTCTGTCTTCACATACTTTGAGACAATTTCGAACAATTTTTGAAAATCACTCTTGAACATGTCGCCTTCATCCTGTCACTTTCTGTCTATAGTGGTCCGTGAATCTTAAGAGGTAGGTAGTTCTGATAAAGCTTTGACAGTTTCCGGACACACCGGTCAACCAGCTGTATTGGTATTCTGTCATGCACCCAAATACAAACAACTGCATCACAGGTTAGTTTGTAACTTTCCCTTTAGTGATAATTATGATGAAACTGAAGCAGTTGCTGTGCACCCAGGCTGCGTGGTAATCTTGCAGTAGACAACCGAGAGGCTGATTTTCACAAAGCCAGTTCTCTGGGTCGGATCTCAAATTAGACGAAGTCATATTAGTCTCATATTGATGGTTAACATGACGTAAAGACATTATCAGCACTCAAGTAAAATGTTCAGAATGGGTTGACCTCTAAACGTTGCACAATCAGGCTGAAGTTTTACAGGGAGACTATCTACCCTAAGGGGACAAAAACAAGCCTTGTGGAGAAAGAATTCTAAAAACTTAATTTTTTCTCATTGTATCGTGGACCAGTCTAGTATATATGTATGTATATACCGTATATGCCTACTGGCATATACTTTTTGCTCCATTTTGGGTATAAGCTTACGCATAGAGGTAATTTTGGATGTTAAAAGTGGTGATGTATATACCGTATATGCCTACTGGCATATACTTTTTGCTCCATTTTGGGTATAAGCTTACGCATAGAGGTAATTTTGGATGTTAAAAGTGGTGATGCTTTTTTTTAACCTTTTCGCGCTGTACGCACTTGCGTAAGTGCGTACGCCTAACGGCGCCCCTGATTGTCACTCATTTCCGTGTTATATATTCCTATAATACATAATTATATGCGGGATAAAGGGTGGACTTTGCCAACAAGTTCGGACTATAAGTCTGTCTCCTGTGGAGGATTCATTCTCTTCATTGTAAACCTATTTTAGGATTACACTAAGCGTCGGCATCGCTAGATTATTAAGCAACTAAAAATGTCTGTTCATTGAATTCTTAAATAAAATCAATTCCAGATGAAGCGCCTTGCATTCGTAAGCCTAGTTCATAAGACGGGATAGGTTATAGGTAGAAGTCGTATCATAGAGATTAGCTTCGATCGAATGCATCCTTTGTTCTTAACGTTCAGTGATGTTCACAGTTTCGTTTGTCTCATTGAAGCCTACAAAATAAATGGACGTTTACTGCAGAACTATAACTTTGGCTTTAAAGATCGTGTTGCTTAGATTAACCTAAATGAATGGTCTATGGCTCTCGGTTTATGTTGTGCCATTCGTTTGACGTGCCTTATCAGAATGGCGATGGTAAGAAGTAGGCCTCTAGACATTATTAACGGATGATAAAACACTGGCACTATAATTATTCATGGGCATTGGATGAAATAAATATGTATTGCATCCGGTCACCATAGTAAGATAAGGAGTTTACGTGGACTCTTTGTGGGACTCCAAGCATGGAGAATATATACCGGTAGCTTATACTTATAGGATGCTCTCGCCTCGTAGCTCAAGTTCACTTCCTTAGTTCGAAAAGCGGCTCGAAACTCACTATTTCTCCTTGGCATTCAAGCACATGGATCTCTAACTGCACCTTCCTATGGCAGTTGACAATCCGCGCCTCAGATTTACATTTAAGTGTGACCTTGTGAATTTGAAAAAATGAAATCTAAGAAAAGCCTTGAAAATTTATGAAATTCCTCTTCCTGCCCCCAAAGGAAGGTCTATATGCTACTGAGTAGTCGCCTAGAAGTGCACTATGTAAAAAATATATCTTCGTAATGAATGAATAAATGAATGAACGAACGAACGAATGTATGAATGAACGAACAAACGAGTGAGCGAACGAACGAATGAACGAATGGATAAGTTGCGCATATCACTTTGGGGACGAGTGAGAAAAGCTCGTTATTCCTTCAGTATTAAACGCTATGCATAATATTGTAAACTGTATGTATAGCCTAACTATAACTCACGATCATTAACTGTGTTCACAGATTCGATTGTCTCACTGGTACCTACAAAATAAATGGACGTATACTGCAGACCTATATAACTTTGGCTTTAAAGATCGAGTTGCTTAGATTAAACTAAGTTAATGGCCTATGACTAAAGGCTTAAGTTGTGCCATTATTTTGACGTGCGTTATCAGAATGGCGATGGTAAAGAGTAGAGATTTTGTACGGATGATATAACACTGGCACTATATTTATTCATTGACATTGGATGATTTCCATATGTATTATACTACGATTATAGGGTCACTATAATAAGAATAGGAGTTTACATGAACTCTTGTGGGACTCAAAACATGGAGAATAAACACTGGTAGCTAATAGGCTGATCTCGCTTCGTAGCTCAAGTTCACTTCCTTCCTTCAAAAAGCGACTTGAAACTCACTATGTCTCCTTGGCTTTCAAGCACATGGATCTCTAACTGCATCTTCCTCTGGCGAATGACTATCCGCGCCTCAGATTCACATTTAAGTGTGACCTTGTGAATTTAGAAACAAATTGAAATTTAAGAAATAACCAGAAAATTTATAGAATTCCTTTGCAAGCCCCAAAGTTAGGCCTGTATGCTTCTGAAGGTACTATGACAAATTCTCGGAATGCATGAATAAGCGAATGAATGAAATAATGAACGACTGAAAGAATAAATTAATGAAAGACTGAAAGAATGAAAGAAAATAGAAAATAATATAAGAATGAAAGATTGAAAAAATGAATGAATGAATGAATGAGTGAATTAATATGTTGCTCAATATGACTTTGGGGACGCTTGAGATGAGTTCGTCATTCCTCTAGGCATAATATTGTAAACAGTATGTACAGGCCTAAGTATAACTCACGATCATTAACTGCGTTCACAGTTTCGGTTGTCTCACTACCGGTAATGTCTACAAAATAAATGGACGTTTACTGCAGACCTGTAACTTTGGCTTTAAAGATCGCGTTGCTTAGATTAACTCAAATGAATGGTTGATGGCTCTATAGGCTTATGTTGTGCCATTAGTTTGACGTGCCTTATCAGAATGGCGATGGTAAGGAGTATCGATTTTCAACGGATGATATAATACTGGCACTATAATTATTCATTGACATTGGATGAAAGCCATATGTATTATACTACGATTATAGGGTCACTATAATAAGAATATGAGTCTACATGGACTCTTGTGGGACTCCAAACATGAGAATAAACACTGGTAGCTTATAGGCTGATCTCGCTTTGTGGCTCAAGTTCACCTCCTTCCTTCAAAAAGCGGCTCGAAACTCACGATTTCTCATTGGCTTTCAAGCACATGGATCTCTAACTGCATCTTCTGGGATAAATTCTCGAAATACATGAATAAGCGAATGACTGAATGAGTGAAAAAAATGAAAGAATAAATGAACGAATGAACGAATGAATGAATTAATGAAAGACTGAAATAACGAAAGAAAAGAGATAACAATAAAAGAATGAAAGATTCAAAAAATTAATGAACGAATGAGTGAATTAAAATGTTGCGCATATGACTTTGGGGACGCTTGAGATGATTTCGTCATTCCTTGAGGATACGCTAGGCGTAATATTGTAGTATAAGCACAACTCACGATCATTAACTGCGCTCACAGTTTCGGTTGTCTCACTACCGCTAATGTCTACAAAATAAATGGACGTTTACTGCAGACCTGTACATGTAACTTTGGCTTTAAAGATCGTGTTGCACTATAACTCACGATCATTAACTGCGTTCACAGTTTCGGTTGTCTCACTAATGGTAATGTCTACAAAATAAATGGACCTTTAATGCAGACCTGTAACTTTGGCTTTGAATATCGCGTTGCTTAGATTAACCCAAATAAATGGTTGATGGCTCTATAGTCAATATAGGCTTATGTAGTGTCATTAGATTAACGTGCCATATCAGAATGGCGATGGTAAAGAGTAGCGATTTTCAACGGATGATATAATACTGGCACTATAATTATTCATTGACATTGGATGAAAGCCATATGTATTATACTACGATTATAGGGTCACTATAATAAGAATATGAGTCTACATGGACTCTTGTGGGACTCCAAACATGAGAATAAACACTGGTAGCTTATAGGCTGCTCACGCTTTGTGGCTCAAGTTCACCTCCTTCCTTCAAAAAGCGGCTCGAAACTCACGATTTCTCATTGGCTTTCAAGCACATGGATCTCTAACTGCATCTTCTGTGATAAATTCTCGAAATACATGAATAAGCGAATGACTGAATGAGTGAAAAAAATGAAAGAATAAATGAACGAATGAACGAATGAATGAATTAATGAAAGACTGAAATAACGAAAGAAAAGAGATAACAATAAAAGAATGAAAGATTCAAAAAATTAATGAACGAATGAGTGAATTAAAATGTTGCGCATATGACTTTGGGGACGCTTGAGATGATTTCGTCATTCCTTGAGGATACCCTAGGCGTAATATTGTAGTATAAGCATAACTCACGATCATTAACTGCGCTCACAGTTTCGGTTGTCTCACTACCGCTATTGTCTACAAAATAAATGGACGTTTACTGCAGACCTGTACATGTAACTTTGGCTTTAAAGATCGTGTTGCACTATAACTCACGATCATTAACTGCGTTCACAGTTTCGGTTGTCTCACTAATGTTGGTCTTCCCCTTGGGGTTCTGGGGCGACTTGATCGCGTCTTGCGCTCAGCTGCTCGCCTTATTGGGCGGCTTCCTAAATTTGCGCCTGTCTCTGCCTATATGCGTGATGTGCTGCACTGGCTGCCTGTGTCCCAGCGGATCTCATACCGCATTGCTGCTGTGGTCTCTCGCTGCGTCCTTGGCTGTGCTCCGTCATACTTGCGTGATCTGTGCTGTCCAGTCTCTGACGTTGCAGCGCGTCGTGTACTTCGCTCTTCGTCTAAAGGTGAGCTTCTGGTCCCGCGGGCTCGCTTGGCTATTAAGCAGCGCCGTGCTTTCTCGGTCGTGGGGCCTACTGTCTGGAACGACCTCCCGCTCTCGCCTCGCTCACTACTTGTGGTCCATCCGGCTGCGTTCTACAAGTCCCTCAAGTCTTTTTTCTTTGTTTCGTGGTTGGGCTGGGAGCGCCTCTGAGTAGTTTCTTGAAGGGGCGCTATATAAATGCTCTGAATGAATGAATGAATGAATGAATGGTAAGTTCTACAAAATAAATGGACCTTTAATGCAGACCTGTAACTTTGGCTTTGAATATCGCGTTGCTTTGATTAACCCAAATAATTGGTTGATGGCTCTATAGTCAATATAGGCTTATGTAGTGTCATTAGATTAACGTGCCATATCAGAATGGCGATGGTAAAGAGTAGCGATTTTCAACGGATGATATAATACTGGCACTATAATTATTCATTGACATTGGATGAAAGCCATATGTATTATACTACGATTATAGGGTCACTATAATAAGAATATGAGTCTACGTGGACTTTTGTGGGACTCCAAACATGAGAATAAACACTGGTAGCTTATAGGCTGCTCACGCGTTGTGGCTCAAGTTCACCTCCTTCCTTCAAAAAGCGGCTCGAAACTCACGATTTCTCATTGGCTTTCAAGCACATGGATCTCTAACTGCATCTTCTGTGATAAATTCTCGAAATACATGAATAAGCGAATGACTGAATGAGTGAAAAAATGAAAGAATAAATGAACGAATGAACGAATGAATGAATTAATAAAAGACTGAAATAATGAAAGAAAATAGATAACAATAAAAGAATGAAAGATTCAAAAAATTAATGAACGAATGAGTGAATTAAAATGTTGCGCATATGACTTTGGGGACGCTTGAGATGATTTCGTCATTCCTTGAGGATACGCAAGGCGTAATATTGTAGTATAAGCATAACTCACGATCATTAACTGCGCTCACAGTTTCGGTTGTCTCACTACCGCTAATGTCTACAAAATAAATGGACGTTTACTGCAGACCTGTACATGTAACTTTGGCTTTAAAGATCGTGTTGCATAGATTAACCCACTATAACTCACGATCATTAACTGCGTTCACAGTTTCGGTTGTCTTACTAATGGTAATGTCTACAAAATAAATGGACCTTTAATGCAGACCTGTACATGTAACTTTGGCTTTAAATATCGTGTTGCTTAGATTAACTCAAATAAATGGTTGATGGCTCTATAGTCAATATAGGCTTATGTAGTGCCATTAGATTAACGTGCCATATCAGAATGGCGATGGTAAAGAGTAGAGAGTTTTGACGGATGATATAACAATGGAACTATATTCATGGGCATTGGATGAAATCCATAATTATGTAATATAGGGTCACAATAGTAAGAACTGTGATTTACAATAACTGTTTGTGGGACTTAAAGCATGGAGAATAAACAATGGTAGCTTATAGGCTGCTTTCGCCTCGTAGCTCAAGTTCACTTTCTGTCTTCGAAAAGCTGCTCGAAACTCACTATTTTGCATGGGCTTTCAAGAACATGGATTTCTAACTGCATCTTCCTCTGGCGGTTGACAATCCGCGCCCCAGATTTACATTTAAGTGTGACCTTGTACATTTGGAAACAAAATGAAATGTAAAAAATATCCAGAAAATTTATAGAATTCGCGTGCCTGCCCCAAAGATAGGTCTATATGCTTCGACTTGAAGTGCACCATATAAAAAATATATCCTCGCAATGAATGAATAAATGAATCAACGAATGAACGAACGAACGAACGTACGAATGAATGAATAAATACGTCGCGCATATCGCTTTGAGGACGCGTGAGAAGAATTCGTCATTCCTTCAGGATACGCTATGCATAATATTGTAAACTGTATACGTATAAGTATAACTCACGATCATTAACTGCGTTCACAGTTTCGTTTGTCTCACTACCGGTACCGGTAATGTCTACAAAATAAATGGACGTTTACTGCAGACCTATAACTTTGGTTTTAAAGACCGTGTTGCTTAGGATAACTCAAATGAATGGTTGATGGCTCTATACTCTATAGGCCTATGTTGTGCCATTATTTTGACGTGCCTTATCAGAATGGCGATGGTAAAGAGTGGAGATTTTCAACGGATGATATAACACTGGAACTCTATTCATGAGTAATGGGCACAGGATGAAATCCATAATATTGTAATAAATATAGGGACACCATAGTAAGAATAAGAGTTTACATCCTGGATTCTTGTGAGACTCCAAGCAAGGAGAATAAACACCGGTAGCTTACAGGCTGCTCTCGCTTCGTAGCTCAAGTTCACTTCCTTCCTTCAAAAAGCGGCGCGAAACTCACGATTTCTCCTTGGCTTTCAAGCACATGGATTTCTAACTGCACCTTCCTCTGGCGGTTGACAATCCGCGCCTCAGATTTACATTTAAGTGTGCCCTTGTGAATATAGAAATCAAATAAAATTTAAGAAATTAAATTAAAATTTATAGAATTCCTTTGCAAGCCCCAAATATATGCCTGTATGCTTCTGAGTAGTCGCCTTGAAGGTACTATGATAAATTCTCGTAATACATGAATAAGCGACTGAATGAATGAGTGAAAAAATGAAAGAATAAATGAACGAATGAACGAATGAATGAATTAATGAAAGACTGAAATAATGAACGAAAATAGAAAACAATAAAAGAATGAAAGATTGAAAAAATGAGTGAAATAAAATGTTGAGGACGCTTGAGATGAGTTCGCCATTCCTTCAGGATACGCTATGCTTAATATTGTAAACTGTAGGTATAACTATAACTCACCATCTTTAACTGTGTTCACAGTTTCGGTTGTCTCACTAGTACCTACAAAATAAATGGATGTTTACTGCAGACCTGTAACTTTGGCTTCAAAGATCGTGTTGGTTACATTAACTCAAATGAATGGTTTATGGCTCTATAGGCTTAAGTTGTGCCATTAGTTTGACGTGCCGTATCGGAATGGCGATGGTAAAGAGTAGCGATTTTCAAGGGATGATATAATACTGGCACTATAATTATTCATTGACATTGGATGAAATTCATAATTATGTAATATAGGGTCTCCATAGTAAGAATAGGAGTTTACATTAACTGTTTGTGGGACTTAAAGCATGGAGAATAAACACCATGCAGTAGCTTACAGGCTGCTTTCGCCACGTATAGCTCAAGTTCACTTCCTTCTTTCGAAAGGCGACTCGAAACTCACTATTTCGCCTAGGCTTTCAAGCACATGGATCTCTAACTGCACCTTCCTCTGGCGGTTGACAATCCGCGCCCCAGATTTACATTGAAGTGTGACCTTGTGAATTTGGAAACAAAATGAAATTTAAAAAAAAACCGAAAATTTATAGAATTCCTGTGCTTGCCCCCAAAGATATGTCTACATGCTTCTGAGTAGTCAACTAGAAGTGCACTAAATAATAAAATATATCCTCGTAATGAATGAATAAAAGAATCAACAACAAATGAATGAATGAATGAATGAATGAATGAATGAATGAATGAATGAATGAATGAATGAATGAATACGTCGCGCATATCACTTTGAAGACGCGTGAGAAGAATTCGTCATTTTTTCAGTATACGCTATGCATAATATTGTAAACTGCATAGGTATAAGTATAACTCACGATCATTAACTGTGTTCACAGTTTCGGTTGTCTCCCTAGTACCTACAAAATAAATGGACGTTTACTGCAGACCTGTAACTTTGGCTTTAAAAATCGTGTTGCATAGATAACCTCAAATGAATGGCTGGTGGCTCTATAGGCTTATGTTGTGCCAGTAGTTTGACGTGCCTTATCAGAATGGCGTTGGTAAAGTGTAGAGATTTTCAACGGATGATATAACACTGGCACTATAATTATTCATTGACATTGGATGAAATCCATATGTATTATACTAAGATTACAGGGTCACTATAATAAGAATAGGAGTTTACATGAAATCTTGTGGGACTCCAAGCATGGAGAATAAACACTGGTAGCTTATAGGCTGCTCTCTCTTTGTAGCTCAAGTTCACTTCCTTCCTTCAAAAAGCGGCTCGAAACTCACGATTTCTCCTTGGCTTTCAAGCACATGGATCTGTAACTGCATCTTCCTCTGGCGAATGACTATCCGCGCCTCAGATTCACATTTTAGTGTGACTTTGTAAAATTATAAGCAAAATGAAATTTAAGAAATGACCTGAAAATTTATAGAATTTCTTTGCAAGGCACAAAGATGGGTCTGTATGCTTCTGAGTAGTCGCCTTGAAGGTACTATGATAAATTCTCGTAATGCATGAATAGGCGAATGAATGAATGAGTTAAAAATGAAAGAAAGAATAACTGAATGAACGAATGAATGAATTAATGAAAGACTGAAAGAATGAAAGAAAAGAGAAAGTAATAAAAGATTCAAAAAAATTAAAGAACGAATGAGTGAATTAAAATGGTGCGCAAATGACATTGGGGACGTTAAGAGATTATTTCGTCATTACTTCAGGATACGCTATGCATAAACTTAATATTGTAAACTGTAGGTATAAATATAACTCACGATCATTAACTGCGTTCACAGCTTCGGTTGTCTCACTGCCAGTAATGTCTACAAAAAAAGCTCGTTTACTGCAGACCTGTAACTTTGGCTTTAAAAAACAGGTTGCTTAGATTAACCCAAATGAATGGTTGATGGCTCTATATAGGCTTATGTTGTGCCATTAGTTTGACGGGCCTTATCAGAATGGCGATGGTAAAGAGTAGAGTTTTAAGGGATGATATAACACTGGAACTATAATCATGGGCAATAGGCATTGGATGAAATCCATAATATTGTAAAATTAATAAGGTCACCAGAGTAAGAATAGGAGTTAACAGCCTGGATTCTTTGTGAGACTCCAACCAACGATAGTATACACCTGTAGTTTATATATTATAGGCTGCTCTCGCCTCGTAGCTCAAGTTCACTTCCTTTCTTCGAAAAGCTGCTCGAAACTCACTTTTTCGCCTGGGCTTTCAAGCACATGGATCTCTAACTGCACCTTCCTCTGGCGGATGACAATACGCGCCTCAAATTTACAATTAAGTGTGACCTTGTGCATTTGAAAACAAAATGAAATTGAAGAAATACCCATGAAATTTATAGAATTCCCGTGTCTGCCCCAAAGGGAGGTCTATATGCTTCTGAATAGTCGCCTTGAAGTGCACTATAATTATAGTAATACATATCCTCGTACTGAATGAATAAATGAATCAACGAATGAAAGAATAAACGAAAGAACGAATGAATGAATGAATAAATACGTCGCGCATATCACTTTGGGGACGCGTGAGAAGAATTCGTAATTTCTTCAGAATACGCTATGCATAGGTTAATATTGTAAACTGCCTAGGTATAAGTATAACTCACCATCATTAACTGTGTTCAAAGTTTCGGTTGTCTCACTAGTACCTACAAAATAAATGGACTTTTACTGCAGACCTATATGTAACTTTGGCTTTAAAGATCGTGTTGCTTAGATTACCCTAAGTTAATGGTCTATTGCTATAGGCTTAAGTTGTGCCATTAGTTTGACGTGCCTAATCAGAATGGCGATGGTAAAGAGTAGCGATTTTAAACGGATGATGTAACACTTTCACTATAATTATTCATTGACATTGGATGAAATCCATATGTATTATACAACGATTATAGGATCACTATAAGAAGAATAGGAGTTTACATGGACTCTTTGTGGGACTCCAAGCATGGAGAATAAACACTGGAAGCTTATAGGCTGCTCTCTTTTCCTAGCTCAAGTTCACTTCCTTCCTTCAAAAAGCGTTTCGAAACTCACTATTTCTCATTGGCTTTCAAGCACATGGATTTCTAACTGCATCTTCCTCTGGCGAATGACTATCCGCGCTTCAGATTCACATTTAGGTGTGACCTTGTGAATTTTGAAACAAAAAGAAATTTAAGAAACGACCTGAAAATTTATAGAATTCCTTTGCAAGCACCAAAGATAGGCCTGTATGCTTCTGAGTAGTCGACTTGGAGGAACTATAATAAATTCTAGTAATGCATGAATAAGCGGATTAAAGAAAGTGTGAAAAAAATGAAAGAATAAACGAACGAATGAATGAATGAATTAATGAAAGACTGAAAGAATGAAAGATAATAGAACAAAATAATAAAGGAATGAAAGATTGAAAAAATTAATGAATGAATGAGTGAATTAATATGTTGCTCAATATGACTTTTGGGACGCTTGAGATGAGTTCGTCATTTCTTCAGGATACGCTAGGCATAATATTGTAAACAGTATGTATAGGCCTAAGTATAACTCACGATCATTAACTGTGTTCACAGTTTCGGTTGTCTCACTACCGGTAATGCCTGCAAAATAAATGGACGTTTACTGCAGACCTGCAACTTTGGCTTTAAAGATCGTGTTGTTTAGATTAACCCAAATGAATGGTTGATGGCTCTATAGGCTTATGTTGTGCCATTAGTTTGACGTGCCTTATCAGAATGGCGATGGTAAAGAGTAGAGATTTTTGACGTATGATATAACACTGCAACTATATATTCATAGGAATTGGATGAAATCCATAATTATGTAATATATTGGCACCATAGTAAGAATAGAAGTTTACATTAACTGTTTGTGGGACTTAAAGCATGGAAAATAAACACTAGTAGGTTATAGGCTGCTTTCGCCTCGTAGCTCAATTTCACTTCCTTCTTTCAAAAATTCTCTCGAAACTCACTATTTCTCCTGGGCTTCCAAGCACATGGGTCTCTAACTGCACCTTTCTCTGGCGGTTGACAATCCGCGCCTCAGAATAACATTTAGTTGTGACCTTGTGAATTTGGGTAAAAAATGAAATTTAGGAAATACCCAGAAAATTTATAAAATTCCTCTTCCTGCCCCAAAAGGAAGGTCTATATGCTTCTGAGTAGCCGCCTTGAAGTGCACTATATAATAATACATATCCTCGTACTGAATGAATAAATGAATCAACGAATGAAAGAATAAACGAAAGAACGGATGAATGAATGAAAGAACGAACGACTGAATGAACGAACGAACGAGCGAACGAAGAAACGAATGAATGAATTAATTAAAGAATTACGTTGCGCGTATCACTGTGGGGACGCGTGAGAAGAGTTCGCTATTCCTTCAGTAGCCCTATTCGCTGTGCATAATATTGTAAACTGTAGGTATAACTATAAAACTCACGATCATTAACTGTGTTCACAGTTTCGGTTGTCTCACTAGTACCTACAAAATGAATGGACTTTTACTGCAGAATTATATTACTCTGGTTTTCAAGATCGTGTTGCTTAGATTTACCTAAATGACTGGTCTATGGCTCTAGGCTTAAGGTGTGCCATTAGTCAGAGCCGTTTTAAGGCCTAGGCACGCGAGGCACGGGCCTAGGGCCCCGCGCAACAGGGGGGCCCCGCGGCGACCAAAATATTCTACATCGCCAAACAAATTAGCACCGTATTAATAAAGATATTATACGAACTTTAACGTATGTTAAACTTAATTTATTTTGCACTTGTAATACAAAAATTGCTGTGATAGTTGTGTCAGCAGTAGGCCCTATAGACCTACTATTATATTAATAAATGCACTCTAGCGTCTAATAGGCCTAAAATATCGTGATATTATTTACAATTACGTGATTATGATGATAAAATTTACAAATGTGATATATGATAAATTAATAAGGCCTAGTACCATAGCCTATTAGACTACAATTAGTATAATTTAGCCTACTGTCAATATTTGTACTAAGATTTTGTACAACTATTGGCGACTTTCCAGTGCTAAATTTTTTATTCAAACTGTCAAAATAGCAAAATGTTTTGTTCCTTGAACACTTAGTGAAAACGGCATCATTACTACACAGCTTCCATATTTTTGTGGTTCCTCCTTGCATGGTTTGTGTAACAATTGCAAAAATTCCGAGAACTGTATTCTTGTCAGCAATGCAGGATCGTTTTGAACAACGGAAATAAGCTAATTCTAGTGCAATAAAGTAGGGCATATAAATATTATAATTATGCACCCGTCTGCAGTTAGGCTATTCCTTACACTGTACTGTAGTGGTCCAGAAGCAGCAGAACTGAGTTGCTGAACATGTGATACCTAACTTAGAAATTATTATTCTAATAATAATTATGCTTATTGAAATTTTCAATCACTCTTGTTATCAGCACTGAAATAATAGATTAATTTTGCTAATGTGCTAAGAAGGCATTATTATAATTGCAAGAATATTTATTCAAGTTAGACTACTAATGTCAGTACTGCAATGGTTGAGCAATTTTGTTAAGATGGCAGCTTAAAATGCCATCATTGCAATGCGAAAATTCTGAAATTTTTGGTGGGAGGACATTCCCTCCCATACCCTCCCCTCCCACGCTACACGCCTCAGCAAGTAGCTTACTCGCTTTCCGCCCCCCTAAAAAACCCATCTAATTCCCCGCAGAGGAGGGAGACTAGATTAGCTTCATGGCTGCGTTTAAGATTAGAGTTTGTGCCTAGGGCCCCAAAATTCCTTAAAACGGCCCTGCCATTAGTGTGACGTGCTTTGTCAGAATGGCGATGGTAAACAGTAGAGATTTTTAACGGATGATATAACACTCGCATGCACCATATTCATGGGCATTGGATGAAACCACTATGAATTATACTTTGAGTTTATGTCATTATAATAATAATAGGAGTGTACATGGACTCATTGTGGAACTTCAAGCATGGATAATATACACCGGTAGCTCACAGGCTGCTCTCGCCTCGTAGCTTTCTCTTAATATATCAATATGTTGCGCATATTACTTTGGGTACGTTCGAGATGAGTTCGTCATTCCTTCAATACATGCTATGCATAATATTGTAAACTGTAGGACAGTGTAGGTATAAGTATAACTCACGATCATTACCTGTGTTCACAGTTTCGGTTATCTCACTATTGCCTACAAAATAAATGGACGTTTACTGCTTTGGCTTTAAAGGTTGTGTTGCTTAGATTAGCCTAAATGAATGGTCTATGGCTCTAAGCTTATGCTGTGCCATTAGTTTGACGTGCTTTGTCAGAATAGCGATGGTGAACAGTAGATTTTTTTACGGATGATATAACACTCGCATGCACTATATTCATGGGCGTTGGATGGAATCAATATGTATTATACTCTGAGTTTAGGGTCACTAGAATAAGAATAGGAGTTTACATGGACTCTTTGTGGAACGTCAAGCTTGGACAATTATATACACAGGTAGCTTATAGGCTGCTCTCGCCTCGTAGCTTTCACTTCCTTCCTTCAAAAAGGGGCTCGAAACTCATTATTTCTCTTTGGCTTTTAAGCACATGGATCTCGAACTGCTTATTCCTCTGGCGGATGACTATCCGAGCATAAGATTCACATTTAAGTGTGACCTTGTGAATCTAGAAACAAAATGAAATTTAAGGAATGACCAAAATATTTATAGAATTCTATTGCAAGCCCCAAAGATAGGCCTAGATGCTTCTGAGTAGTCGCCTTGAAATAACTATAATAAAATCTCGTAATGAAGGAATAAACGAATGGATGAATGAATGATAAGATGAAAAAATAAATGAACGAATGAAGGAATGAATGGATTAATGAAAGAATGAGAGAAAAAAGAATGAAAGAAAGAAAGAAAGAATGAATTAATAAATTAATATGTTACGCATATTACTTTGGGGACGTTTGAGATGAGTTCGTCTTTCCTTCAGTATATTCTATGCATCATAATGTAAACTGCAGGTATAAGTATAACTCACGATCATTAACTGTGTCCATAGTTTCGGTTGTCTCACTAATGCCTACAAAATAAATGGACGTTTACTGCAGACCAATAACTTTGTCTTTAAAGGATGCGATGCTAGGAATAGCCTGAATGAATGGTTGATGGCTCTATAGGCTTATGTTGTGCCATTAGTTTGACGTGCTTTTTCAGAATGGCCATGTTAAACAGTAGGCAATTTTAACGGATGCTATAACACTGGCACTATATTCATGGGCATTGTATGAAATCCATATGTATTATAGGGTCACCATCATAAGAATAGGAGTTTACATGGAATCATTGTGGGACTCCAAGAATGAAGAATATACAGCGGTAGCTTATAGGCTGCTTTCGCTTCGTAGCTCAAGTTCACTTCCTTCCATGAAAAAGCGGGTCGAAACTCACTATTTCTCCTTGGCTTTCCAGCACATGGATTTCTAACTGGCCTTTTTTTCTGTTGACAATCCTCGCCTCAGATTTGCATATAAGTGTGACCTTGTGAATTTAAAAACAAACTGAAATTTAAGAAATGACGCAAAATTTATAGAATTTTTTGCCGGTGACTCGAAAAGGATTATCCCCCTGAAAGCTATTGGGGGGATGATTTAATCTATCCCCCGGATGGAATTAACCGGTCTAGACTATCCGGGGGATAAACCATTCAATCCCATTTTTTGAAAAATGTGTATAATTAAAACATTTATACTCTGATCAAAAGTTAAAGTGACTCTACTTGTTTTAAGTGACCCAAGCATTGTAAGCAAAGCTCAGAGAAAGGCAACTCGAAGTTATTTAGTGTCTCCGAGTGTTTTTAAGTGTTTTAAATGTTTTAAGTGCTATAAAACTAAAGCAAAACAAATTATTTAGTAGGAATAAACATACCTGTTAGTGTCATTGTTCAAAAAAAGCACATAAAATTTTAAAAATAAATGCGCACGGAAGTGTTTTTTTTTACTTTTCCTCATTTTGGGGATACTATTAATACGGGGTATACTCTATTTCGTGACAGGCCCCAAAGATAGGTCTATATGCTTCTGAATAGTCGTCTTGAAGTGCAATATATAATGAAATATAATCCTCGTAATGAATGAATAAATGAATCAACGAATGAATGAAAGAACGAACAAACGATTGAATGAACGAACGAGCGAACGAACGAATTAAAATGTTGCGCATATGGCTTTGGGGACGCTTGAGATGAGTTCGTCATTTCTTCAGTATACGCTAGGCATAATATTGTAAACTGTATACGTATAAGTATAACTCACGATCATTACCTGTGTTCACAGTTTCGGTTGTCTCACTAATGTATACAAAATAAATGGACGTTTACTGCAGATCTATAACTTTGGCTTTAAAGATCGTGTTGCTTAGATTAGCGTAAAAGAATGGTCTATGGCTCTAGGCTTATGTTGTGCTATTAGTTGGACGTGCTTTTTCAGATTGGCGATGGTAAAGAGTAGAGAGTTTTAACGGATGATATAACATGGGCATTGGATGAAATCAATATGTATTATAAGGTCACCATAATAAGAATAGGAGTTTACATGGACTCATTGTGGGACTCCAAGCATGGAGAATATACACCGGTCGCTTATACTTCTAGGCTGTTCTCGCTTCGTAGCTCAAGTTCACTTCCTTCCTTCAAAAAAGCGGTTCGAAACTCACTATTTCTCCTTGGCATTCAAACACGTGCATCTGTAACTGCACCTTCCTCTGGCGGTTGACAATCCGCGCCTCAGATTCACATTTAAGTGTGACCGTTTGAATTTTGAAAAAATTTAATTTAATAAATGACCTGAAAATTTATAGAATTCCTTTGCCTGCATGCCGGAAAAAGATAGGTCTACAGGGTGGCGCAAAATAAACCGGACTATTAGTTTTTGCAATTGCATCGCTTGAATAATCAAAGTAATTATCGCCTTAAAACTATCATTAGACAGAAATGACACAGATAATCGCTTGCGAAACTGTCCAATAACCCGGTTGATAGTGAAACGAGACATTCCTTCAGAACGCTTGCTGAAAGGTCGGAAGCACTTCTCACAGAGCATCATGGTTTCGGTTGCCGTGTCGCAGCTGGGGAAATCGTCATTAGTTTTCGTTGAACGAGGAGCAAAAGTTAACAGTTCCTATTACTGTGTCGTCGTCCTACATCAAGGATTACTGCCAGACATTATAGCTCACTCTGGTGACAATTTCACTTTCCAGCAGGATGGAGCACCTGCTCATCGTTCATGGAAAAACAGTTGCTTTTCTCACTGCTCACGTTCCAGACTTTACTGAACCAGAAAATTGGCCACCGAACAGCCCGGACTTGAATCCCGTACACTATTCGATCTGGGGAATGCTTCAGCAGCTTGTCTATACAGGCAGAGAATTCGAGATATTGAACATTTGAAAGAAGTTCTGACCGCATGCTGGGACGAAATCAGCGAGGACAAAACTAATAGTCCGGTTTATTTTGCGCCACCCTGTATATGCTTCTGAATAGTCGCCTTGATGTGCACTATGTATATAATAAAAATATATCCTCGTAATGAATGAATGAATGAATGAATGAATGAATGAATGAATGAATGAATGAATGAATACGTTGTGCATATCACTTTCGGGGACGAGTGAGATGAATTCGTCATTCCTTCAGTAAGCTTATACACTATGCATAATATTATAAGTAGGTATATGTATATTAACATCGTAAGCTTTTAAGTATAACTAACGATCATCAGTACAACTATGACCATTGACCATCCTCAGCGACGACGACGACGACGACGAAGACCAATTCTAAATTGAAAATGTTCATTGCGTCTTTGTTCATGGAAAACAGCATAAACGACAATTTCTACAGCCAATCAAGTGCATCGACTTGGTAGGAGACGAAAGTGTGCAGGTCATGACCTAACGTTGAAACCTACAGTGATCATTGATATAAAAGTTTCAAAATTGCAAATTTTAAGGCGCGTCCAGAATTTTTTGCTCGTGCCACTTAAGGCGCGCGTGTTATGTGTTTGCCAGCTCTACATTTCCCTGGCATGATAGTAAATAACTCACGATCATTAGTAGCACAGCTGTGGCCATCCTCGGCTAGTGTGGAGCCATCCTCGGCTAGTGTGGAGCCATCCTCGGCTAGTGTGGAGCCATCTCCACAGCCACAGTAGTAGCTTCCATCTGTATTTATGCAACGCTGCTCGCATTCATTCGAATCTGTTGCACATTCGTCAATATCTATGAAAAGTAAAAAACAATTAGGCTAATGTGAATATTATTATATACATTTTCGGAGTTTATCAGGGTCTAGGAGGAGGGGTGGCTAAGCCCCCGCCCCCCCCCAAAGGCCCAGAGCAATTTCTTTTCCCGGGCTTTTCCCAGGGCTATACACGAGGGTATACGCGGGTATGCAGCGTTTACTCACCTCCGGAAGAAGAGGCATCGTATACTCACCTCCCGAAAAGTAAGGTATACATGTAAGCTTACGCTTGTAAAAAGCAGGGTACCTAGTGCACGCTAGTAAATCAGAGTGTGAGTGGCTATTTAAGATGGATTTGAAGCGAATGACTAAAAAAATCATCAGTTTTTCGGGCGGCGAATTCAGGAAAATTTCGAGAGATTTTGGCCCTCAGACATTTCGGGCCCAAAAATGTCGGGTTTTTCTCCTGGTCAGCGTGTAATCACCTCAAAATTTACCAGTACACCCCTGGCTTAGCCCCCTCCTCCAAGAAGATCTACCGCACCCAAAATTGTTTTCGGGGAAATGTGTCTTTTTAAGAAATTTCAACAAGTTCATGACTAAAAAGAAAAAAGGTCATCAACATTTTTTGGCGAGGAAAACAATTATTCCTCGACCAAAGTCGAAGTTCTTTAGCCCTCCCAAGAAAGGAAACCTTGCAAACTCCGCTCATGCTTGTATACTGAGTCTACTGACCTTCACGTAGGGGAGAGCGGGGCATAACGGGATACTTAAGGCATTTTGAAGTTTTCATCATATAATTAATAAGAAATCAGGACTTTTTTGTACTCACATTGTGCAGGCATATATAACGTACAACATGGACTATAATAATCTACTTAAGCATCAACCACATAGAAGATACAAATTTTTTACCAACAGGTCCCAAAATCCCGTTATGCCCCACCACCCGGGGCAAAATGGGATTCCTATACCATTATGCCCCATAACATGCAATATTCTATGATTTCCAAAAAGTGCCACATATTTTTTATTGTTGCTCATTTTGTAATCTAAACAATGATCGAGACGTGAGGGGGTAATAAGAATTCAAGAAATATTACAATATAAAGAATATGGGGAAAAATTGCTTTAGCGCCACAGCTTGGGGCAAAATGGGATATATGTATCCCATTATGCCCCAATTTGCCCCAAAATTGTAAATCCGCCATTTTGAAACAAAACACTGAACTTGTACAAATTTTCATATGGAATATGTGACCTTATATATAACCCTACACATGGATGGCATAACTTAAATTTAATATAGCTCCAGTGTTTCTATACTTTTTTTTGAATAATGGACGTACCTTACTTGGGAGAGCATGAAAATCAATTTTTCATCATAAAAACTGCAAGACGCATCAAAATCGTTATTGCTTTTGTCCTTCACCTTCAAATATGCTTTACTTCAGATGGATATTTTTTTCGTATTTTAAAAGTAAGTAAGATCGACAATAATGAAGTTTCCCGTTATACCCCGATATCCCATTATGCCCCGCTCTCCCCTACTATCTAATAAACTATTACTCAATGGCGTCCCAAGTCGATATCATTATCAACCACCTCAGGGCGACAGGCCTACTCTAATAGTAGTCCAATAAATCAATGGCCTATCTAAAGTTAAGCAAAGAGTAAGCTTATAATACTTACTTAATTTCTTTAAAAAAATTGTGCGCGGATATTGAAACTGCTGCGCGGGATGTTCTGATGAGCTGCGCGGCCGCGCTGCCGCGCAGCTTAGAGGGAACATCAAGGTCCTTGAGCAAGTTCTTCACTCGAAATTGCTCATGATTTAGTTTCTGCGCTGTGGCCGGGAGCGCCTCTGAGTAACAATCTTGAAGAGGCGCTATAGCAAGTGTGCATAATACTAGCATATACACGGCGCTAATGGCAGCCTACAAAGCATGTCCGCCATGTTGCATCTTCCTATGGCGGATGACTATCCGCGCCTCATTCACATTTCGGTGTGACCTCGCGCGTGTTACAAATTTATTTAATAATAATAATAATAATAATAATAATAATAATAATAATAATAATAATAATAATAATAATAATAAGTCGCGCTCCAGATAGGAAATTCGTTGTCTGTGTTGGGCACTACAGAACTTATCGGCCAAGACACTGAGAGGCCAAGGACCTAATGTTTGAAACGATCATTTACTCGTCTGTACATGTTTGTGTCAGTTTTTGAAGAAATAAATGTCTTATTATAATAATAATAATAATAATAATAATAATAATAATAATAATAATATTAATATTAATATTAATATTAATATTATTAATAATAATAATAATAATAATAATAATAATAATTATAATTATAATTATAATAATAGTAATAGTGTGGCACGCTGGTCACCGCCTACTAATTATTAACCCAGATGTTCCCACGGTATATTTTTTCATAGTTTTAGGCATTACTGTGAATAATCTGATAGAAATAAATACAAAATAGAGGAGGAAAATGTATTTTCATGTTTGCTGTACATGGTTACTTGGAAATCTACCGTCCTACATGTAGGACGCTGGGAACATACAACACATGAAGTTTCCAAATATGAATATTATCATAGATTTTTGTTTACAGCAATAATGTACATCTATTTTCCTCACAAATGATAAAATGACATTATTATGACTATTTTGACTTCTGCCTAGAGTTAATCTAGACTTGGTTCATTTCTTGTGATGGTCAATGAAACACTTCACGTGCATTCCAATGTTGCACTTGCTGTGGTGCACTTTTGATGACAGTGTCGACATCTTGTTTGTTTCTCCTGCGGCTCCACGAGATGGTCTAATCGATCATATCTGGAGTCGACATGTTCACATTGTTCAGTCTGCACCCTTTGATGAGTTGGCATTGGTCTCCAGTAGAGCGGTTACTACGCGACGGCGGAACTGGAGATGATCCAGTGATCCTTTGCGAGCTTTGTGGAGTTACCAGGCATTTTGCTCAGCCAAATCGATACAGTGACATATCAGAGGGAAGTACCACTTCCTTCCTCTTACTGAAATACGGTACAGGCTTTGTGTCACGATGATGCCGAAGACCTCAGCATCAAAGAAGGTGAGAAAGAGGTCAACTGGTGATTCCATAAGTTCAATGACATCTTTAGGGTTCCAAGTCCTTGATGTAATCGGAGAAAGCGCTAAATCACCTTTTCTCCATGTATACACCATTGGACCTTCATCTTCTTTTTTGCTGGAGGAAGACTGGATGCAGCTACGTGACGCGTATCATTATCGCTGTCAGTACTGCTGTCGTCATCTGGTGGACGTTGCGTCTCAGCAACGGCACGCAACTGACTTGGAGGCAGGTTGTTTATGGTTACCGTCTCCTCATCTCCCGAATCATCATCAGTTACTTCTGCACATGCGTTATCGGGTGGCAGTATAACAATGTCTAGTCCAGCAGCTGGCACAGAATCTGGATCATCCTCCAGCATGGCCATCACTTCATGAAGTTTGTCGTTCTGTAAAATATAAAAGAAAAAAATGTCTAATACACTGTGTTACTAGTCTGTAAGCCAATACTATATAGGCTACCAGAAATATAACAACAGTAAGAACACAAAAATTTATATTTTGGCATATTAGGCAGACCCACCTGTTCAAAATGACCATTATGACCCTAATACCAACCCCTAATACCAACCCATGGAACTAGCCCTGACCCTAAAAACAATTGGATGAAGTGACAAACAATTTCCAAATAATATGTTGTACATAGTCCCAGTGTCCTACATGTAGGACGGTGTACTAACGATCCATGCCAAAGCCTGGTAATATTGACTAACAAAGGACTAATAATTTTCATGCATACCTTCATACCTGTAGGTAATTTAGAAATAGTTATAATCTTTTTAGTTTTCTCATGTAATAGTGTACACCCACCTCTTTCTAGGCATATCGACGATTTCTCAGGATCCGATTTTCTTCGAATTAAAATTTTATTTCTCTGATATGACAACGCAAGCAAAGTCAACAACAAACATTACAACGTACAGGAAATACATCTTCCTTGTAAAAAAGAGTATAATATAACACAGAGATGTTATTATATATTATTGCATAGACAAAAAACTAACTGTCCTACATGTAGGACGTGGGGATTATCTGGGTTAATAATTGCAGCGTTTCCTACCGACACAGTCATTGCTATCTGGTCCAAATTCGTAGCCAGTGTAGCAGACGCAGTAATAGCGTCCCACAACGTTCTGGCAGTCCTGATCACACCTCGAAATGTTTGTTGTGCATTCGTCGATGTCTGTGAAAGAAAAACATTTTTGCATGCCTCGGATTAATTTATCTACGGATCAAATTTCGCTGTACAGTTCAAGACAGAAATCCTGTGCTCATGGACGCCCGCAGAAATTTTTTCAGGAGGGGGTAGAACATGATGGTCAACGTTAAAACAATTGTACAGGAGGTAAAAAAAATGCAAAGCAGGGAGTTAAGAACGTGCATGGGTATTTTTCATAGAGGTTTCTTGATGTACACTTTTGCAAATTTCTGATATGAATTGTTTCTTTTTGCAAGGAAATTTGTTTAAAAAATCGAAAAGAATTAGTTAAAAGTAGGTTTCTTAATTCTCTGATGCGAAGAAATTTGTTAAAGACCCCAAAAGTAGTAGTGTGAAAAATAGGTTTCAATTTTCCAGGGGGGCAAGTGTCCCCCTCCTTGCCCCTTTGTGCGGGCGCCCATGCCTGTGCCCCCATCTTGGTAATGCCCTTAAAAGTAGCCAATAGCTGCTACGGTGGCAGATTCACACTGGGCCCATTTTGGCGTCGCACCCAAGCAACGAACAGGCCGTGCACAAATAAACAAATGAGTTCTAGATGACGGTATGAGGAGAGGATGGGGGCTGTCGATCGTGGATTGCATAAAGAAGAGCGAGGGACAGAGAGGTATGGAGGAAACTGACGTGGTTGGCTCTGGTGTCCGATCCGCAATAATGAGGATGGCCAAGATGATGATTATGATGATGATGATGATGATGATGATGATGATGATGATGATGATGATGATGATGATGATGATGATGATGATGGTGGTGGTGGTGGTGGTGGTGATGGTGATGATGATGATGATGATGATGATGATGATGATGATGATGATGATGATGATGATGATGATGATGGTGGTGGTGGTGGTGGTGGTGGTGATGATGATGATGATGATGATGATGATGATGAGTCAGGTGACGGTGTTGATGATGATGATGAGAATGATGATGACGATGACGATGACGATGACGATGACGATGATGATGATGATGATGATGATGATGATGATGATGATGATGATGATGCGGTGTTCGTTCGTTTATTGAAATTGACAAGAACACAGTGAGATTAAAAGACATTGACCTAGTAGCAGATGAGACAAGTTTAACAGAAGTCAAATTTCAACTGTAAAGCAGTCTTGTAGCACACAAAGATCTACATGTAATATGGCTGTCCTATTGCTTACTTTACAGTCACCCACAGGTCGAGTCAAAGCTGTGGAACCATTGGCTATCGAATCTGTGTCATTCTGAAATTCGTGTCAGCGTGATAACATTCAATCATAATTATTATCATAGCCCGAGATGTTAATTACGGCACGGTGCTGGTGTTTGACTTTAGGCGCTGGCGCAATTTACCTTGTTACCTTGTGCTGTCGGTTCGTGGAACCCTAGCGACTATCATGACAAGTCTTCTCCATTCTCTCCTATTCCTCGTCGCCTCTCTCAGCTGTTCGAGATTCATCGCTGTTGTCCTGTATAGCTCCTCCAATGCCTCCATCCACCTTGTCCTCGGTCGTCCTCTTCTCCTCGTTCCTTCTCCACACGCCAACATCATCGCATTCTCCAGACCATCCGCGCGCATCACGTGACCAAAATACGTTAGTTGCTGTCTTGTGACTCTTTGGTTTAATGACATGGCCCCTCTCAAATCTCCTAGCTCCTGAAGGACTGATTCGTTTGTTCTCTTATGCCTCCATGATATCTCCAGGAGATTCCTCCATATCCACATTTCACACGCTGCGATGTTGTACTTCATGCTTTTCGTCCTTGTCCACGTTTCGCTCCCATATAGGCCTAGTACTAGTAGCCTATACTGGCGCAATAGAAGTTAATGAATAATTACAATGCGCTCTTGGAATTTCATCCCCTCTTATGTGGTCTGGATTTATATCATTTCTTAAAGTCATCGACTGACCTACCGCGGCTGATAGACCGACAGATTGACTGTACAGAATATTTTGTGCTAGCAATACCTGAACAATTGACTCCGTTGTCATCAAGAAAGAATCCGCGTCTACAGGAGCAGCGATAACTTCCAGCGGTGTTGGTGCAGGAATGCTGGCAGACGCTTAAATGTAACTTGCACTCGTTGATATCTTAAAGCAATAGAAAGACACCATTCAAGTCTGAGCAGCAGTGAGTGTAATGATATCCTTGTCCCATCCATACGTTCTTACCCTGATAAGTGTTGCTGAATATTAATTACACATGTTAAGTTAGGGAGAGGCCCTAGTTGTTGATTCAAGCTATAATTATTGCATTGTTTTGTTTTTATTATTTGACCAGTGCTATATGACCAGTACTTAGGGAAAAAATATTAATCTAGAGGAGGGTTCATGGCAGTCTATAGCAACGTAACGTGTCGGCTGCTGCTCATGCGTAGTAAAAAGTTCTGATGAAGAAGACGATGTAAATGGCCAGCGAAAAAGGGCCTGGTGTGAAGTGATGAGATATTATTGGACGATAGCGAGCGAAAAGGTTTTTTCGTAACACTCGGAGGTGAAGCGACGATAGATTCGTTCGGAATAAGAAGAACATTCGAAGGAAACGTAACACGTAAAGAAACAGTCAAAATCAGCGTAAATACCATAGGCCGCTGATAGGCGTAGGGGACATTTCAGCGTTGGGGGGCAAAAGTGAGACTTTTGCTCGAAACATTTTTTTCGTCCGGCCGAAATCTTAAGAAAAATTTCCGTTACGTTTGCCCGAAAATTCTGACGACCTTTTTCTAGTCATCCGGCCGAAATCTTCTGAAATTTCCCGTTACTTTTTGCCGAAAGGTTTTTTGTTCGGGCAAGTCTGATTTTTGGGCAAGAAGACCCGGAAAAAAAATAAACAAAAATTTTAACTTTTTTTTTCCGGGTCTGCTTGCCCGAAAAATGAGACTTGCCCGATATTTGCCCTCTGGACCCCCGCCTCCTACGCCTATGGTAAATACTCACCAGTTATTTGCGTGGGTGCCTCAACTAATAGACCTCCCGTGATCTACGGATGTAAGCCTACTTCCCGCGTCATTAAGAAGTTACAATAAATCAAGGAACTTTTTTTACGTGGAACGATAAATGGATGGTATCTGCGAACATTGGATGTAAAACAGTAGCGTGAAGATTAACATTATTCAAGGAAACAAGTACGGCGCCGATCCTACGCAAAGAAAGCAACTACCGACATGGAAACACTGACTGGAGAGAGGAAGAAGAACACCAGCCAGTGATGAACCATGACCCAAAACCGCTGGAGGGTAGATATAAGAATTATATCCTTTAAAAGTCTAATAATTAGTGCTGGTGCAAGTATTGATAGGTCTTAAATTAAATCTGACAATTCCATATTTTCCTCTAGACAAATGAGCAAATAATTGTACATGTTGATATATTAACATTCAATATTCTAATATATTTTTATTTATTAAATTACTTACTTGTTTAGTGGGTGACATTTAGGGTGTTTACATACCTTCTATGACAAGAAATACATTATGCAAAAGAGTAACTTGATCTCTGCTCTTAGGTCTGGGAAATAAGTCCACTAAACCATTATATCATAGCGTGGATTAGAGTCCCGTTACAGTGAGCGGCATTGGCGTCATGATTCCGAAGGCCACATCGGATCTAAAGGGGTTTCATGAAGCCCAAACAGTGTCCCAACGAGTACATATTCTTTTCCTTCAGGCTTGAATTAATACTTCTATGCGGAGGGGTTAGCCACTCGGATCCTCCTCTTCCACTTGCCTCTGTCTTAGTGGCTTCATTTGTCAGTTTGAGGCACTACATGTCCTTCTGTATTTGCGCCGTCCATAGACAACCGCCTTCGTGATTCTTTTAATGCAGCTGTTCTCTTCCCATCACATGATCTTACCATCTCAATCTGGCCTCTCGTATCTTGTCCGTTATACAACCCAAAATTGTTATTATATAATTGTCATATGTATAGATATGCATGCACTGATAGGGGCGTGCCATTCAATATACAGTAAATATATAGTACATAATTTATATGCTTGATTAACTTATATTAGATATATATGTCATAGCTTATGTAATGATTGGGCCTCAGAACATTATCAGAACATTATCATTGGCCAATCAAACTGTATGTAGGAGGAGTAACTTTTGTTTGTCTGTGTATAAATATGTCTGAATGTACATAATAAAGTTAGTTAGACTCTGATCTTCGTTGGGGTGCTAACTCGTGGTGCAGTAAGCAGTCGCAGAGGCGGCTGAGGCTTACAATAATATTATGTTATCTTTGGGGAACCAGCAAGATAAACGAAAATAAGCTAACACGAGACCCTTCTGCTTTTCCGCTAGCCTGCCTTCAGCCTGAAAAGTTTGAAATAGGCTATCAAAATCAAATCAAATCATTTATTTGGCAACCAAAAACACAAAAAAGAACAAATCAAATAAAGCATCATAGAAACAAATTTAACAAATATAATAAACAGTACTTAAATAATGATGCCAATGGTTTCTATTTGGCTGCACAGGGGACTCGGAAGGGGTCTTGCAACCCCGCTAGGTGAGTCCCCTGGGCGGTTATACCAAGATGATGATGCCCATTAGGTTGCCATAGAGTGGTCCTGATATGAAGTATAATGGATGAAAACAACTTTGGAAAATAAACAGCAAACACCCTAACTAACTTAACTAAGAGCACAGTTACACATTCGAGGATCATAGGGCCTCTAGATGAAGTTTGAGGCACAGAGGTCACTGGATGGTCAGGATGCTGCATGGTTATCAGGGATTAAGATCTAATTTATTCAAAGTAAGAGATGAGAAGTTATTTAAAAGTTTATCAATGTATTCACTCTCTAAAAAGAAACAATAATAGTCACAATGTAGGCCTACCGGAATAATTCAATATTGTTGTCTAGGATCAGGGCACGCAGTTTTAACTTAAATAGACAAAGATTAGGCAGCAATCTGATGTAAAGGGGAATCTCATTCCATGTTTTAGCCCCACTGTATCAGAGAAGCGTCGGATATTGGTGTGGTCGTGGGGCAAATGGTAAGAGTCAGCATGTCTAGTATGGCAGGAATGCACCTCAGTGTACATGGAATCACGGTTTTTTGTTCCAAATTTCATTACAGACACCATGCTTAATGTTCAACTTCAATACGGTAACTCCTGAGGTCCTATATCATACACATGAAAACAATCCAAATTGTTATTTAGATACGCTGCTGAACAAGGAGTTACAATTACCCATATTATGAGGAATAAATGCGCAAATCATCCCATAGAAATAGAAATTTAAATGCCACCAAAATACCTAACCTGCACAGTTTCGTCCATTTGGTTGTAGTTTGTAACCTATTCTGCATCCGCATCTATGTGATCCTGGCGTATTGATGCAGGTTTGGTGACATGAATGGTTGTTTGTGGCACATTCGTCAATGTCTAAATTTAGATAAAATAGGACCATTACGCTGAGACAAACTTTTCTGTTGACGAACCTTGTACGAAAAGTTTATTGCTCAATTTCAACGCTGCGGCAATAATCATGTATGTTGTTATTGCATGTACTTAGGTTCTCATGTACACTGTACACTGTGTACAGGGTGGCTAAAAAATGTACCACCAGTAAAAATGCAATTTCTTCTCAACCAATCGAAATTATTCTATAAATATAGCAGGATTTACAGAGGAAAGATTTTGCAACAATAACTGAAAATCTCAAAAATGAATTTGCATTAATTCATAAGTTACAGCTGTGTAAAAACATTTTTCCATTTTTCAAATTTCCGCAGAATCACGTTACAATAAGTTTACATGAGATTTCCATAAGATTTTTTCGAAATTACAATATCGTACACAAAAAGATGATAATGTTATACGGCCTCACTAAGAGCTGTAAGGAAGCTGTTTATGAGGCAAACTGCTAGTATTTGGTGATATTTTATATATTAAAGTCTCAATTTGTGAATCCGTTACTGAAGGTCATGGGCAACGTTTCTGCGGATGATAAAACGGGCAATCGGACATCGCGTGATCACAACAAAGTACCCAGTGAAAAGTGGAGCCTGAGCACAATGAAACCCACTTTTAATATCTAGAGTCTACTTCTTAATTTCTTCGCAATAAAGAAACTATTAATATTAAAACTGATACACAAAATGAAACTGAGAAATTTGCCACGAGAAACCTCCTTGACAATCTACTCGTGTTCTTAATTTCCAGATTTGCATTTTCAAGCTCTTGACTTTAGGCACCGGCGCAATTTACTTTGTTACCTCGTGCTAGAGGATGGGCAGCCTTACTAAATTGCAGATACGGTCAAAATTAATATCAGAGATCAGGAAAAAAATTGTAGACCTTCTTAAATAAGGCGCTTTTTTAAAATATACACAGCAATATTGTGCGAAATAATTTCAAAGACCAACCTTGACACTGATTAGGTAGTATGCAGGCGAACCCTGATTGGCAAGCTGGATTGCAAATTGCTGAAATTAGTAGTAAAAAACATTGAAATCAGGACATAGGAAAGTTTGGGCTTGCGGTTAAAGTTATGGCTGATGTATTAGGATAATAGCACACCGCGGGATGACTGCGTTGTTTTTCAAACATAATTCCTGGAGCAATTACATAATATTATTTTCTGTAATATAAGGCCTACGAGTATATAATCTGAGCCTAGTCGTTGCAGTACATAGGCTACATGTACCTATATCAGTCAGACAACTCGTGCCTATTTTTAAGCGATCTTGACCAGCAAATTATGACCACAGGCGGTGCGTGAATGGCACAAGCAACTTCGCGCATGCGTAGAAGTTAAAAGCGGACAGTTTGAGTACAAACTGTACATTTATTTACATTGCCTGCTATTTAGCTATAACTTTCTGAATTTCATTGACATTGTTTGAATATTGTTAAATAATAAAGAATTTTCTAGGGGCTTCCTTTTTATGCCTCACTGTGCATGCATTATCTTAATTTAAGAAGACTCCTCCGATAATCTGTATATTTGCAATCAAACACAGGGCCTGGTGCAGTTTCTAAGGCCAATAATGCACACATTGCACAGTCACAAATTGCGAAGACCATAGTACGATCCGTTGCATGTCTGTTTAGCTAATTTTGACCATCTGTTTCTTTCTATGCTGTTTAATTGAGTTATAAACACATCTTTCAATTTACCGTTGCATGTTCGTTCATCTTCCATCATACTATATCCTGGGAGACAGTCGCACGTGTAGTTTCCAATGTCATTTATACATAGTTGAGAACAATTGGATGTTCCAGATGAACACTCGTCGATATCTGCAAATAGAAAAGACGCAATCACAGCTCTTCAGCTTACATGTATCTTGTCCATTTCATCACCATCAATATCATTGGGTTCTGTCTGAGTCTGTCTCGCGTCTTGCTCCCCAGCCTCAACTGGTCCGGTCAGCAGGTCTGCTCCATACCATAAACATCTTGGAGCAGCTAGACCACCTTGTCTGATTGAAGAAAATCGTGGGAAAGAGGCATGAAGGACAACGTGGGTCAATGCCCGTATGTGTCCCATGCTCTTCCCCGACTCTCTCCACTGGTCTGTCCTAACCGGCCTGTGCATGTCTGCTGCACATCATGACACCTTGAAGCATTTGGGTCACTCTGTCACTTGTGTCGTGGTTTTTGCGGATTTCAATCGTCTTGGTCTTTTCCTGCCAGTGTATCGCCACCCATCTGGCAAACCTTTCTCCTTTGTCCGGGCTTAGGACCGGCACAGAGACGTTGTTGGTTCCCTGTGGCGGAGGATGGATGCAGTTTAGCGTCGTACCCAGGACAATCTTGTCCATTTGCTAATTTCATTAGAGGCCTAGTATTTTCATTTAAGAATGCTCTTTCGCTAATCTATGTATTTGCAGGCAAACTTAGGTGCAATTTCCATGACCAATGATGCACCGTTGAATACATTCATATTTTTGTTCTTTTGTCGGGAAAGGGTTAAAGACATTGAAAAGTTGCGGACCATAGTTTGATGATCAGCTGCATGTCTGTTTAGCTAATTTTGTCCATCTGTTTTTCGGTGCTATATCTTTCAGTTATAAACACATCTTTCAACTTACCGTTGCAAGTTATTTCATCTTCTGTCAAGTTATATCCTGGAAGACACTCGCAAGTATAGTTTCCAATGCCATTGATACACAATTGAGAACAATTGGATGTTCCAGATGTACACTCGTCGATATCTAAAAATCGTAAAGAAGCAATAGGCTACTTGTCTGTTCTGCTTCTTCAGCCCTTTTGCTCATTTCTATGCAGGTCGAAGACATTCAAATGTTTCACAAATATAAGGCTACTTTCGACTCGAAAACATTTAAATGTTCCACAAATACATTCGACGATACCAATAAAATAATAGCCAGAGCAATACTTTGGCCTATTGCATGGCTGTTCAACACATCATTGTCCATTTTCCCCCCATAAGAAATTTCAATTAGTTATCACATATCCTTCAGCTTACCATAGCATGATCGTTCATCTTCCGCCAAACTATATCCTGACCGGCAATAGCATGTAAAGCTTCCAAGGTCATTCAGACATAGTTGAGAACAATTGGATGTTCCAGATATGCATGGTGTAGTGGGTATGTTCGTTGCCTTGCAGCCGGCGGTTGCAGATTCGAATCCACCTCAAGCCGCAATATGTATGGACCTTGGGCAAGTTCTTCACTCCCAATTGCTCAGCGTCTTCGGCTTGAAACTCTAATGCAGTGTGCGCGCTGTAGTTTGGAGCACCCCTGAGTAGGGCGCTTGACGGGACGCTATAACAAGTAAGGTCTACGCATACAAACTATTCGCACGTCACGTAGCTTATACCGCAACTAGAAAAGGATCCCGCTAATTAAAAAACCTCTTCATTTCATATCATAAGACCAAAAGTCTGCTTACCAAGACAAGTGCGTTCATTGGCGTCCAAAGCATATCCAGGATTGCATCGACAACTGAAATTACCGGGTGTGTTGTTACACGTATGCGCGCATCCAGATGTATTTAGTGCACATTCGTCAATATCTGAATACAATGCAATACACGCAACTATTAGAATGAGTTACCATCACTTAGTCTGTAACTACTGTGTTTTAGTCTTTTTAATGCTACGCACGCAATAACTGTTAGAACTGAATCCTTACAGATTTACATGATGCATATATTCGTCAATATGATTATGAATACATAAAATACATTTAGGCCTACATCTACCCATAAAAAGATGACTTTCATCTAATTTCTCGAGCAGCCAGTACTCTTCAGGACTGTTCGCAATGTTAGCTCTAAGAACCAGTAAAAACGCTTTTCTCAGCTTCGAATTTTGCATAAACAGATCCACTTTTTTATTCCCATCTACATGTAGGCCCTAATAAGTTTTGTGTGGTATGTCGACTTAATTTTCTTGAATCAACGAAATGCACAATTATATCGAAAATAATCTGATTCGGTGACATAGCCATCGATCTTTATTCAGACAAAGAAATTGGACACTGACAACCAGACTAAATTTGTCCAGCAATTGAACAGAGTGTGCAGCTTTACCGCTTAGTAATAAATTCCTCAAAAACGTTTTATAATCCTAAATCATACGCTATCTTCTCACCATGACATGTAAGTCCATTGGTGTCCAAAGCATATCCAGAATTGCAACGACAACTGAAACTGCCGATAGTGTTGACACACGTATGCTCGCATCCGGATGTATTTAGTGCACATTCGTCAATATCTGAATACAACGCGAAGCACACACAGATATTAGAACGGGCTACCATAAATCAGTCTGTGTACTCTGTGTTTTAGTCGTCTTAATGTCAAGATAAGATAGGCCTAACTATCAGAACCGAAGGCAATGAGATGTCCATGACGCATATTCACCCATATCGAAATGCGTCGAAACCGTCTGACTAGATTACATAGCCGGTGTCGCGTGACAGAGTCTCCCTCCTAAAAGTTTCCCCCCGGAGATTTTTTTTCGAAATAGATTCTCCCCCGGAGGATCTGTTCTAGAATAAATTTGCCCCCGGAGACTTTATTTCAGAATATAGTCTCCGGGGGAGATAATATTTCCTCCGCCCACGAAGCAAAGTCTCCCGCCCCCCGTTGATCGTGAAATCGGCTACAGTCGCATAAAATTAATAGATGAGCATATCAAACTGTTAGTTTACGTTGCTAACACGATAACACGTTATTTAACACAAACTTATATATATTCTTTTACACAAGAAAAACGTCTTCCAAAATAGATTTTCAGCCAGGGGAGACTCTGTTTCGGGAGGAGACTTTGTATCGGGGGGAGACTTTATTTCGTGACACCGACCGTCATTTAGGCTAAGAACCTATAGAATTAGTGCCAAATAAAATGTGCCTGACAAACAAACCGAGTGTGGAGCTTCGCCCCTAAAAAAATCTCTTTATTAAATTAATAGAGTCGCATACGATCTTAGATTAGTCTATGATAGATTTTATAAATCTAAAATCGTATAGACTCCACTAACCATGACAAGTGCGTCCATTGGTGTTCAGCGCATATCCAGTGTAGCATCGACAGCTGAAATTACCGTAACTGTTGACACATGTATGCGAGCATCCGGATGTCCCTAATGCACATTCGTCAATATCTGAATGTAATGCAACAAAACAGCTATTAGAACGGGTTAACATATTAATCAGTGTGTTGCATAGTTGCAAAAAAAACTTTTATGGTTTTTTATTCTCTCCCAAAAACCTCGTTTTTTCGTGTGTGTTTTTATTTAGCTTTATTTATTTGTTTACTGTCTATTAACTATTTTTCTTATTTAAATTTTGTCTAATATTCCATACTTTTCACCGTACTCTCAAGGATTCAGCTAAAGTTCTATTGTGTCACTATATAATTGTTTAAGTCATCATTTGAGAAATACATGTAGTTGGTCCCTACAAGAAATGAAATTTGCGTGAGTTATTTTGATACAAAATTCTTGGTCTATAATTAATATTTATATGTAACAATTTTAGTACAAATGTACAATACATAGTTTAGTACACCATCTATGAACTATGGTCTTTGCTTCTGATTTGATTTTAATTAAGTTATGTCGATCAGCATGAACTTATGTGGACTAAGGCCTACGTTTACAATTTAAATTTTAAAAGCTTTCAATACCTTTAATTTTTCTCAATTTCTTATTAAACCAAAGTTATAAGAACAAGATAAATGTGGTAGACTAATGTTACTTATACCAATAAATTTTGGCCCAATAGGCCTACTCAAGTTGTGTTATCTGCAGATCAAGATAAAATTGCATAAGCAAGGCTTTTAAGCATAAAATGAAGTCTCAGATGTACCAAAGACCAAATTTATTTTCCGTTTCCGTTTGTTATCGCTTTTTGTCGATTTTTTTAAACGACATTTTCCGTGTTTTTATTTTATTTTCATCGTTTTTGCATTTATGGTGTGTTGTTACTGGATTAATTTGGTTGAATCAATGCCACGCACGCGATGAATAGGCCTATCTATCCGTATGTCAACTGAAGTCTAAGAGATAGACTCTATTATGTTCTTGGCGTGATTTACATTAACCAATATCTGAATGCATCGATAACAATCTGATTAGGTGGCATAAACATCGATCTTTATTCAGACTAAGAAATTAGATTTATTTATAGGCTATATGCTACAAGATTAAATCTGTCTAACATTATTGAGCAGAGTGTGCATGTCATCTAAGCTTACTCAATAAATAAGTTTAAATTTTATGATCTGTAATCGGTTACTATACCACTAACCATGACACGAGCGTCCATTGGAGCTTAATTGATATCCAGTATGGCACTGACAACTGTAACTTCTGTAACTGTTGACACACGTATGCGCGCATCCGGATGTCCATGATGCACATTCGTTAATATCTTAATGCAATTGAAAAAAAATTTAAATGCAAACTATAATATCTGATTGCAATGCAAATTTGGCTTAATACGGCTCCAATGTATTATAGGCCTACGTATTGATTAGGCAGAGAATCGTTGAATTGAAACATTGCCCCGAGATAGCGTACATGAACTGAAAAGAGGATGTGAGGTTACTTCAAATTAAATCAGGTGCATTGTCAATCACACAAATAAATATTAAACCTCGTACGGACACGATATTATGCTTCCACTGACGAAAACGCGTTTGGTCTATTTCACTGCTCAGACTTAATTCGTATTGATTAGAATATAATGGACTGAAGCGAAATGGGCACAAATGCGTTTCTCAGCTAAATTGTGTGTGAAAGAGTTACGTCCTTTGAATCCAGTACTGTAGGCTATAACAGATAAAAGAGATATGGTCCTACCCGTGCAAGTTTCTCGTGAGGTGCAGCTTGTACCGACTGGACAATACGAACAAATGGCTAAAAATAATTACAAAGTATCCAACAAAATTAATCAACCGAAAGTTCAAGATAGGATTTGTTCTCTAGCGCCATGGAGAGGTTCATGTACGAAGTCATAATATTATAGATGCCAGGAGCCTATTATACAGATCTACATTTTTCAGTTTTGCATTGTGCATAATTAGATAGGCTACATTAGCGCTTTAGTGCTAAGAAATTTATTAAAAACCAAACAGTAAAAGTAAAAAAATGGGAAATCGATTTTCCAGGGGGCAAGTGCCCCCTCTTGACTCTATGTGCGGGCGCCCATGTTATTATAGCCGTTTTTGCCTTCAGTCGACTTTGTTCACGGTACCGATTGTTTACACCGTAGACCAGAGTTGTTGTGGGATGGGCGCAATTGTATATAGGCTGCCAGCTTGTATTCGTTTTTTGGTATTTCGTATGTGTATTTGTTTCTTATCTGACCTGTAGGTTACTCAACGTCATCATCATCACCGTCGTCGTCGTCGTCGCCGTCGCCATCGCCATCGCCATCACCATCATCATCATTTGTATTGCATGCGGGCTGTCTGCTCTGTTAATAGTTCAAATTCGTGATAATTAATTATGTTGTTTCTGTGAATCGTTTCAATTTCACAATTGTACACTGTAACCGGTAGCAGTTTACACTCATCTTTACGGTGTAAAGAGGCCTGGGCATGACGTTAAACTGCATCCATCCTCTGCCACAGGGGACCATCAACTTCCCTGTGCCGGTCCTAAGCCCGGATAAAGGAGGAAGGTTTGCCAGATGGGTGGCGATACTCTGGCAGTAGAAGACCAAGACGATTGAAATCCGCAAAAACCATGCACGACACAAGTGACATAGCGGCCCAGTTGCTTCAAGTTGTCATGATGTGAAGCAGACATGCACAGGTCGGTCAGGACAGACTGGTGAAGGAAGTCGGTGGAGAGGGCATTGGACACAAAACGGGCTTGTCCCACTGGCTGTCCTTCATGCCTCTTTCCTAACATTCTCTTCAATCAGACAAGGCGGTCCAGCTGCTTCAAGATATAATGATATGCAGTAGACCTGCAGACCTGTAGAAACTGGGAGATGACACGAGACAGACTCAGACAGAGAGTGGCGTCGGACACCTACGGGCGTTGCGCTTATGGTTTGTGATGATGATGATGATGATGATGAACCGGTACTCCGGTAGCGGTCTGTCAACCGGATTGTTTCAATAAACGAAATTACAATGTGTCCGGAAAAAGAAATCCATTTTGTAAATATTAAAATAAATAGTAAATATTCATCGATTTTTACAATTCAGACACCGTTTTTGTCCTAACACATTTTTCTAATAATTGTGAAAATATAAAAGTTCCGGTCTCATTAATGACGTCATAATGACGTCATTTGTGTCACAATTCAAATTTAAGAGATAAGTGCAAAAAATCTAAAATTTCAATATTTTATGATGCCATTCATCCATAATAAATGTTATTTTAATTTTATTTTATATCTGAATTATGTTAGACTACAATGTTTGCTCAAAGTGTCCACCTTCGGCCTCAACGCAACTTCAAAACGCTCGCGCTAATAGCCAGCAGCGGCATCAATAACCAGCTGATCAAAATCTTCTTCGGCATTGCCACAATTCGCTAACGGAGTTCTTCAATGTCTCTAAATCCTTGTCTTGAACACATTCTCCTGCATTATTCAATCCTTTAATAAGCGGTATTTATTTTCACTCCTGGTTGTATTCAATCGATTTCCGTTTTACCAAGAGCCAACATACCAACCGAAAGACCGAAACCATGCATGAATGGCCGGCTAAATGCATTTTGATGCACACTGACGCCATTATGAGGAAATTATTGTGACCGGAACTTTTGTATTTTCACAATTATTAGACAAAATTATATGTGTTAGGATCAAAACGGTGTCTGAATTGTAAAAATCGATGAATATTTACTAGTTATTTTAATTTTGACAAAATGGGTCACTTTTTCCAGACACGGTATAATTTTATGTACATATTTATTTAACACATTATTATTAACTATTATATGAAGTTTTATGAACCAATAGAAGGCGCTCTATTGCTTAAGACCTGATAAACACATGGGGAATAATTAAATCGCTTCTGCTGGACAAGGATTCTCTTCCGCGCTGGATAGCCTTTTCATTGTTGACATAGAAATTAAAGATACAAATATTATTTATGATAAAAATTCAACGATTTCTTCACCCAGATTAGACCCAATTTGAAGTTCTTCTATTTCCTCTATTGTCTTAGAATTAACGTTTAAGACGGACTAAACAATGATCGCCAAATAGCTCCGTCCAACACACAGTAAAGTACTTGATGGATGATTCCTATGACGTCATCATGCTAGTTATCTAGGTTTCTGCACTGACCAATCGGAAGTGAAGACGATCTATCCTCACACCCAGAAGTGATAATCCGTATAGCATCTTATGATCGCTCTGAGCAATTTCTGGCAGGGGGCCTTACAATACCTGCAAGAGACCCGATTCATCGGGCTTCGTCATATCTCGTTCTCGAGATATAGCGGACTTCGCCGGACTCCGATGAATCGGGGTTTATACACACGGGTCAGTTGACCAATCAGTCAAACAGTGTACCGACCGTATACGCTGGTCGACTGATTGACCAACGGGTCGACTGGTTGGTCTATTAGTTGACTGGTTGGTCAACTAGTTGGTCAACTGGTCGACCGAATTGCAGTCTGCTATTATTGCTGGGCATCTTGCGAATGCTTATTCTCCACGTTCAAAGTCAAATTCTGCAGTAAAACAGTTCACCCTGGAGTTATCTAGTGACTTTACAAGGCCTTCGGTTTAGGAATGTAGGCTGAAGAATGTGATGATGATGATGGTTCTCTGACTGAAGGCAGGTTCTATCAACTTCTATGAGATGAGTGAGGTGGTTTCCCGTTGCCTTCTCCACAGACAATGTTGGGTAAGCAACTTGCCCAAGGTCGCTCTGCAGCAGCATGAGCCACCGCGTCCCAAGCGTGCTAGCCCGAGATATCTTAATCTCTGAGTGTCAACTCCCAGCCCGGGGCTTGAACCGCAGTCCGTTGTAACCAAAAGACGTGTGCCTCTCTCGCTTACCGGTGTAGCTAACTAGGCCAGTTCAGAAGAATGTAAGCTGCTTAGAAGTTTCCGTGTGATAGCTTTACGTTGACTTTACAGAGGATCGAAAGGCTGCAGATTGCAGTGCAAATAATATGGATGCTTACGGATCCTTGACCAATGACCATGCGTTGAGAAGACCTAATTTCGTCTTATCTAAGCATATCATTATGTAGACTAACCTCAGCAGAGACCTTTTCTTATGACGAGCTTGCGCTTAACGACTGATTTGCGCGTTGATCGCGATTGATTCACAACTCTGCTGCAGTCATGTTTCAGATAGTTGAGACTTGAGACTATGTTAATTCGTGAGATATTCAGATCCATTAAGATGCATCTTTTAAAGTCCAGAAGGCGAATTCAGTGTAAGCGAATTCAGAGCAGTGCAATCACGTGGCACATATGAATTTGGAAACACAATTATTATTCGATCAGAGACTTTAAAACTCATAAATTTTGAAACTTTGGTTACTTACGGATATTGCAGTCAGGATAGTATTTCCATCCGGATTGGCATCTATAGGCCACAGTTGACCCCGTCGAGTATTCCTGCAGATATTGACAGTAGCTGGAAAACAAAGCACCACAGTAATGTTTGTAGTGAGTGCATTATTTCTATGCAGCTAACTGTTGTTTTTGTGTTTTGTTTTCTCTACTGGTAGGCCTACCTGCATGTAGCTCAAGTCAAGACAATCAAGTTAGGACAATCAATTGGAAACTTAAGGATAACTTTTGTTGCAAATATTAATGCGCTCATCGTAGCATGTACGATGTCGCAATTGAAATATGGAACTGGCTTCCAATTGCTGACAGGGCACAATTCAAGATCACAACACTGGCTCGGAAGCCTATGGCTGGACGACAGTTGGCTCTAAAAACTGGTCGCTAGGGACTCAAGTGAGAAGACTTGATTGTATACTACCTTGCTTTCGAACCATCACTCGAGACTTCTCAGTCGCGTCAACACCGATCTTGAATGCGTTTCTGCCCTCTGCTCGGTACATTAATTATATATGTGAATACAATATGGCTATCTCTAGAGTCTAGACTCTTACACGCATACGCACTTTTAAGCTTATCAGCTAATGGCCACGTGGTGGGTGCTTATGAAAAGCTCCTATGTTAGTGACGATTTAATTTATAAATGTTTGTTTAGGCCTTGCTTAGACGTTACATTACATATATAGGTTAAGACCTTTGAACCTGCTTATTATTTGGAAGATATTTAAAGCACCCAGCTGGGGCCAAATTTATGACGGTATCTCAGACGCGTCTTATCTCTTAGTTGCGACAAGTGGGCAACTAACGGATAAATCGGAATTCATCACCACCTCTTAGTCATCTAAGTCACTACTAACGCTAGGCGGCCTGTGAGGGTCGTGTAAGTTCACTAGTCACTGTCTTAACGTTAAAACATGGCCGGCGGAACATTTGCGATTCGTCCACTTCGACGCGGTTTACACCATCAAAGAGTGTTTTAGTGGCACCACATTTAATTCCGCTGGTGTGGGACGATGAACTGATTTATTCTTTTCGTTTTCGCCGTCACAAAATGCCTTTAATATGTGACAAAACGCATTTTAGATCGCAAAATGTACCGTCCGAGATATCTTCCGCAGGCGGATGTAACGTCTTTGTTTATTTCCATATATGCGGACAGCCCATTTATTTATATAACGTCTATGGGGCGATCGCCTATTATTATAATGTAGGCCACCGCCTGAGACATCATCCGCGGCCTTTGTTTATTTCCATATGCGGGCAGCTCATTTAAATATATAATGTATGTGGGATGGCGGTGGCCTATTAATATATACTGCGCATGCGCGCTAACTATAACCACGCTCTAGTTGCCCGACTAAGTAAGTGGTCGTCTAAGTAAGCCTTGTGAATCGCACTTGTCGCAAGTAGGCTTACAAAGATGTGTCGTAGCTAGTAATGTCTTAAGGTTTATACATTACTTAGCGTACAATATCGTCACAAATTCCAGCCCAGGCCTACTTTAAAGCGATATTCTGCCTGATAATAGGCCTAGTCTGTAAGAATTTTCATGCTATGTTAGATGTATAGACTTTATACTTACTAAAATCTATGGCAACGTTCCCACCACCCCCATCCGGTACAGGTTCCCCTCGACCACCTTTCGCAAACCGAATTACTCACAAGTCGATACTGATGATAGCTTTCCACATACCGGTAACTGCTAAAGCAAAACAACACTTAGCCTACTGTGAAAAAATAGGTGATTAATGGTCGATATAGCTGTCGTCGTTTTATCAGCTTTATGAGCTTGAGATAGTATTTAGCAGTGGCGGCACCAGGATTTTTGGTTTGGAGGGCTGAAGCCCTAAGTCCTTCCTCCGTCCCAGGGGAGCAACTATACCAGATTTTCCTTGAGGGTGTTCATCATTATTGCAAGCGCCGAAGGCGCGAAGCTGCGAATGCCACTGTGCTAGTCCTGAATAGCAAATAGTACAGCACACAAGAGGGGTCCATGACTTATCCTGGTCACCGACTTGACTGTCAAAGTCATACTTGTAAGCAGTTTTGAGCCCTTGTGTAAGATTCTTTCGCTGGTTGTGTGTATTGAATTGACCGCAAACATAACAGACATTGTCAGGGTCATTAACACAACTTCTTCTGCTCATAATTATAATTTAGTAAGTTCTTTTGTCAGAAATAAACCTACAAAAATGGTTTAATTTGAATAATTCAACGAATTGAGTCGAACTACAGTGTCGTGTTAAGCATCAACTAAAAACAAATGACTCACTACAGCATAATTCAATTAATTACAATAATGCAATTACGAAAACATGAACAGCCTTATAACTAAAAATCTGGACGTGATGGACAAAAACGGATTTCAGATTTGGAATCAGCACATCAAATTTAGTAAGGTAGGCTACAGTTCACGGAATCCTAGTAGCAAAATGCTTGTTTCGCAGTGTTATAATTCGTGTCAGTTTATCGTGGTTCAGTTCCCTTCAAAATATATTATACCGAAGTGCATGTATACCAATCGGTCGACATTTAAGCTGACATCCATATATACATAAATATAGTCTGTGCATGCATACAAACATACATAGGCTACAGGTAGGCCTACATGTGTGCATACTGGGGTGGCCCTTAAAAATGAAAGTTCGAAATCATTTGCTGGCAGTGCCTGGCACCCTTCCAGTCTATTCTAATATAAAGAAAAAAATATGTGCCAAAAATCTTTGTCTTTGGGAACGTTTAGAGGTGGCCCTTAGCTGTCAAGTTTGAATAACACACTAGTAGGCTATGGCGAAAGTTTTCTTGTTTGGTAAAAAAAAAACAGGACAATATTTTATGACAAGCTGGTTGATCATAAAAAAGAATTTTGATTGCTGTCTACAATGAAAAAAACTGAAATTGTCAGACATAGTAAATATAAAATATTATATAAAATTATATTATCAATAATTATTATAAATGATGAAAACGTGAGGAATAACAAGCGTATAGGCCTAGTATTCACTTGGCTCATTATGAACCTGAAATCTTGGAGCAAAGTCACCATCGTTAGTCAAACGTTTGGCTACTTCTTGCACCTAAACAAAGTTGATAAGCAGACAGTCTGTGATCAGTGCCGGTGCTAGGGTACCTGAGGCCCCCTCCCAAAAAAAATTGGGGCCCCATACCTTGAGCTGTCATCTCAGGCTCAGCAAAAATTTTCATAATATAAGTGCTGAAAGACATAGTGTAAGACTTCAAAAAATGTCCCCTCCCAATTGTTAATTTTTTTGAAATTTCCACGCTGTAATGGTAGAAATTTAAGCTGTCATCTTTACAAAATTGCTTATTTTTCAATGCTGTTAGTCGTAGTTTAGGACTTCAGAGTGTCTTATCTTCATTTTTTAATTTGTCCCATTTGCCAGCTGACTGTAATGGTAGCATTGATAGGCTGTCATTTTAACAAAATTGATCATTATTGATGGACAGTGGATGGTACTTATAATATAAAATATTTCTGAAATATTGGGGATACAAGGACTCCGTCCCAACCACAAATTGTGGGGCCGTGCCCTTGTCCACACCCCCAAAGTCTCCCTTTGGTGTGAAAGACAATTGCTCTATTGGTTTGCGAAATATTATTTTGTATGCTTTGCGTTAAAACATAATTTATTCTGTGTGTGGTTTCAGCAATGAATAGTCATGAAAGGTATTCAGCTAGGCCCCTTGCAAACTTGAGATCAGACATGTAGTCTACAAAGGACATCTGGGACCCTACACAGGCTTTAATGTTTGGGCCTCATGCGGGTTTTATTTTGAGGTCTCATCCCATTAGCAATTAATAATAATTTACAATTTACAAACGTTCTTCTTCTTTGCGTTCTCTGCCAAGTGGCAGGTCCAAACGTCCAATGTTTCCACTTTTCACGCTTTCTCAAACGTTGTGTTTGAGAAAGTGGACAGAACTGCCTGAGTTAGTTTAAATGGCTTTACTTACACCCAAAATCAGTATGATACTTGCATTAAGTCTGGTATGGCAGTGCCATTTGGTTAGTTGAGGCATGCACCAGACCGGATCTGGAGCCTCAAGTACATTGTAAATGCGCCAGTTTGATAAATATAGTCACAAATAGGCATAATGACCAGCTAAATTTGGAGGCCCCTTTCAAACTCGGAGGCCCCTCAAACTCGGAGGCCCCCTCCGGCCGGGGGTATGGGGGGTGCTAGCGCCGGCACTGTCTGTGATTACTGTTAATATGCTATAAACAAGCAGTGACTGTGTGTTGTAACCGTACTGGTATACCCGTGAGAGGAATGAAGCACAGCGCTGACAAGTTGGATTCGGTGCTTGCGGATTGCGGAATGGAAAGGTCTTCAAAGGCATAAACATCGACGATGAAGGAGGATGAGTTTATGGAGACGCTAGATGACTTCCAGCCCCGTAGAAGTTCAAAATGGAAGTTTTCCAAATGCAGTCCAATAAAAAAACCATGCAATGTAAGTAAGGAATCTAAGGAAGTGTGGACAATAAACACACTGTGCTTAGTTTGTTTGCGTTGATGGCTTAAGCCTTAAATTGTTACAGTTAGCTACATGTACTTGTAGTACAACATTCGTTACATCAGCTTCTTGTTAGAGTTTAAAGTATCACTATTAATTTTTGTTTTGTTTCAGACATTACATTTCGAAACTCCGCTTATATCATTTGTCTTCCATCTATGGGGGTAATGGCGGAGGGAGAGGGGCAACTGGGGGTAATTGTCTCCGGGGTAATGGCAGGGGGTAATGGCTCCTTCTACTGACATACTTGCATGATAGCATCTATGCATCGTCGTTTGCAGGTCCGAATTTGGCAATGCTGACTTACGTTGGGTATCCAAGGGCGTCGTCCTCTACGCTCTGCTGAAAATGGATTCCTGTTATAGCATCTTGCTCGTGCTGCTACCAGGAAGAATCGAGACTTTTCTGTTGTTGGCCCAGTGGTCCTTAGAGCTACGCCTGCACTCTTGGACTCTATACCTTACCAAGCTTTAAACTGTTCTTTTTGGACCTGCTGAAGTTGGGAGTGCCTCTGAGCAGTTTTTTTTCTTGAAGGGACGCTATATAAATTTCTGAATAAATGAATGGAACGTTCCGATTTTACTGAATTAGACGTCGAAATAAACTAATTAATTGGCAACCATGGATTTCTAATTTTTGAAAATAATAAGATCCCATTATTTTTCGTGTCAAGATTCAACAAGCCTTTGGCTAGATAAAAGAAAGATTCCTTTTGCTGTCATGACTGCAGTGTGTAAGATTTACTCATAACCAAGTGTAAGAATCCAAGAACAAAATTTGGTCTCTTCGCTTTAGCCTACATATATATGAATTAATTTCGAATGAAAGAATTTGGATTAAAACAGTTGATGCGACCTGAAAGAGAGTAATTTGAGTGTTCAGAAGGCACATAATTAGATCACTCAGCCTACCACTCCATAAAGCCGTCACCGTGAAACGGTCGAAATTAATAATAAGTTATGAATATATCCACTTGTTAAAACTATGATCTTAAATTTATAAAAGATTCGACTAAGTACCTCACCTTGTACATTCAACCGGAAGAGAGAGTACGCAGAACACCTTTAGCAGTAACAAGTTCATGCTTCAAATTCTGTGTTTTGCTGACTTTCGATGTACACAGTCTGACAGTCTGTTTACCGAATGAGAGAGAGAGAGCTTCAGTGACACCTTCAAACATCTATGCAAATTAGTGTTGAAGTATGCTTATAAAAATTATATCTGGCGCACTGCCTGAAAGACAAAATCCTTACTATGCTGCAATGGTTTTTACACTGTGAACGGAAAAACTACTTCAATTTCTTACAACGATAATTAGAAATACTTTACGTGAGCTTAGTGCAAGTTTTGAAAAATCACTTGAGTGATTATAAATTTATTTGCTGCATCGACATCAAGACAAAAGTTTTGTGCTCTTTTTCAATCATGATTTTCAAGGTCTTTGTTCTGGAAATATCGTCATTGTGATATTGCAATCCAACCTCCATTTTGACAAGAATTTTGATTAATCAATCCAGCTTCTATTTGAATAAGATCTATTTTATCCAACCTCTATATTTTAATTAACAATAGTTTTTAATCGATCCAGCTCATATTCCAGCTACAATATTTTCATCGATCTAACTTCTATTTAAGTAGGCCTAAATATTATTTTCACCAATCCGACTTCCATTTAGCTAGAAGTGTTGCTTTCAAACCAGCTTGCCTGTCACTAAACGCTGGAATCCACGCAATTTCAAATAATTTACAGGGTGATAGCTAATAGTTATAAACCAATTTTTCTACTTATGTGATATTATGTGTACTGCATCATCAAATTCATCCTGACATTAATATAACAGGGTGGCTTTCACGCTCTCGGTGTAATATGTATGTATGTATGTATGTATGTGCACTTGTTAAAGCGCCCCTTCAAGCTCTCTCCACTCAGAGGCGCTCCCGATGCAGAGCGGACACTGCATTGGAGTTTCCCGCCGAAGCGCTGAGCAATAATTGTAAGTGAAGGACTTGCCCAAGGTCCTTACGCGGGGAGGTGGATTCGAACCTCGGACCTTCCGGCTCCAAGGCAACGACGCCACCACTAGACCACCGCGCCCCACAAATAGTAATAGCCCAAGTTGCATAACAGTACTGCTGTTACAGACTGACTTCGCTGGCAATTTTTTGCACCTGTGATCTCATATCGCACTACGCAGGCAGCAGATACGACGATACTTAAAATTTTTGTATGTTCCTCTGCTTGTCCTTGATCTCTATTCCTCCTCCTCCTCTGCCTGGTTTCTTGTTTAGTCTTTTCACATTTTCATACACTATGTCATATCTTCCTCTTTCCTGTAGCTCTTCTAGCTCCCTACATTGTTCCTCCCACCACTTTTCTCTTGCCGCTTCTGTTGTTCTTCTTAGTTTGTTGTTCAGTCTTTGTATTGCGTCCTCGCTTTTTTAGTGCTTTGATGTTTCAATTTTCTCCTTCCCTCCATTTCCTCTGTCATTTCTCTCGTGATCCATGGTTTTCTAGGGAGCCTCTTCTCTTCAGTTCCTATGATGTCCTTTGCGCTAAAAATGATACTGTGCATAGGGCTAATTTCTTCCTTCGATCTGTAGACTATAATCTGTATAATTGGTCTGGTTTCTGCAGGGTGATATCCGCCAACCTCTGTTTCTTGTGTATATACTATATAGGGAGCACTCTAGGGACCATGCTAAGTCGAGCTGAATAGTTTTGTATAAGTTTTGCATCACTGTCAAAGCAGCCTAGGCTATAGTTTTAACTTCTCTCCTCCTTCATATTCATAATCTAATTCTGCTTCCTCTTTCCTCTTCGTCTTTCTCGTTCTTCTTCTTTTCATCCATCTTCTGTAGCTACTCCTTGCTGAAGAAGAAGACGACGACGACGACGATGACGATGGTGATGATGATGATGATGATGATGATGATGATGATGATGATGATGATGATGATGATGATGATGATGATGACGACGATGATGATGGAAATATAGACGAAGATGACGATGAAGAACACGTGGCTGCCATGGTCACAATGTGTTAGAGATTTTATTTTCTTATTTTCAGCATAATTGTGACGGCGGATTATCATTCCTCGTCCTCCATTGTACATGTAGGCTAAATGCAGCAGTTTTGTCCTCTTTTCTGCATAAAACGTTGTCATCAGTGAGACTTCAAATTCAATGCCTGTCGGATTTTAAAACTTGTTTATTACAATGACAGCGATTAGAAAAGTTCAATTTTATGTGAGGTTCTTGTACGTCCATAACGGTTAATTTAAAAAGAAATTGATCGTTCGTTTTTTTCGCCCACATTGTAGCCTATAAAAGGCTATAATTACGTGTGCATGAGTTAACCTCATTAAGCAGGAATTCCTGCAGACTGTAATTGGCTAATAGACATCAAATCACTTTTCCCAAAAGCGATACCATTTTTCTACGAGTATGTCACTGCGCACAACAAACATGACATCATGTGTTTGGTTTACACGATGTCGACGTAGTAGCCTAACAGTCGTTATGGTGTCACGGATTTTGCACCTGTTGTTGCATTTTATTAAATTCAGCAGCATCAGAAAACCTGTACGCGTTCACAGTTTGAGTAAGTTCCTACAATTCACCATCCAACCGCCCAGGTCTACTCGCTCATCATCATATCTTTCTCTCTCTCTCGACCTCCAGTATCATCCTCTTTGAAATTCTGCAACCGCTCCTTAGTCTATGATGCACCAGTTCTTTGGAACGGACTCCCATCATTCATACCTCCGCATGTTCACTCAGCCTCCTATCTCCCTAATCTCCCCTCCATATTCAACCTCTCCTCCGCTTGCACTCTCCTCTGCTGCTTTCCATTCACGATTGAAAACCGAACTCTTCAAGCTATCCTATCCAGATTCCAATCAGGTTCCACCCAACTACCACCATCACCGACAACCACCGTTGCACAACGCTGTCTCCTCGGCCTGACCTTCCCGAATTTTGACCTGGCACCAGAAAGAAAACGGAAGCTCTGGCTATTGCGGCTTTTTGATATAGCACCGGTGTTAAGCTGGTCTCCCTGAAGTGGCTTTTGTGGGCGTTGAGCAATTCTCGAAGATTTGCATTACATTACCTCTTCGCTACATGAAGTCTTTTTTATTTCCTCGGGGCTGTCACGCTGAGAGCGCCTCTGAATAGCTAGTCTGTAAGAGGCGCTTTACATGTATAAATGCTCATATACCATACCATACCATACCATTACATTCCTATGTAGCCTACATTAAGTTATGCCA
>OX243826.1:22951858-23026858 GCA_945859605.1 Lumbricus rubellus | reverse complement strand
AGCACTGAATTTGGCAAGTGTGAAATAACTCAATCAAGTCTACGGCTAACCTAATATACGGGGGTCTAAATCCGAAATGCTAAAATGCTCGGTTGAGCGCTTTCTCTTGTGCAAAAATATCCACCACTTTTGAGGTGTCAAGCCTGAATCCATTGGTGATGTAACAGCTACCGCAGCCTCTGAAGTTCGAGGCCTACTCGGTTCAGTGTCAATATCCATGTCAACCACCACCTCTGCACTGATCAAACCGGAATTCGATTCTCCTCCATGTCTGATGTAGTCATCGGTGCAAGCTCGCTCTCCGCAGGCATCATAAATGCGGAAATTTTTTGCATGTTGACGGTCTTTACCCGTTTTTCTCGTAGGCTACTTGTCGCTTAGCAGCGCCACTTAAATAAGACTTATGCATAACTTGGGGGACAGAAAGAGTGCGGTACGAGAGTTTAAAAATATACACTTTCCAAGTAGGCCTAAATATATTTGTAATAAGGTATCCTAATAATTATCATGGAGACATGGACATTCCGGCTGAACCACAAAAATTACTGGTTATGTAACTGTGTACGCTGTATATGTAGGTTTGAATACATTCTGAATATTCTTAAAGTAAAAAATTGACTCTGACCCCGGGGGCCCCTGACAGCCGGGGGTCCTCGTGCACTGCACAGGTTGCACGCCCTATTGCTACGCCACTGTCCATCCACATCGAATGGCCTTTTCCATAGCGCCGGTGATTAAGCTGGTCTCCTTGACGTGACGTGGCTTTTGTGGGCGCTGAGAAATTCTCGAAGATTTACATTACATTTACATTCCATCATTTTGAATGAATGAATGAATTAATGAAAGAAAGAATGAATGAATAAACGAATGAATGAATGAATGAATATGTTGCGCATAATATCACTTTTGGCATGCGTGCCATGTTTTCGCCATTTCTTCAGTATACGCTATGCATAATCTAGCAAGACTTAGTCGGTCTAACTCACGATCATCAGTGCAACTGTAACCATCCTCAGCGTAATTTGTGGAGCCATCTCCACATCCACAGTAGTAGCTTCCATCTGTATTGATGCAACTCTGCTCGCATCCATTCGAATCTGTTGCACATTCGTCGATATCTGTGAAAGGATAAAAACAATTAGACTCTAATTAATTATTAGACTAATGTGACTTCTAGCATTGAGGTATCCGTATTCGATATCACTACCAACCATCATATTAAGGCAATATACCCTAACGACCACGTTATTTTATTATCTCCAGATTAGCCTACAATAGTTCCATATTGCTTCTTGGAACGCATTTTTGCGAATCAGCCCAGTTGCTAAAGAAATGGAGACAGAGATCGACTATTACGCTAATTATATATTGTCCTAGGTATTAAGTTACTGCAAACCCTAAGCGATTGTGCATTTTTTTAGTAACTTCAGTCAAGAACTCCTTCAGATACTTTATTTGAGCATTCTAACAAACAAAAACTCACCTCAAAAACGCGCAGCCACCCATGCAATGGTAGGCTAAATACATTAATTTAAACGCGGCTTTCTTCTGTACCTGTTGTTGCGACCAGTGGCGGATCCAGAACTGTTTCAAGGGGGGGGGGCCAAAATCTGAGATCTCGGACGGGAAAAAGGGAAAAAAATTCGAAAGTCAGTGACCGATCGTTGAGGAAAAAAGTAGTTTTCATCCGCCAAAAAAGTTGATGACCTCTTTTTTTTCCATACAATTTTCCGAATAGGGGGAGAGCCAATATCTTTTACACCCATATACGTATTGCTAATTTCAGACCAAATGGGGGGGGGCCACGTCTCATGGCAGTTTTCGATGGCGGGGGGGTGGCCGGATTGGACCCCCCTGGATCCGCCTCTGGTTGCGACTATTCAATCGAGTAGTCTGCAGGTATTTAAAAAGAAACTTCGTGTTCTTCTACTCTCCTCCACTAATGCTACTTGAAGTGCACATGACCATGTGTAGTTAAGATTTTAGTTAAGTACTTAGTTAAGTTTGTTTCTCTATATGCTCTTGACAATATAAGCTTTTCTGCAATCTGTCATCACCTAATTTGTTTTAGTCTCTTTCTTTTAAGCTATCTTGATTAATTTTTCTTGGGACTTTTTTACTTGGGTGACCCTTCCCAGCGGGATGTCCATCCCTTTTGGGCCCCCCTTTGTAGCCAATGCATGCATGTTTTGTACTTTTATTGTTTTCTTGTTTTCTGGTTGCAATAAAGTGAATTGAATTGAATTGAATTGAATTCAAAGACTTTGGATCTCTAATATCCACGGACTGGTTTTCCGGATGTTGATCTGATATTAGTTTTAGTTGACCTTTGATTGATCTATACACGGGCGCTATATGAGTTGCTGCACTAATTAATAATCGCAGCGTTACTTACCCACACAGCCATAGCCATCTGGTCCAAATTCATAGCCAATGTAGCAGCCACAGTAGTAGCGTCCCACAACGTTCTGGCAATCCTGCTCACACCTCGAAATGTTTGTCGCGCATTCGTCGATGTCTGTGAAAGAATAATATTTTAAAAGACTTAAAGTAATCTACACCGTGACTCAAAAAAAGTAAGCCAAATTGTTTTTTATATATCTCTAAAGCCCGATAACATATCACGCTAAAATTTTCCAAATATTTAGAGAATTGGACCAATAATATGATTCCAAAATTTCATGAGATAAAGTTGAGCGGATAAAAAGTTATGAATATTTCAACTTCATATACCGAAATTGCAGTTTACAAGCAATTTCCTGTCAGATTCAATAAAATGTTTCCTTATTATCTCTAATGCCTGATGATTAATCATTCAAACATTTTCCAGATATGTAGAGAATTGAACTAACAATATGACCCTGACAGTATGGTTTGATTATTTAATTAAATAACATGCTCAAAGTCCTCCTCCTGCTTGCACGCAAGCCTGGAGGCGCTGGCGCCATGCATTAGGCAACAGCATCGTCGAATATCCTCTGGTCCAGGCCATACCGCACTTCCAACAAGCGTTGCTTCAGATCGTTTATGCCATGGATTGTTGTCTGATAGACCCGGTCTTGCATTATGCAACAGAATTCAAATCTTGGCTGTTCGGAGGCCATAATGTGGGAGAAATGAAGTCTGGCGTCAGCATTTCGATGGTTACCTTGGCTCTGTGGGCTGGCGCTGTTCCGTTGAAAAAAGAAAACAGCTTTCCGGGGGCTACATATTTCTGATAACAGGTGGAAGATGTTGTTACAGTAGAACGTTGCGATAATATACTCTCTTAATTTTACCCTAGGATCACTGAAGACCAAAATTGGGAACTATCAAGCATCGAAACCGCAACGAACACCATAACAGACTTGCAGAAAACTGAAATTTCTGGAGATTAAGCTTAAATATTCATATATTTCTATCCGTTCAAATTCATGACACGATATTTTGGAATCCTATTCTTGGTTCAATTCTCTAAATATCTGGAAACTTTTCGTATGATTAATTATCAGGCATTGGAGATATAACAATAACAGTTTAGCTTACTTTTTATTGAATCTGACAGAAAATTGCTTGTAAACTGCAATTTCGGTATATGAAGTTTAAATATTCATAACTTTTTATCCGTTCAACTTTATCTCATGAAATTTTGGAATAATATTCTTGGTCTAATTCTCTAAATATTTGGAAAATTTTAGCGTGATATGTTATCGGGCTTTAGAGATATAGGAAAAACAATATGGCTTACTTTTTTTGAGTCACGGTGTATATACGGATAAGCCTTCCATTTTTACGAAAAGATCAAAAAAATAATATTCATGTGTTAGTTTATCCATCTTAGCAATGTTCCTCTTAAAAGTAATCATAATCGTGATCTCCATATTTCTAGAGCGCCGCTCTAAACCAAAGCGCAGGGCACTAGTATATTCACGAGCGCTGCGTCTAGTCAGAAAGGCTGTCGAAAAGTGTAGTCCAAAGGAGGTCGCAGTCCCATTACCAAAATGGTCATAGGTGGAAAAGTAACTGTTATATGGTGGGTGGCGTTTTGGTCGACATTGGGAAGGACGGTGGAAGATCAGGAGATTCGTGGTAAGAGTTCGTAGCTGAAACAATAACCCTAACAGTACATATTCGGTGGACGCCACGCGTCCTTAGCACAGGCAATATATAAATCATAACCAGTACCAATTGCAATACGATCTGTCTGGGAATTTCCATCTTGTATGGATTTCTTAAAGTCAGCCACTGAACTTTCAGCTAAAAGACCGATTGCTTGACTGAACGGCATAATTATGTTCATTGCATAATTCCTTTAAATTTATATAGCGCCTCTCGCAGTGTACACCAATCAGAGGCGCTCCTAGTGTATATAGGTGCTGACTAAGCGTAAAGAAAGCATACAGCCCATGCGCCAATACCTAAGCATTTGACTCCGTCATCATCGAGAGAGAATCCACGTCTACAGGAGCAACGATAACTTCCAGCTGTGTTGATGCAGAATTGCTCGCAGACGCTCAAATATGACTCGCACTCATTGATATCTTAAAGCAAGAGAAAGACACATTTCAAGTTTTAAGCAGTAGTGTTTAACATAGCATGGGGTTTTGGGGGGTCTATATGTGCCTGAAGGGCTATAATGGCTCCTAAGGGCCCGGCCTGGGTCTAAAATGGTATCAGCAAGTGTGAACGGGTTACCAACGGACCTATTTAGGTAATCTCCAGGGTGATCAAAAGATTACCCTGAATAAGCTACCTATACATAGACCGGTAACTCCACAATCTGTCTTGCAGTAGGTCCATAATTAACCGTTAGGCCTACTCATCAATATGGCCAAACATAATGTCACAATAACTTAATATCCTACCTTTTAGGTCAATTAACGAAACTCATAGACTGAAAATATGTTCCTCGTAATCTGAAAGTAGGCCTGACTCTTTCTGGACGTCACTATCTAATGCACTAATGCAGTAGTTTTATAATTTGACCACTGGTGATTTAAAAAAACATTGGTTTATCAAGTAGCAATATCCTTTTAAACATAGCATGTAAATTTCGATGTCTAAACTAGTCAATTTACCTGTGCAACTGTGTCCATCACTCTCAAGGTTGTAACCCTCGTAGCATCCACACGAGTAGCTGCCGAGGTTGTTACTACATTCCTGTTGGCAATTCGATGTACCGCTTTCGCACTCATCAACATCTACAAGATTGCAACTAACTAATTTCATCTGCCCTTGTAAAAACAGAAACCAGAGTACTAGATGTGATTGCCGCCCAATTAAGAATTATAAACTAAGTAGGCTACGGCAACTGAAATTTAAAGTAATGCCAAAATTATTTTCACGTGCTCTTGAAGAGCTTCAAAATTTACAATAAAGTAGCCTACATTGTTTTCCATTCACGTGTGCTCCAAAACTTGTGGCGTTTAATCAATATTATGCTGGCTTTCAAAATTTACAATGAAGTACATTCTTTTCAGTTTACTGTGCTCCAAAACTTGTACAATTTGACCAATATTATGCTAGCCTTCAAAATTTACAGTGAAGTAGGCCTACATTGTTTTCAGTTTACTGTGCTCCAAAACGTGTACATTTTCACCAATAGGCCCATTATGCTAGCTTTCAATATGCCTCGTTTGAACAATAACTTCTTAGCTAAACCTGTAAGTAAATTTAGAGTATTTTCGGTCATTGAATTAAATAGTAAAAAATTTACATGTAGGCTACATTGTAACTTGTAAGCCATTTCTATTGTCACTGTGCTCCAAAACTCGTACAATTTGACCAATATTATGCTAGACTTCAATATGCCTCGCTTGAACATTAAATTTGTTGTGTAAAATAATCCCGAGGATTTTCGTTTTATTAACGGCATTGAACTGAATAGTAAGAAATTTACCTGTACATTGAAAGCCATTTTTATTGTTAATGGTGTATCCGGTATAGCAGTCACATGCGTAACTCCCCTTGTTGTTGTTGCAAATTTGTTGACAATTATTTGACGTGTTTGTCGCGCACTCGTCCAAATCTTAAGAACGTAAAATAATTGTAATGGCAATTAAGGCAGGGCATTAACCAGACTTGCATCTAAACCGGACATAGACATCGACTTTATATCGTTCGTCATGTTTCCTGTTACGAAACAAATTTGCAAATTGGCTGTGTCACCTGCGTGTAGCTTAAAACTTGCGCTTGAGATATTTTCTGGATTACATTTTAAATTGACTGGTTGCGTACTAATATGAAGCCAGAGTCAGGTCAATATCCTGGGAAGTAGACATAATTTCCAAACTTCTAGAGCGCCGCACACACAAAGCTAAGCACAGGGCACCAGCTTATTCACGAGCGCTGGAGGAGAGAGATAGCCTACGATGGAGAACCCTTCTGAAAAATGAGATCGAAATGAAACTGATCAAGACTTACAGATGCGTTGGAGAGGGATCCAACTTTAGGTCCAGGTCTAATAAAGCGTGAACGCCATCAACAATCACGATAAAGTAGTTTAAAGGTTGTAGGCTATAGCATGGGGCCTACAAGCTTATACTAATATAGGACCTATCCATATTCGTAAACTCTGTAATAGCTTGATCTCTTCTTAGATGCTTATGCTTCCCTTCACTGCTTTTGTCTTTTGGTAAACCTCATTGTCCTCCAACTGTGAGTAATAAAGCATGGAGAACGGGAAGCAAAAAGAAGGGTTTGTGCATTTCCAAAAATTCTTTTACAAAGACCTGATCTTTCTGCCAGTGGACTACTGCCCTTTTTCTTCGTCTTAACGCCATGTCATGCCCAAATTCGTTTAAATTGTTTGACTATTTTTCAGTGTGTTTTTGTCGAAAAGCGTCCAGGATGGTAAAACTATATTCGGGGGTCCGTTATATTCGCTGCTCACCTTCGCAGATGTGTCCATCGTCGGTCAGAGAATATCCTGGATTGCATCCGCACGAGTAGCTGCCAATGCCGTTAATGCAGATGTGTTGACATTTTGACGTCTTTAACATACACTCATCGACATCTGAATTTAAAAGCATTGTATGAGCAAATTAGGCCTACTGTTAGTTACGAGAATTTGAAGGTTCAAGACAAAACAGTGGTGTAATGGTGGGTTCGGTGCCTTGGAGCCGGATTGTCCCAGGTTCGAATCCACCTCGAGCTGCCGCATAGGGACCTCGAGCAAGTCCTTCACTCGCAATAATTGTTCTTGCGCATTGGTGTGAATCTCCGATGCCGTGTCCGCGTTGTGGTCGGGAGCGCTTCTGAGTTGCGAGTTGCATGGGGCGCCATGGCAAATGTGAGAAATAAATAAGATCGTTTTAACTCCGCCACTGTTCGCACTCTGACGGTGCCAGTCCCATGGCTGTGTAAAGAAGGAGGGCGACGCTAATGGTTTATGTTGTCACACAGTGTCGTTAGGCTAAACTGAAACTATAGCCTACTACTAAAGTCACCAGTGGAACCTTTAATTACCGTTGCATGTGTGTCCATCGAGGTCAAGGGTGTAACCTTCACTACAGCTGCAAGTGTAACTTCCGAGAGTGTTGACACAAGTTTGACACGAAGTTACACCTAAGTCACATTCGTCAATATCTGCAATAAAACAGAGAATTGCTTTTAGAAGTAAATCCAGCTACAAGCAGTTTGTTTATTCTCACCGACTAGTCTTATTCTAAAGTCATTTCTTGAACTACTAATCATCATATCGTAAGTACATGTAGGCTAGGTCTAATATATTTTTTGTAGATCTTCCTTTAAAAAACAAAGAGTTCGAACGTAACTCTATTTTATGCTTAGATGCAATTTCGTAATTGGCAGTAAGTAATTATCTATAGTTTTAAAGGTTTCATAATTTTATTATGATAACCATTTTTAGTCGACATAGCCTATACATACAACTGATAGAGTATGCAACCTATAATTATTTTTTTCTTCACCTGTACATGTTATCGCATTGGAATCAAGGCTGTATCCTGCATAACAGGTGCACGCGAAACTGCCGTTGGTGTTGATGCAAGTTTGGTCGCATTCAAACGGAGTACGAGCGCATTCATCAATATCTGAAATAGAGTAGAAGAGTGGTTGTTGAATGTAAAAGTGTTAAGACTTATATTATCTGTGCAATAACTAAGCTGAACACACTGAAAGCGATATTAACTGAGAAAACAGAGATGCTATACGAGCTCTATGGCACTGCAATAAACTTACCATGCAACCTTGATCCATTTATACCAAAGAGGTGTAATTTGGGTCAGTTTATAGTCATGATTCATTGTAGTTTCGTGTCCTTCCAGTTTTATTCGTGTAAGAATTAGGCCTAATAATATATTATAGTAAACATTCGTTCTGCGTCCTACCATATTATATAGGCCTACGCCCATCCATGAGTGTTTTAACCATGCCGGTATTATCTGGAGTTGTTTTAATCCTGAAGGAGGAATATTTTCTCCTTAACCTATTGGACATAATTATTTCGTAACACCATGCTGGTTATTGTACCTAATTTTTTTACACTACATCTTAGATTTTATAAGTACAACTCACCTGTGCAGCTGAAACCGTTATCGTCGTGGGTGTAGCCACCAAGGCAGTCACACGTATAGCTGCCAACGGTATTGACACAAATTTGTTGGCATTGAGAGGAGTCGCTGGAACACTCGTCAATGTCTGAAGTGCAAAAGTTCTTGTTACCATAGCCTACTAGAATCGATTTATTTTTATTTATCCATTTCTGTAGCGCCCATTCAAGCTCACTATTCAGAGGCGCTCCCGACTACAACGCGGCACTGCATCGGAGTCTCACGCCGAAGCACCCGAGCAATCGCGTGTGAAGAACTTGCTCAAGGTCTCTACACGGCGGCTTGAGGTGAATGGTTCGCACCTGCAACCCCCCGGATGCAAGGCAACGAGCATACCCACTACACCACCGCGCCCAACGATTGTAGTTTATCATTTATTAGGCCTACATACTACGGCTGCGTACTCAGCTGAGTATGTAATTAAATGATAAACTACAATCGTGGGGCGCGGTGGTGTAGTGGGTATGCTCGTTTTAAACTTGATGAGGAACTAAGTAGGCTAATCTTACTACATTACGCAAAATTTCACTTCACAGCTTACACCAACGACCTCTTATTATATATGGCTCAATGGCTCATGGTGCCAACTGGGAAAACTTTGATTTTTACAAAGACCAATAAAGAAAATCCGATAATCGGTTCAAAATCGGATTTATAAGTCCGATAACCGGTTTGCCAAGAACAACGATATTAACAGCCCTAATCATGAGGTAACTAAATAGGCTAATCTTATTACATGACGCAAATACATTTCAAGGCTTGGACTTGATCTCTTTACCTTTACACTTGTATCCATCCTCGGCTAGCACGAAGCCCGGCTGGCAGCTGCATGTGTAACTACCATCGCGATTCTCGCATACTTGTTCGCATTGAGAAGTACTAGCCGTACATTCGTCAGCATCTACAGTTGGAAGAACGGACGCAATTATTAGCCCATTAAAAAATTTCAGATATGGTTAGGCTAGTTGTTTTCTTTTACAATAATCGCAAAAGGCGTTAAAATTTAAATAGGCCTACTTTGCACAATCTATGTTAGACCTAAGTCTTATACGCGTTCTGCCTTTTGGAAGATTTTACTTGGACTGATTATAAGCCTATATCCTAAGTTTCAAAATGCAAGTGTAGACTATTATTTCTAACTATTTATAGAGCGCAAATCCTACTTTTTAAAGTTGCAGCTGGGCTTCGAGCGCCGCAGAGTAGATCTCTTGAAGCGGCGCTACGGTATCTAAAATCTCGAAGTGTAGGCTATAAATGCATGTAGTAGCCTAGTAACTAAAATTAAACTTGACTATTAATTTTGTCAAGCCTATCAAAATTGAAATTTTAGATACGCCTATGTTGGCGAACAATAATTAAACGGAAACATTTCTTGAGCTCCCGTAGCATAACCCTTTGCACCGTCAAAGGATCATGAATAATTAAGTTCTTGATTTATCTCTGATTATAAATTTGCGATATAGCCTATGCATGGGCGCCCGCATAAATTTTTGCAGGAGGGGGAAAACACAATGGTCAATGGTCAACGTTAAAAATGTTTTAGCAGGAGGTCAAAAGATGCAAAGCGAGGAGTTAACAACATGCATGGGTATTTTTAATAGAGGTTTCTTGATACAAATGTCTCAGTTTCACTTTTTAAAAAATTCTAATATGGATTGCTTCTTTTTGCAAGAAAATTTGTTTTAAAAATCGAAAAGTATTAGTTAAAAGTAGGCTTTTTAATTCTCTAATGCGAAGAAATTTGTTATAAGCCCCAAAAGTAGTAGTGAGAAAAATAAGTTTCGATTTTCCATGGGGGCAAGTACCCCCCCCCTTGCCCCTATGTGCGGGCGCCCATAAGCCTATGTAGGCCCTATTTCTACATAAATCTACTAATAAATATCCAGTTTAAACGAAAGTGGACACCACACATTGCAAGCAGCCGACCGACATACATGTATATATTTTTAGCTTACCTGTACAGCTTCTGTTGTTTGCATCAAGTTGAAATCCGGTTGAGCAGCCACACTTGTAAGAACCGTTCGTGTTCACGCAAATTTGATCACACAGCGAAGGGTTTATTTCACACTCATCGTCGTCTACGTAACATCAACAGCAGGAACGTTACCAACACTGGTCACAATGAATAATATTATTATTGTAAAGAAATATTGTTGGATGCTGGATGGGCAAGACTCCGATAAAGTTAATGGTCACGTCCCTCCAATGCCTCTATAAGCTTACTCTCAAGGCCGTAGCCAGGATTTTATTTGGGGGGGGGGGGTGTTTTCAGTCGCGGCGCCAGGATTTTAGTTTCCATTTTTATCGGCAAAATTTTCTGACGACCTTTTTTTTAGTCATCCGGTCGAAATCTTCCATTTTCGCTGCGTCAAATTTTCTGACGACCTTTTTTTAGTCATCAACTTTAATTTTTCAGATCGTAATTTAATCTATTATTTCATTTCGAGGGGTGTTTTCATGGCTTTTTTCATGGTTTTCGCATCACGAACTAAAAATGCAATACATTTTTTTCTGCGTTTTCCATTTCGGGGGGTGTTCAAACACCCAAAACACCCCCTGTCTACGGCCTTGCTTACTCTATTATAGCGACTGGTATGGTCTCGACCATCTGTTAATAATTATCTTTAAAAAATTGATCAGATAATATAATTATAATGTTTAAACAACCGCTGACTGCCTTCGAGAATGGATTCCTCACCATTATCATATGGATCTCGTGTAGCCTACACCCGGTGTCAATATTTGCCATGGAATAACTAAACAGTAATTATAATATTTAATTTTCCTTACGAATACGAAACCTTGCTAAATCCACTGGCTTAGGCTAGCCTATGCGTAGGCCTACTCTGGGAACAAAGTCACACATTCTTGCCTAGGCAGCTAGGCTATACTCGCAGAATGAATCAATTATGCTTATGTGACCAGTTATAAAAACAGTCAGCTAAAGAGTAGCCTAAATTGTTGTGAATCATTATAATCATATAAGCCGAGATTCCCATAATAAACAATTATGAAGCATAGGCTTACCGTTGCATACGTTATATTCCGCACACGTGAAACCACTTAGACAAGGTGGTGTACAGATGGCTAAATGCAAAAAGGTTAAACTCTTTAATTTCTTATGAATATGATAACAAGTCAATAACTGTCTGATGTACATGTAGAGTGTATAAGTAACTTATTTAGACTTTAGTAAATATGAACATTATTTTAGCGCATTCGAACATGGATAGGCCGTACTGTAATTGAGTAGCAGTCATCTGTATTGCTATTGCTTCTCGTGAGTGGTAGGAATATTGCTATATCCGACGCATTTGTTGATGAAGTCAATCACAGACTATTACTTTCTCTGTCTCTTTTCTCTTAGAATAAGCCCAGCAGGTCATATTAAGATGAGGTCTGTAGGCTTCTGTGAGACATTTAGGATTATTCTTTGTAATAGCCATTCATAAAAACTTCTGTATTCAGTGCATTTGTGATTGTAAAACCACACAGTGTTGTTGCTGCTATCATTAGTATTATTGTTGTTACTATTATAATTATAATTTATATTATTATTTTTTAAAGGTTCTGGAACGGCTACGCTTCATCCAATTCTGGCAATTGTTGTTGTTATTATTATTATTATTATTATTATTATTATTATTATTATTATTATTATTATTATTATTATCACATGTCATCCCACAGGATTTCAGGAAAGCATGACATTGTTCTGGGAGGACTATTCTTCACTGAAGCTGTTAACTTTGTGCTGAGTGCTAAAAGTTTAAAGTGCTGTGAAAAGCGATCATTATTATTACTCTTTTATCACTATAGTTATTAGCGCTGGTAGTAGTAGTAGTAGTAGTAGTAGTAGTAGTAGTAGTAGTAGTAGTAGTAGTAGTAGTAGTAGTAGTAGTAGTAGTAGTAGTAGCAGTAGCAGTAGCATTAGTAGTAGTAGTGGTAGTAGTAGTAGTTGTAGTAGAAGGAGTAGTAGTAGGCTCACGTTTATTGTAGGGTATGCCTAATCATTATAATTAATACATAGCCTAATTATTGCTGTCAGTATACGTAGGCTATGCGATTTGAAAAATAGCAAAATTGTTTGTTGGTTTACGACCTGCCTCCCATGAAAATGTAAGCTTAATATTAATAACAGACACCACCACCACCACCACCACCACCACCACCACCACCACCACCACTACCACTACTACTACTTCTACTACTTCTATTACAGACTGCGGTGATCTTACGTGTGTCGCAATCTGGTCCTGACCAATTCGTCTCACATCTCGTTCTGTTCTCGTAACGTATGTAGTAAAGGTCCTTACAATTCTGACATCTGGTTAAAATGCAACATTGAATAAATTAACAGAATACATTTATATAGAGCCAGGTTATGAAACTTTCGAACATCAAAAGTTTTGTCCTCAGAAATCACGGTTTACACGTCACCTGGAGTACATACAGGTGAAATCTTTCCAGTGTTGCAGACGATTTTCGTAGTTGTAGGCCTATTGGTTCAATCCTAAGCTGTGGTGTTTCGATTTCAGTAGGCTACATTTAAAGCAATCTAATGTTAAGCCACAAATTGAGCCTAAAATAGTTCTAGAACAGTATTTTCCTATAATGATAAGCTCTATAACGAAACAGAGACTTTTAATTCGCCTTCCATAGTGCTATCGTTACATAAAAGATGTGATCAAGTTTGATAACTTTTGCAGGTTTCTTGTCGTATTTTTACCTCTTGCTCTATCACAATCATCATCATCGCCACCATCATCATCATCATCCTTCATCAACATCATCAATGCATCATCATCAACTTCTTTTCCTTCGCAGGAACGTAACTAGGATTTTTAGTTGGGGGGGGGGGCTTAAGCCTCGAGCATGACGAGTCTATAATGGTGCCGTAATGTATTTAACCGCAAGCATACAACGCATTGATTTATTTTGAGGGGCTTAAGCTTCGTTTGGGGGGGGGCTTAAGCCCAACGCTAGTTACGTCCCTGCTCCTTCGTCTTCTCCTCCTCATCCTTCTACGCCTTCTCATATTCCACATTTTTTTATCCTCCCACCCATCACCTTCTTTTTCTTCGACTTTCTTCCCACGCCTTCTTCTTGTTATTCGCATTCTTCTCCCTCCTCTCTTACAGTAGAGCTCTCTGCAGTTAAAATTTTTAATCATAGGCCTAATAATTTAAAAATAACATTTTAAAGTATTATCAATTGAAATTTGAATGCAATGAATATGTTGTGCAAACTTACGTTCCCGTATATCCACATTTCTTCCAAAGCCACCATCCTGTGCACTTGTATCCACACGGATAGTCTTCGCAGAACGGTTCCGAGTAAGCCACCGAAACCAAATAAGTTTCTCTGTGGCTGCTACAACCCATTATTTCAATTAGAAATCCAGCTTGCGAGTGTGCGTGTAGGGCCTATATATGTGAGTGTGTGTATATAATATGTGTGGGGTGTGAGTGTTGGTGTGTACGTGTGTACGTGTGCATGTGAGAAAGCAGAGATTTAATCTTCGTGAACTCAGGCCAACTCCAACGTTTGTGCCTAGTAAATCATCCCAAGGTAACAAGACGTAGCCTACATGTATGATCCCCGTACGTCATGCAGTAATAAATTACTTACAGTAATATATTTGCATATAATATTATGTGCACTAGTCATAGCGCCCCTTCAAGGTTTCAACTCAGAAGCGCTCCCGTCTACAGCGCGGACACACTGAATCTGAGTTTCACGCCGAAGCGCTGAGCAATTGCCAGTGAATGGCTTGCCCAAGGTCCCAACACAGCGACTTGAGGTGCATTCCTTGCTAAGAGATATTTCATCAGCATATTGGTTATACTTCCATTAAATAGGCTACCATTCAACTTTGCACAATATGTCTAAAAGTTAATTTATTGTTAAAACAAGATAAATAAAATAGAATATGCACTTATATTGATTAAATAAAATCGTCGTCTTATCCAAACTTCACTGTAGAAGATTCCAGGATAATCTTTTGCTAAAACGGATGTTTTAAAATCTAAACCATAGACCGAGTTCAATGAGAGTTTGGTCTGTAGAGGTCACTGGCTACACAAGGATACGCAACAGGGAGACAAGAATGCAGAGTAATTAATTGATTAAGACAGGATTATAAAAGCTATAAAATAACCTTTGACTCTTTTGTAACAGGATTTCAAAGCTCCATTCTCTCCCGCGTGAGATGTGCCAGTTATTACGTCCCGCAATTAAATTTATTCGCTCTGTTTAACTTCAATAAGACTTAGTTCAAAGATGTGGTTCATAATTATAGCAGACAGGATCCTAGGTACTTTGTTGTCTCCCTACTTCGAAAATAGGAGGGCGTGGAGGCCACAATGGTCTTCAATTATATTTAAACAATTGAGCAACAACGCCGCAGAATTTCGTCGCAGTGTCTAAAATTCGAATTCTTGCACGCCGGAAAATCAATTTATTCCTGGCAAGCCAACGTCGTATAATTTCTTTTAACTAGGCCTACATGTAATTGATCCTAAACTTCAGCCACTGTAGGCCCTACTTATGCCTTTGATAGTATACCCGTATGTAACCCTATATTGCTATATGGCGCCCAAATACAGACCTTGTTGGCTCGAGGTTACTTCTGTGGAAAAGTTGATACGACATAGTTGAATCGAATAGTAACCGAGATTGGGTCGGAAAGGGACGCTACCCAGGTAGGCCTACATAAATCTTAAATGAATGAATGAATGAATGAATGAATTAATTAATTGATGTAGGCTAATGTCTTTTGTAGATTGCCGCTGATCATCTCACATCATCTGATGATCTGACCCAACGTTGTTTGCCCTTATATACTTAAACAACATACATGTAACATAACATTTTATTCGGCAACCAATTCATTCATTACAGATAGTAGGCTATATAAATCAGTTGTCTACCCAGGAGACCGAAAGGGGTTCAAAGACCCGGCTAGCCTTTGGTCTATGGTCTATTACAAAATGACACAACGCAGTATGATTACAATCAGTAATGAACGGGTGAAAACAAGTTACAGAAGCAGAATTTAAATGTCGACAACAAAAAAGGTGCTCATCTCGTCCTAATGCTCAATTTATCAACCCCATCTGCCGAATAGAGGGCTGAGCGGACCTTTTTGGGAGGGCACCGGGACCCGATCTCGCATCAGTGTGTTCTTCATGCACGCTAGAGTGTTACCATTATTTACTCTAAAGTCAAAGCCCTCATTCCGACTGCAGCGCTCGTGAATAAGCCATTGCCCCGAGCTTGGCTTTCTAGAGGCGCTTTGGAAATCAGGAGTTTACGATTACGATCACGGCTAAATTTATTCCTTATTATTCCGTATAGCCTTATTATTCTTAAAAGATTCAATAAGCTAAATGCCTTACTTACTGCATGCCTAACTTCACGTCTGTCCACTGAAAAATGTGAAAATTTGCAATATTTTTTTACAAAACGTTACCCTTCTCCCGATGCAAGTGTCATCCACAGGATCAAAACGAAAATCAGTCGCAACGATTTACTCATGATTGGCGATAGAAATCGGCGTGCTACGGACTTAGCCATAATCGCATTTGCCAAACACTTCTTTGTGTCTCTGCAGACGCAATGCTAAAGTCGGAATGCATACAACTGTATCCGGATATATTTAATATACATATTAGGCCCCTATATCTAAAGTAGTCATGTCAGTATTCATAGGCGCGTAGGTCTATGCAAAATCGAGGCACTGTATACATCCGTTGGTTGCATTATTTCATCACGACTGTGTTGTATAATTGCCTCAATTTAATATTCATGAGTTTTTTTGTCGATAGCACATTTATATCACAAACTCAAAGTAAATTCGAGCTGAGGCGCTAAACAAGTTTACTCGAACAATGTATGCACGTATGTATTTGTGTATGTTACATGCATACACACACATACAATGTCATACATACATACATTCATACATACATATATACATACATACATACATACATACATGCATACATACATGCGTACATGCATGCATATTACATACATGCATACTGACAGTATTTATGTATGTATGCATGTATGTATGTATATAGCCCGTGTATATACATGTATGTATATATATATTTTGAATCAGACTCTATTACCTCCAGTGCAAAATAAATAGGCCGGTAGTTCTTTGTGCACTTCAATTTATTCATAAAGTGGTAATTAAACAATTTAAAGTCTTTTATTTAAAAACAAACTACTTGAAGGTACATAATACAGTTTCAGGTGGCACATAAATGGCGCATTTACGCTAATAATAGGTAGGCCTAATTATTATGAAAAGAATGCCTCTTAATTCGGTGAAACCGTATGCTCATCCACACTGAACAGAGCATCAAGTTCGCGTGTGATGTTTTCGATTTCTTCATTTTCATCCGAAATCGTGGAGACGCCCGTAGTTGCTGTTGTTTCCGCGATCGTAGTTTTATCTGCAAGAAAGAAATTTCTTAGTCATCATCTTAAATTCGACGGTAACTTGATTATCATTCGCACCCCCGTTTTTTGTAGGCCAGCGTTTCCCAAACTTTTTTGGGCCACGGAACCCTTCGTCGTATTATTTTCTTGTGGAACCCAATCTCAACTAAACGCACCGAAGCACGCGTAGCGCCTAAAAGCATGCTAATACAGGCACATAGGCCTATCTAAACACTATTTTTTCTTATATAAAAAATTAAGTTGAATTGTCTTGAAAACCACGACTCGTGGATCACAATACTGAGAGTCTATAACGCGCATGAAGTTTAAAATACGAACAGTCGTTTTTCTTCTTATGCATTTTTTGTCGACTATTGGCTTGACACTTTAAAGCTGGATTCCTATTGTCAGCTGCATCATAATTATAAATCGACAAGAGCAGCCTATAGAACCAAAGCTTACGAGACAGTAACTTACTGAACGTTGGTAAATGTTTACACAGGTCGACAAATAGGCCTAAAATTATTGTTTGTTACAACTGCTGTACGATAATCTGACTTGGCGGGTACTTTTTAAGCTGTTGGATAATGGATATAGGCCTAATCGTGCTCAGATAACGATAACAATGATGGCTGCGTCCCTGTTCAGATTTACAGTGCACTCACCTATGTAAGTAGGCCTATGTCTCAGAAGTGATCGATGTCCATAAATTGTAACAAGATTTCTAATGGGCATTGACAGTTCGGATATAGCCGCTCATTGGGCGAGGGCAAAACACAAAAAAACGATTGACTGCAGTTTCAAATTTGCAGTGCATTTAAACTAAAATTTCGATGTCGTATGTACGGTAATTACAACTTTTCGTGAATAATTCGCTCTATTCTAATGATAAATTATTTATCATAAGAATAAAGGCTACACTAACAGTAATGATTGTGAAGAAGAAGATGATGATGAGGAGGAGGAGGAGGAAGAGGAGGAGGAGGAGGAGGATGAGGAGGAGGAGGAGGAGGAGGAGGAAGAGGAGGAGGACGACGACGACGACGACGATGATGACGACGGTGGCGACGACGACGACGAAGACCAATTTTTAAAGCCAAAAAATTGCATCAACTCGGTAGGAGATGAACCTGTGCAGGTCATTGCCGAAAGTAATGATTGTGAAGGTGATGATGTGATCGTTCGACATAAAAGTTTTTAGTTTAGGGAACGCTAAGCAAACTTGCAAATTCTAGGGCGTGTCCAGAAATTTTTGCTTGTGCCACTTAAGGCGCGCATGCCATGGGTTTGCCAGCTCTACATTTCACTAGACCTAATTCTAAATAACTCACCATCAATAGTACAACTGTGACCATCTTCAGCCAGTGTGAAACCATCTCCACAGCCACAGTAGTAGCTGCCAACTCTGTTTATGCAACGCTGCTCGCATTCATTCGAATCCGTTGCACATTCATCGATATCTATAAAAAGATAAAACAATAATTATTAATGTGAATTGTATACATGGGCGGAGTTTATCGGAGGTTAGGGGGAGCTAAGCTCCCCAAAAGGCCAAGATCAATTTTTACAATGAAAATAGTATATTTTTCCCGGGCTTAGCCCCCCCCCCCCCCAATAGGACCTACCGCACCCGAAATTGTTTTCGGGGGAAATGTGTCTTTTAAAGAAATTTCAACAAGTCGTCGATGACTAAAAAGAAAAAAAGTCATCAACTTTTTATGCCGAGGAAAACAATGATTCCACGACCAAAGTCGAAGTTCTTTAGCCCTCCCAAGAACGGAAACCAAACTCCGCTCATGCTTGTATAGCCTACTGACCTTCACGTACTATCTAATAAACTATTACTCAATGTTCCAGATGTACACTCGTCGAAATCTAGAAATCGTAAAGAAGCAATACTTGTCTGTTCAGCTTATTTAGCCTTCTTGTTTCTATGCAGGTCGAAGACATTCAAATGTTCCTCAAGAAGACCTACCACACCCGAAATTGTTTTCGGGGAAATGTGTCTTTTAAAGAAATTTCAACAAGTCGTCGATGACTAAAAAGAAAAAAAGGTCATCAACTTTTTTGGGCCGAGGAAAACAATTATTCCTCGGCGTGAAACTCTGATTTAGTGTCCGCGCTGTAGCAGGGAGCGCCTCTGAGTAACAATCTTGAAGGGGCGCTATATAGCAAGTGCACATAATACTAACATTATACACGGCGCTAATGGCAGCCTACAAAGAAAATCCGCCCTTTTGCATCTTCCTCTGGCGGATGACTATCCGCGCCTCAGATTCACATTTAGGTGTGACCTCGCGTGTGTTACACATTTATTTAATAATAATAATAATAATAAGTCCCTGAGGGATCCTGTATACCTCGGGGCAAAAAAAAAAAAAAAAAATAATAATAATAATAATAATTTTAAAAAATAAAATAAAAATAATAATAATAATAATAATAATTACCTACATCAGCGCATCAGTATTATGATCCAGCGATTCAATGCGGTTGCATTCCGCGGTGCCTTTCCTGCGCAGGAGCTCAACGACGATTAGGTGCCGTTCCAGATGTTTTTATTCTGTTATTAATTAATATTTAAGTCCCTGAGGGATCCTACATACCTCGGAGCGCTTTTAAATAATAATAATAATAATAACAATAATAATAATAGGCCAAAAGCTTTGCACGATTACAGGGGACCCACCGGAAACCACGTTTTTATTCCAACGAGGCGTTGGAATAAAAACGTGAGGTTTAACTCAGTAGCTTTCAGAGGCACTTTCGCAAGTCTTGAAGCAGACGAATAGGGCCATTCCGGACTGGTTTTATAGCAGTAGTTAGGCGATAAGTCCCTGAGGGATCCTAAATACCTCGGGGCAAAAAAATAATAATAATAATAATTAGTAATAATAATAATAATAATAATAATAATAATAATAATAATAAATACTTCGGGGCAAAAAAATTATATTAGCATTTCATGGCACTTTTAATACTGTTGCGGAGGACGAGGCCTGATCTTCTAAACACACAAAACAGCTCCAAGCATAATTTTTGTAAATCCCGAGGGATCCTAGGTAACTCGGGTAAAAAAAATAAATAAAATAATAATAATTAATACTTAAGTCCCTGAGGGATCCTAAATACTTCGGAGCAAAAAATAATAAAAATAATACGTGGCTCGAACTCGGGTCCGCATAATATATCCATGCCAGTGTGTTATCCAATGCGCTATACCGCCCTCCCCAAAAGTAACGTTATAATTATGTAGGGCATGTGAAACCCATAATGGCAATAGTCGTAGCCTATTATAGTGTCAACATGCTTTGCGGTGAACAACCATGGTAAATCTCTTCATTTGACGCATTCCTCTTCTGTTGCATCTTGGGTCTCTAATATCCACGGACTTGTCTTCCGGATGCTGAGATGTCACTGCCCCCGTTTAATGGGCCCTTTATTCATTATGCACGGGCGCTATATGAGTTGTTGTCGGCCTACTAATTATTAATAATTGCAGCGTTTCTTACCCACACAGCTATGGCCATCTGGTCCAAATTCGTAGCCAGTGTAGCAGACGCAGTAATAGTATCCCACAGCGTTCTTGCAGTCCTGACGGCACCTCGAAATGTTTGTTGCGCATTCGTCGATGTCTGTGAAAGAAAAGCATTTTGCATGCCTTGGAATAATTTATCTACGGATCAAATTTCGCTTTTCAGTTCAAGGCAGAAATCCTGTATTCCGATCTTGGTAATGCCCTTTAAAGTAGCCAATAGCTGCTACGGTGGCAGATTCACATTGAGCACATTTTGTCGTCGCAACCAAGCAACGAATACGCCGTGCACAAATAAACAAATGAACTACGACCTTCTAGATGACGGTTTGAGGAGGGAATGGGGTTGTCGATGGTGGATTGCATAATGAGAGCGAGGTACAGAGAGGTATGGTGGAAACTGACGTGGTTGGCTCTGGTGTTCGAACCGCAGTGATGATGATGATGATGATGATGATGATGATGATGATGATGATGATGATGATGATGATGATGATGATGATGATGATGATGAAGATGATGATGCGGTGTTCGTTCGTTTATTGAAATTGACAAGAACACAGTGAGATTAAAAGACATTGACCTAGTAGCAGATGAGACAAGTCTAACAGAAGTCAAATTTCAACTGTAAACCAGTCTTGTAGCACACAAAGATCTACATGTAATATGGCTGTCCTATTGCTTACTTTACAGTCACCCACAGGTCGAGTCAAAGCTGTGGAACAATCGGCTATCGAACCTGTGTCCTTCTGAAATTCGTGTCAGCGTGATAACATTCGATCATAATAATTATCATAGCCCGAGATGCTAATTACGGCATGGTGCCGGTGTTTGACTTCAGGCACTGGCGCAATTTACCTTATTACCTTGTGCTGTCGGTTCGTGGAACCCTAGTGACCGTCATGACAAGTCCTCTCCATTCTCTCCTATTCCTCGTCGCCTCTCTCAGTTGTTCGAGATTCGTCGCTGTTGTCCTGTATAGCTCCTCCATCCACCTTGTCCACGGTCGTCCTCTTCTCCGCGCCCCCTCTTCACACGCCAACATCATCGCATTTTCCAGACCATCCGCGCGCATCACGTGACCAAAATACGTTAGTTTCTATCTTGTGACTCTTTGGTTTAATGACATGGCCCCTCTCAAATCTCCTAGCTCCTGCAGGACTGATTCGTTTGTTCTCTTATCCCTCCATTACATGTATATCCCCAGGAGATTCCTCCATATCCACATTTCACACGCTGCGATGTTGTACTCCAGGCTTTTCGTCCTTGTCCACGTTTCGCACCTTGTACTGGCGCAATAGAAGTTACTAAATGTAATTACAATGCGCTCTGGGAATTTCATCCCCATGATCCCATCTTATCTGGTCTGGATTTATATCATTTTTAAAGTCGTCCACTGTGCTAGCGCGGCTGATAGACCGACCGATTGACTGCACATGTATAGGCCTATTCATGATCGGAGTTTGGTCTCAGCTCTTGGGGGGGCTAAATCATAAATTTTCCCTCGTGGGTTTGGGTACACCACCGAGCAGCAAAATGATGTCCTTACAAACTCAAAAATCCCTGATAATTATGGAATCAAAGTGACACCATTCTGTTGAGGGAATGTGGGGCTACATTTCCATGCTCACTGAGTTGTCGTTTGACAACCGGAAGTGCTCAAAATAAAATAAAATATATATAAAGGTGTTTTATTTTCATAAAAGTTTCATGTTTTTCCCATTATAACTTATTCATAATTTATTTTTCAAGTAAAATAAATTATGCCATTCTATAGGGGGAATCTAGGGTTATTTTGTGATACCAATTAATTTGACATTTTATGATCGGAAGTGCTCAAAATAAATTTAAATGTGTGAAAATGGTGGGGTTTTTTACAACGCAAGTCGATAAGTCTGCGTAAACGTTTTTCAGCAGCTACTACATGTTTTTTCTCCTTTGTATGGTAATTAAAACTAACTTATTACTAGTTTTTATAGTTGGACATTGGACTTTATTATATGTAAACAATTTTTAAATAAATACATTATATTAAAAACACACAGAATCTAATATTTTACTTATGCGAAAGTATACATTTTGTGGAATTGACAGGTGCCTACGGAAAAAATTCATAATTTCGAGGTGCTTTCATATATTTTAAACCTAAAGTATTGTGTGCAGACATGAATACTGAATCCATTGAGGTATTACAAGTTATGTTATCTCAAACCAAACCCCAAATCCAGGTGGTGGTAACCACCCCCCTTTGGTAGTCAGTGTTACAAAAAAGCTTGGTAGCCTGAGGGTTAAGTTCTGTAATACGCCCAAAAAATTTCTGTCCAGGATAACGGCCTCTGTTGTAATAAACCCTGGTCAAATCGGACCCATCCATCGCGAAAATCGTTGATAAAACTGGAATCAAAATTAATGATGTCCTTACACACCAGAAAATCGTTGATAATACTTGAATCAAAACGATGTCCTTAGAAACCCGAAAATCGTTAATAATACTGGAATCAAAATGATGTCCTTAGACACCCGAAAATCGTTGATGATACTTCACAGATCATATGTCGCGGGCCAGGTCTCATGATCAGGGAGCAAATGCGCAACTTTAAACTTCCGTGAAAAATGATTAGAACTTCACCTTACGGTGACAATACGGTAGTAATGTGATATATACTGCTAACTGATTGATTACTACTTCTATCGTTCAGCTTGTCTCAATGTCCCGGGTTGCAGTCTGCCAACCTGTTTTTGGCACATTAAATGAATAATACTACGGTACCGCTACAGACTGCCAGACTTCGTTTTCACAGTTTTGATGCGGAGAAGGGGCTGGTGGCCAGAAACTCACATGAGTTCTTTTTGATGCACGGTCAAGTCGGTGGATTCTTGGGGGCTTAGCCCCCTAGCTCCTGATAAACTCCGCCCATGGGCCTATTTGTGTCAGCAATACCTGAACAATTGACTCTGTCGTCAGCGAGAGAGAATCCACGTCTACACGAGCAACGATAACTTCCAGCGTTGTTGATGCAGAATTGCTCGCAGACCCTTGGATAAGATTCGCATTCGTTGATATCTTAAAGCAATAGAAATACACACCTTTCAAGTTCGAGCAGCAGTGAGCGGCATTGGCGTCTATAATATCACGAGTCCGAAGGGCCATATCGGATCTAAAAGGGCGCAGGGTCTCATGAAGCCCAAACAGTGTCCCAACGAGTACATCTTCTTTTCCTTCAGGCTTGAATTAATCCCTCTCTGCCGAGGGGTCAGCCACTCGCATCCTCCTCTTCCACTTTCCTCTGTCTTAGTGTCTTCATTTTTCATCTTGAGGCGCTACATGTCCTTCTGTATCCGCGTCGTCCATAGACAGCCGCCTTCGGGATTCTTTTAATGCAGCTGTTCTCCTCTCCTCTCATCACATGATCTTACCATCTCAATCTGGCCTCTCGTATCTTGTCCGTTACACAAGTTAAAAAATTATGATTTATATAATATTATATTATCTTCAGGGAACAAGCAAGATTTATAAACGAAAATAAGCTAACACGAGACCCTTTTGCTTCGACATACTTTTTCCTCTAGCCTGCCTTCAGCCTGAAAAGTTTGCAATAGGCTATCAAAATCAAATCAAATCATTTATTTGGCAACCAAAAACACATGAATAATAACAAATCAAATAAAGCATCATAAAAACAAAGTTAACAAATATAATAAGCAGTACTTAAATAATGATGCCAATGGTTTATATTTGGCTGCACAGGGGACTCGGAAGGGGTCTTGCAACCCCCTCTAGGTGAGTCCCCTGAGCGGTTATACCATGATGATGATGGCCATTAGGTTGCCGGAGAGTGGTCCTGACACAAAGTATAATGGATGAAAACAACTTTGGAAAATAAACAGCAAATACCTTAACTAACTTAACTAACAGCACAGCTACACATTCGATGATCTAAGGGCCTCTAGAGTCTAGACGAAGTTTGAGGCACAGAGATCACTGGATGGTCAGGATGCTGCATTTTTAGCGGGGATTTAGATCTAATTTATTCAAAGTAAAAGATGAGAAGTTATTTAAAAGTTTATCAATTTATTCACTCTGTAATAAGAAACAATAATAGTCACAATGTACCAGAATAATTCATTACTTGTTGTCGAGAATCAGGGCACGCAGTTTTAACTTAAAGAGACAAAGATTATAGGCAGCAATCTGATGGAAATCTCACTCCATGTTTGAGCCCCACTGTATTTAACAGAGAAGCGTCGGATATTGGTGTGGGCGTGGGGCAAATGGTAGCCTAAGAGTCTATGTATGTCTAGTATGGCAGGAATGCACCTCAGTATACAAGGAATCACGGGTTTTTTGTTCCAAATTTCATTACAGACACCATGCTTAATGTTCAACTTCAGTACGGTAGTAGCCTATATCCTTAGGTCCTATATCCAACACACGGAAACAATCCAAATTGTTATTTAGATACCGGTACGCTGCAGAACAAGGAGTTACACTTACCCATATTATGAGTAATAACTGCGCAAATCATCCCACAGAAATAGAAATTTAATATGCCACCAAAATACCTAACCTGCACAGTTTCGTCCATTTGGTTGTAGTTCGTAGCCTATTCTGCATCCGCATCTATGTGATCCTGGCGTATTGGTGCAGGTTTGGTGACATGAATGGTTGTTTGTGGCACATTCGTCAATGTCTAAATTTAGATAAAATAGTACCATTACGCTGAGACAAACTTTTCTGTTGATGAACCTTGCACACAAAGTTTATTGCTCAATTTCAACGCTGTGGCAATTATTAATGCATATACACTGTGTCCACGATAAAGTAGAAGACACAATAAAGTGTCATAACTCGGTCAAAACGTTTAGTATTTGTCTGAAATTTTACACACAACAACGGTGGCCATATTTACACGAGATCCTAAAGCCGATTAGAAATATTTGTTCACGAGCTCACGACCATAGACGTACAGGCTACTGTTTGATGGTCAGATCGATGATCACCTGGTCAAACAGCTGCCACTCTTCAACCAGATGCGCCCTACGGTTATCGATGTCATGAATACGGGAACAAAAAAACGCTCTACTCCGGTACAGGGACCCGGATCGAGGTCTGGACTGCTAGGCGGCCACAGCTGCGGATATGAAGCCGAGTGTCTTCCGGGACAGCTACTGCACTAGATCTACTACGTCTAAGGTCGTGTGTTCGTGAACAAAAATGACATTTTGATCGCCATTTAAAGATGAATTTTGCTTCCTTTCAGCTTTTGCATGTTGAAAAGTTCCAATTTACGGTGCTGCATTGATTAATATCAGAGATCAGGAAATAATTGTAGACCTTCTTAAATAACGCTTTATTTTGAAATATACACAGCAATATTGTGCGAAATAATTTCAAAAACCAGCCGTGACACTGATTAGGTAGTACACAGGTGAATCCTGACTGGCAAGCTGGATTGCATAGTGCTGAAATTAATAGCAAAAACATTGAAATCCAGACATCGGAAAGTTTGGGTTTGCGGTTAAAGTTATGGCTGATGTATTAGGATAAATAGCACACCGCGGAATGACTGCGTTGTTTTTCAAACAATTCCTGGAGCAATTACATAATATTATTTTCTGTAATATAGGGCCTACGAGTATATAATCTGAGCCTAGTCGTTGCAGTACATAGGCTACATCATACATGTACCTATATCAGTCAGACAACTCGTGCCTATTTTTTAAGCGATCTTGACCAGCAAATAATGACCACAGGCGGTGCGTGAATGGCACAAGCAACTTCGCGCATGCGTAGAAGTTAAAAGCGGACAGTTTGAGTACAAACTGTACATTTATTTACATTGCCTGCTATTTAGCTATAACTTTCTGAATTTCATTGACATTGTTTGAATATTGTTAAATAATAAAGAATTTTCTAGGGGCTTCCTTTTTATGCCTCACTGTGCATGCATTATCTTAATTTAAGAAGACTCCTCCGATAATCTGTATATTTGCAATCAAACACAGGGCCTGGTGCAGTTTCTAAGGCCAATAATGCACACATTGCACAGTCACAAATTGCGAAGACCATAGTACGAAACGTTGCATGTCTGTTTAGCTAATTTTGACCATCTGTTTCGTTCTATGCTGTTTAAATGAGTTATCAGCACATCTCTCAATTTACCGTTGCATGTTCGTTCATCGTCCACCATACTATATCCTGGGAGACAGTCGCACGTGTAGCTTCCAATGTCATTTATACATAGTTGAGAACAATTGGATGTTCCAGATGTACACTCATCATTATCTGCGAATAGAAAAGACGCAATCAGATCTCTTCAGCTTAACTTGTCCATTTTATAATGTCAATAGCCTCAATAGGAGCCTAGTATTTTCATTTAAGAATGCTCTTTCGCTAATCTATGTATTTGCAGGCAAACTCAGATGCAATTTCCATGACCAATATTGCACAGTTGAATACATTCATATTCTTGTTCTTTTGTCGGGAAAGGGTTAAAGACATTAAAAAATTGCGGACCATAGTTTGATGATCAGCTGCATGTCTCTTAAGCTAATTTTTACCATCTGTGTTTTTCTATGCTGTTTCTTTGAGTTATAAACACATCTTTCACTTACCGTTGCATGTTCGTTCATCTTCCATCATACTGTATCCTGGGAGACAGTCGCACGTGTAGTTTCCAAGACCATTTATACACAGTTGAGAACAATTTGATGTTCCAGATGTACACTCGTCGATAGCTACAAAATTATCAAAGACGCAATCAGATCTCGTCAGCTTATCTTATCTATTTGCTAATTTCAATATACAATCTTAGGCCTAATTAATTTAAGATTGGATGGTGAAAGACGGTTATCAAAAGCTCAAAAAGAAAGCACAGAACAGAGAAAAATGGAGACGTAGACATTCGAATCTGCCAAGGGTCAGAGAACGAAAGGAAAGAGAAGAATGGTCTTCCGCTAATCTATACCTCTGCAGGCAAACCCATGTGCAATTTTCAAGACCAATAATGCACAGTTGAATACCTTCATATTCCCTTTTTGTCGGGTAAGGACTAAAGAGTAAAAATTGCGAAGGCCATAGTTTGATCAGCTGCATGACTTTTTATTGCTAATTATGTCCATCTGCTTCTTTCTATGCTGTTTCATTGAGTTTTCAACACATATTTCAGCTAACCGTTGCATGATCGTCCATCTTCAGCCAAACTATATCCAGGAAGACAGTAGCACGTGTAGCTTCCAATGTCATTTAGACACAGCTGAGAACAATTGGATGTTCCAGATGTACATTCATCGATATCTAGAAATCGCAATTACGAAATCAGATCACTTCAGGTAATATCTTATCTAATAATTTTGCTGATTTCTATGCAGTATGTTAAGCTCATCCGCCAATTTGCAATTATAATTATCTTTGCAGGCAAACGCAGGTGTAGTTTCGAAGGCCAATAATGTACAGTCGAATAGTTCAGATTCTTGCTCTTCTATCGGTAAAGGGTTAACGTCATCAGAAAATTGCAGATACCATAATATGATACATTGATATAATACATGTCCGTTTAGCTCATTTTGTTCATCTGTTTTTCCCTCTATGCTGTTTCTTTGAGTTTCCAACACATATTTGAACTAACCGTCGCATGTTCGATCATCTTCCACCATACTATATCCTGGGAGACAGTCGCACGTGTAGTTTCCAATGTCATTTATACACAGTTGAGAACAATTGGATATTCCAGATGTACACTCGTCGATATCTGCAAATAGAAAAGACGCAATCAGATCTCTATGAGCTTATCTTGTCCATTTTATAATTTCAATAGGGGCCTAGTATTTTAATTTAAGAATGCTCTTTCGCTAATCTATGGATTTGCAGGCAAACTCAAGTGCAATTTCCATGACCAATATTGCACCGTTGAACACATTCATATTCTTGTTCTTTTGTCGGGACAGGGTCAAAGACTTTAAAAAATTGCGGACCATAGTTTGATGATCAGCTCTTTAGCTAATTTTTACCATCTGTTTTTTCTTTGAGTAATAAAGACGTCTTTCAACTTACCGTCGCATGTTCTTTCATCTTCCACCATACTATATCCTGGGAGACAGTCGCACGTGCAGTTTCCAAGGCCATTTGTGCACAGTTGAGAACAATTAGATGTTCCAGATGTACACTCGTCGATATCTAGAAATCGTAATTACGATATCTTCAAAAACAAAGTCTATTGAATCTGTTTTGTGTTTTTGCCTATTTATATTCAGAGATGAGAACAATCAGATGTTCCTGATTATACATCCAACTATACAAAAAAAGCGAAAAGAATCATGTCTAGTTTGTCTACAAGAAGTTTGTCTACAAGACCTTCACCGAATTTTGTCATTCGGATTTTTTCTATGTTGTCTTAATGAGTCATCTACTAGCCTATACATATCTTTTAGCTTACCGTCACACAATCGTCCATCTTCCAATAATCTGTATCCTGACAGGCAATCGCAAGTGTAGTTTCCAATATTATTATTGCAAAGTTGAGAGCAATTGGATGTTCCAGATATGCATTCATCGATGTCTAAAAAATAGAAAAATAATAGAACGACCTGCTGCATGTCTGTTTGGCTTATTTCTTTCCTGGTTTTTTCTTAGTATGCAGTTTCACCGAGTAAGGCAATCTGCACAACTCTAAGCTCGCCGATGTTTTAAACATAAAGTTAATTTCTTTGGTAGTAGGCTTAGTGTGGCATTTTCAGTCGGAGGCGCATCTGAGGAATGTCGTTGAAGAGGCGCTATGAAAATTCACCCAAGCAATAAGGATGCTATCGTATTCAATTATTTTCGTTCAGTCTAAGCAGTTACAGTTTCTCCAAACTAGGCTATATTTGCCTAGCACGTTGACACAGCATGCAGTTCCGCTACTTAAACAAATTCCTCTTAATTATGCAATCTTAAGATCATATGAATCTTTTTACCATGACACGTGCGTCCATCAGTGTCCAAAGCATATCCAGGATTGCATCGACAATTGAAACTACCGTCACTGTTGACACACGTATGCGCACATCCAGATGTATCTAATTCACACTCGTCAATATCTAGATTCAATCCAAAAAAAACTTATCAGTAAATAAATAAATGATGTTCGAAATTGGTACCTTCACGTACTATCTAATAAACTATTTACCCAATGGCGTCCAAGTCGATATCACTACCAACCACCATGTGTGTCAAATTAGCAGTCATATTGAGATTGAGATTCGCCACACAGATTCGTTTCGGGAGTGACCTCCCCAATAAGACACAAATGCAGGCAAGAAATCTGGTGATTTCACTTAGTAAATTCACATATTTAGACTCTATCCATCCAATAACGCTTAACAGGGCCTATTAACAAACATCTAGACTACCTAGAACAATAGTTGCTATAGCGTTTAAATCATTATTGTCCCTATTGTAGCCCTTCAAACTTCACATATTGTCGACCGTGAGTAGTGGTAGCGGTGCGGATACTTCCCCCACCTAAAAAATAGGCTACAATAGGGACAATAATGATTTAAACGCTATAGCAACTATTGTTCTAGGTAGTCCAGATGGGTGTCAATAGGCCCTGTTAAGCGTTATTGGATGGATAGGGTCTGAGTATGACATTTCAAGTGCCAAACTTGGTTCAGTTGATGCATTGGAATACACGGTCGATAATATGTGAAGTTTGAAGCGCTACAATGGGGACAATAATGATTTAAACGCTATAGCAACTATTGGTATTGGTAGTCCAGATGGGTGTTAATAGGCCCTGTTAAGCGTTATTGGATGGATAGAGTCTAAATATGTGAAATTACGTGTTTGCTAGTGCTTCACTCATGCGCCTTATTGGGGAGGTCACTCACGAATCGAATATGACTGGCGAATCCAATCTCAATATGCATGCTAAAATGACACACATCCAATCACCGCACTGTGACCGCAGGGCGGTATTGCTACTCTAATATAATTATATATTTTCTTTAATTAAACGTCTGTAAATGCATATGTATGTGCAAAAATTAGGCGGTAGCGAAGTCCCAGGGGGATCCTGTATGCCTCGGGGCAAAAAAAAAAAAAAAAAAAAAAAAATAATAATAACAATAATAATAGGCCTACGTGGCTCGAACTCTGGTCCGCATATCTCCCTGCCAGTGTGTTATCCAATGCGCTATACCGCCCCTCCCCAAAAGCAACGTTTAATTACGTAGAGTATGTAAATTATTGTGAAACGCATGACAAATAATTATAGTCGTCGCCAACATGCTTGAGGTGGACAACCATGGCACATTCCTTCATTAGCGCATCTTTATTCTGTGCCTGTTGTTGCATCTAAGCGCCTGCCATTATGATAGACCTTGGATCTCCAATATCCATGGCCTCAGGGGCGGATCCAGAGGGAAAATCCGGCCATGGACCTCATTTAGAAATGCCCATGTTTCGTGGCCACGCCTATTTGGTTTCAATAAACCTTCGAACAATGTATATCTTTCATTTTGTCCTGTATTTTTAAGACACGTTCGGCGCGATGACAAAAAAGGCCATCGGCTTTTTTGGGACGGAAGTTGGTATATTTCCAAGACATTTCCACTCAATGACTAACAAAAGGTCATCAGATTTTTTCTGCTTAGGATCACCAAAATTGTTTCCAACCCAAGTCAAAACAATTTGCCCGCCTTTGAAAAATTCTGTATCCGCTCCTGCACGGACTTCTCTTCTGGATGCTGAGCTGCTCACTGCCCCCATTTAGCTGGCCTTTGATTCGTTATGCACGGGCGCTATATGAGCTGCTGTGGGCTTACCAATTACTTATAATTGCAGCGTATCTTACCCATACAGCCATGGCAATCGGGTCCAAATTCGTAGCCAGTGTAACAGCCGCAGTAATAGCGTCCCACAACGTTCTTGCAGTCCTGATCACACCTCGAAATGTTTGTCGCGCATTCGTCGATGTCTGTGATAGAAAAATGCAGTTTGCATGCCTTAATTTATCTACGGATCAAATTTCGCTTTTCAGTTCAAAGCAGAAATCCTGTGTTCCCATCTTGGTAATGCCCTAAAAGTAGCCAATAGCTGCTACGATGGTAGATTCACACTGGGCCCATTTTGGCGTCGCACCCAGACAACGAATAGGCCGTACACAAATAAACAAATGAATTACGATCTTCTAGATGACGGTATGAAGAGGGAATGGGGTTGTCGATGGTAGATTGCATAATGAGAGCGAGGTACATAGAGGTATGGAGGAAACTGACGTGGTTGGCTCTGGTGTCCGAACCGCAGTAATGATGATGATGATGATGATGATGATGATGATGATGATGATGATGATGATGATGATGATGATGATGATGATGATGATGATGATGATGATGATGATGATGATGATGATGACGATGATGATGATGATGATGATGATGATGAGGATGATGATGAAGGTGATGATGCGGTGTTCGTTTGTTTATTGAAATTGACAAAAACACAGTGAGATTAAAAGACATTGACCTAGTAGCAAATGAGACAAGCTTAACAGAAGTCAAATTTCAACTGTAAACCAGTCTTAGTTTCTGTATTGTGACTATTTGGTTTAATGACATGGCCCCTCTCAATTCTCCTAGCTCCTGCAGGACTGATTTGTTTGTTCTCTTATCCTTCCATTATATCCCCAGGAGATTCCTCCATATCCACATTTCACACGCTGCGATGTTGTAGGCCTACTCCAGGCTATTCGTCCTTGTCCACGTTTCACTCCCATAGCCTATAGTACTAGTACTGGCGCAATATAAGTTAAAATGTAATTACAATGCGCTCTTTGAATTTCATCCTCTTACATGTATCTGGTCTGGATTTATATCATTTCTTAAAGTCATCCACTGACCTACCGCGGCTGATAGACCGACCGATTGACTGCACAGAATATTTGTGTCAGCAATAGGCTACCACATCGCCCACTCCGCTCTTCAAATAGATTTGATCTTTTAGTGCCTCCTACTAGAACGACTATGGCTCAGTCCCGATCCTTTGCATCAATTGGCCCCTCTCTTTGGAATACTCTGTCTCCATCTACTCGGTCTCAACTTCTAACTGGTAATTCCTCCTTGTTAGCGCCTCTGAACGGTTCACCCTAGTAGAGGCGCTTTATAAATGTTTTAATACGATACGATACGATATATACGAATACCTGAACAATTGGCTCCGTCGTCATTGAGAGAGAATCCATGTCTACAGGTGCAGCGATAACTTCCATCGGTGTTGATGCAGAATTGCTCGCAGACGCTTAAATTTGACTCGCATTCGTTGATATCTTAAAGCAATAGAAATGCATAGGCCTACTTATCAAGTTTGAGCAGTAGTGTGTAGCATTGCATTGGCGTCATGAGTACGAAGAACCACATCGGATCTAATTAGGTTTCATGAAGCCCAAAACAGTGTCCCAGCGAGTACATCTTCTTTTCCTTCAGGCTTGAATTAATACCTGATGCCATGGGCGAAGTTTATCAGGGGCTAAGGAGGGGGCTACGCCCCTCCAAGAAGGCCCAGATTCAACTTTTTACCATGCAAATGGTATTCTTCTTCGGGGTTAGCCCTCCCAGTAAGGCCCAGACTCGGGGTTAGCCCCCCTAAGAACGGAAACCAAAATCCGCCCATGCTTTATGTGGAGGGGCAGCCACTTGGATCCTCCTCTTCCACCTTCCTCTGTCTTAGTGTCTTCATTTGTCAGTTTGAGGCACTACATGTCCTTCTGTATTTGGATCGTCCATAGACAGCCGCCTTCGTGATTCTTTTAATGCAGCTGTTCTTTTCTCATCACATGATCTTACCATCTCAATCTGGCCTCTCGTATCTTGTCCGTTACACAAGCCAAAATTATTATTATATAATAATTATTATGTTACCTTCGGGGTACCAGCAAGATAAACGAAAATAAGCTAACACGAGACCCTTCTGCTTTGACATACTTTTTCCTCTAGCCTGCCTTCAGCCTGAAAAGTTTGAAATAGGCTATCAAAATCAAATCAAATCATTTATTTGGCAACCAAAAACACAAGAACAACAACAAATCAAATACAGCATCATAGAAACAAAGTTAACAAATATAGTAAAACAGCTTTTAAATAATGATGCCAACGGTTTCTATTTGGCTGCACAGGGGACTCGGAAGGGGTCTTGCAACCCCGATAGGTGAGTCCCCTGGGCGGTTATACTAAGATGATGATGGCCATTAGGTTGCCGGAGAGTGGTCCTGACACAAAGTATAATGGATGAAAACAACTTTGGAAAATAAACAGCAAATACCTTAACTAACTTAACTAGCAGCACAGCTACACATTCGATGATCAAAGGGCCTCTATAGGCTCTAGACGAAGTTTGAGGCACAGAGATCACTGGATGGTCAGGATGCTGCATGGTTAGCGGGGATTTAGATCTAATTTATTCAAAGTGAGAGACAGAAGTAATTTAAAAGTTTATCAATTTATTCACTCTGTAATAAAAAACAATAATAGTCACAGTGTACCAGAATAATTCATTATTTGTTGTCGAGAATCAGGGCTCGCAGTTTTAACTTAAAGACACAAAGATTATAGGCAGCAGTCTGATGGAAAGGGGAATCTGATTCCATGTTTGAGCCCCACTGTATTTAACAGAGAAGCGTCGGATATTGGTGTGTGCGTGGGGCAAATGGTAGCCTAAGAGTCAGTATGTCTAGTATGGTAGGAATGCACCTCAGTATACAAGGAATCACGGGTTTGTTGTTCCAAATTTCATTACAGACACCATGCTTAATGTTCAACTTCAGTACGGTAGTATATCCTTAGGTCCTATATCCTACACATGGAAACAATACAAATTGTTATTTAGATGCGCTGCAGAACAAGGAGTTACACTTACCCATATTATGAGAAATAATTGTGCAAATCATCCCATAGAAATAGAAATTTAAATGCCACCAAAATACCCAACCTGCACAGTTTCGTCCATTTGCTTGTAGTTCGTAACCTATTCTGCATCCGCAGCTATGTGATCCTGGCGTATTGGTGCAGGTTTGGTGACATGAATGGTTGTTTGTGGCACATTCGTCAATGTCTAAATTTATATAAAATAGGACCATTACGCTGAGACAAACTTTTCTGCTGATGAACCTTGTACACAAAGTTTATTGCTCAATTTCATCGCTGTGGCAATTGTTACATATGTTGTTATTGCATGTACATGAATGCATATAGCCTACACTGTGTCCACGATAAAGTAGAACACACAATGAAGTGTCATAACTCGGTCAAAACGTTTAGTATTTGTCTGAAATTTTACACACAACAACAGTGGCCATATTTACACGAGATCCTAAAACCGATTAGAAATATTCGTGAGTTTGCCATATTTATGAACGTTTCCGACGCAACGCCGAAAAATGGACCTTTCCAACATGCAAAAGCTTAAAGGAAGTGAAATTCAGCTATAAACGGCGTTCAAAATGTCCTTTTTCTTCACGAACACACGACCATAGACAAAGAGGTCCGGTCGATGATCATTTGGTCAAACAGCTGCCATTCTTCAATCAGACGTGCCCTACGGTTATCGATGTTATAAAAACGGGAACGAATAACGCTCTACTTAGGTACATGGACCCGAATCGAGGTCTGGAATGCTAGGCGGCCACAGCTGCGGATATGAAGCCGAGTGTCTTCCGGGACAGCTACTACACGATCTAGTGTAGTAGCTGTCTACGTCTAAGGTCGTGTGTTCGTGAACAAAAATGACATTTTGAGCGACATTTAAAGATGAATTTTGCTTCCTTTCAGCTTTTGCATGTTGAAAAGTTCCATTTTTCGGTGCTGCATTGATTAATATCAGAGATCAGGAAATAATTGTAGACCTTCTTAAATAACGCTTTATTTTGAAATATACACAGCAATATTGTGCGAAATAATTTCAAAAACCAACCGTGACACTGATTAGGTAGTACGCAGGCGAACCCTGATTGGCAAGCTGGATTGCATATTGCTGAAAAATAGCAAAAACATTGAAATCAGGACATTGGAAAGTTTGGGCTTGTGGTTAAGTTATGGCTGATGTATTAGGACAAATAGCACACCGCGGAATGACTGCGTTGTTTTTCAAACATAATTCCTGGAGCAATTACATAATATTATTTACTGTAATATAGGGCTTGCGAGTCTATAATCTGTACCTATTCGCTGCAGTAGCCTACAGGGGCTACAATACCTACAGGGTGGTCCAGCATAAATGTCCCGACTTTGCACGCGTGTAACCTCGCCAATTTTTGGAATTTATTTATACTTTATACGTAAAATAAAAGGTATTTCACTCTAGTATTTGCACGGAAAAAACGAAACGAGTGCAAAGTCGGGACATTTATGCTGGACCACCCTGTATATCAGTCAGATAACTCATGCCTATTTTTTAAACGATCGTGACCACCATATTATGACTATAGGCGGTGCTGGTATGGCATAAGCGACTTAACGCATGCGTAGAAGCTAAAGGAGGACAGTTTGAGTACAAACTGTACATTTATTTACATTGCCTGCTATTTAACTATAACTTTCCTGAATTTCATTGACATTGTTTGAATATTGTTAAAATAATAACGATTTTTCTAGTGGCTTCCTTTTTTATGCCTCACGGTGTATGCATTATCTTAATTTAAAAAGACTCCTCCGATAATCTGTATATTTGCAATCAAACACAGGGCCTGGTGCAGTTTCTAAGGCCAATAATGCACACATTGCACAGTCACAAATTGCGAAGACCATAGTACGAAACGTTGCATGTCTGTTTAGCTAATTTTGACCATCTGTTTCGTTCTATGCTGTTTAAATGAGTTATCAGCACATCTCTCAATTTACCGTTGCATGTTCGTTCATCTTCCATCATACTGTATCCTGGGAGACAGTCGCACGTGTAATTTCCAATGTCATTTATACACAGTTGAGAACAATTGGATGTTCCAGATGAACACTCGTCGATATCTGCGAATAGAAAAGACGCAATCAGATCTCTTCAGCTTAACTTGTTCAGTTTATAATTTCAATAGGGGCCTAGTATTTTCATTTAAAAATGCTCTTTCGCTAATCTATGTTTTTGCAGGCAAACTCAGATGCAATTTCCATGACCAATAATGCACAGCTGAATACATTCATATTCTTGTTCTTTTGTCGGGAAAGGGTTAAAGACATTAAAAAATTGCGGACCATAGTTTGATGATCAGCTGCAGGTCCGTTTAGTTAATTTTGTCCATCTATTTTTTCTGTGCTGTTTCTTTGGGTTTTCAACACATACAGTATATGAACTAATGATGTACACTCGTCGATATCTAGAAATCGTAAAGAAGCACTAGCCTACTTGTCTGTTCAGCTTCTTTAGCCTTCTTGTTTCTAGTAGGTCGAAGACTTCAAATGTTCCACAAAATTAATATAGGGCTACTTTCGACTCGAAAACATCTAAATGTTCCACAAATATGCCTACATTCAACTCGAAGACATTCAAATGTTCCACAAATACATTCGACGATATCAACAAAATAATAACCAGAGCAATACTTTATCGTATTGCATGGATGTTCAACACATCATTGTCCCTTTTCCCTCGTAAGCAATTTCAATTAGTTATCACATAGGCCTATCTTTCAGCTTACCATAGCATGATCGTTCATCTTCCGCCAAACTATATCCTGGCCGGCAATAGCATGTGTAGTTTCCAAGGTCATTATTGCACAGTTGAGAGCAATTGGATATTCCAGATGTACATTCATCGATATCTTAAAAAACAAAGAGTCAATAGGTCTCTTGAACCTGTTTTGTGTTTCCGACTGGCACCCCGTCATAATAGCCCGGTCAAAACAGCCCCGTCAAAACAGCCCCGTCATAATCGCCCAACGACAAAACAGCCCCGTCAAAATCGCCCAGCGACAAAACAGCCCCGTCAAAATAGCCCCGTCAGAACAGCCCGGGGCTATTTTGTCGGGAACCGACAAAGTCGCGGAAAAACACGATTTTCGTGAAAAAAATAGACCGACGAAATCAACGTTTTTTTAAGGAAGCAGTCCTTTCGCCGAATTGATGAAAATAATGTTTGCAAAGTTTTAAGATGACTTCCTGAAATGATCGCGTTAGTAAACGAACTTCGCGTTTTATCATACATTCAGCTTCTATTTGAAATCGTCAATCTAGCCTGTATTTCAGATCTATAAAACTTTCATCCAGCTTCGATTTCTCAAGCGTTTGATCATCCATCCAGCTTTTTTTGGAAATATAAATACCTTCATCCCGCTTCCATTTCTTAAGCGTTTTACCATTCATTCAGCTTCTATTTAAGATTTGTAAAATCTTCTCCCAGCTTCGATTTCTCAAGCGTTTTATCATCCATCCAGTTTCTATTTAAAATATAAAAACCTTCTTCCCGCTTTCATTTCTTAACCGTTTTATCATTCATCCAGCTGACCAGCTTCTATTTAAGATCTATAAAACCTTCGTCCAGCTTCGATTTTTCAAGCGTTTGATCATCCATCCAGCTTCTATTTAAAATATAGGCCTAAATACCTTCATCCCGCTTCCATTTCTTAAGCGTTTTATCATTCTTCCAGCTTCTATTTAGGATCCATAAAACCTTCATCCAGCTCCGATTAATAATTAGATCCTTTCTTTAAAAATTGATCCAGATAAAACGCTTCAGAAATTTAATGGTAGCTGGATGAAGGTTTTATAGATCTTAGATAGAAGGTTGATGAATGATAAAAAGCTCAAGAAATGGAAGCTGGATGAATGTTTTTATATATCTGAAATAGTTGTCCGTGTCGTCTGACTGGACTGTTTTCGCGGAACTGTTTACACGGGCTGTTTTAACGGGGCTATTTTGACGGGGCTATTTTGACGGGGCTATTTTGTCGGGAACTGAATTTTTCTGGGCTGTTTTGTCCTTGGGCGATTATGACGGGGCTATTTTGTCGCTGGGCGATTATGACGGGTCTGTTTTGACGGGGCTGTTTTGACGGGGCTATTATGACGGGTCACCGTTTCCGACTATATCTATTCAGAGATAGGAATATTCAGGTGTTCCAGATTATACATTCAGATAGGAATATTCAGGTGCTCCAGATTATACAATCAATTATGTAAACAATTAGCGAAAAATAATTATGTCTACAAAACTTTCAATTTTTTTACCTTTCTGTATTTTTCTATGTTGTCTTATTGAGTGATCTGTAGACATATCTTTTAGCGGTAGCACGACATTTAATCCCGCGACACTTAATACCGCGACAGTTAATCTCGGACACTTAGTCCCGGCGACATTTAATCCCGCGTCAGCTAATCCCGCGACAGTTAATCCCGGCGACATTTAATCCCGACGACAGTTAATCCCGCGACATTTTATACCGCGACACTTAATACCTGTACACACAAATGTCATGAGTACAAATATTTGTACAACTATTGTTGTCCGCATAGCCAATTAGGTAGGTCTACATCTCTGTTCAGGTTTCTGAAGTACATCTTTACATAAAACGATCATTATAAAGGATTTTAAACAGGATTTGCGAAGTTCAGTCAGATATAAGGCAGTGACATGGAGGCGAATTTTGGCTGCAGTATTGTAGCAAAGGCAAACAAACTGTGATAGGCTACATGGAAATTACGAATACATTAAACATCGCGACAATGCCAACGGAGCTCTTTTTATGAAAAACATGCAGTGAATATTGCTGTAAATATTGCTTTTATCGAATTGTGCTGGTTTTATAATATTTAACTGCAAAGGCTTAACTTTTTGAACAATAGCGAATTGCCTTCTAAATTTAACTGTTTTAAAATGTTATTTTACTTTCCCGGTGTTAAGTGTCGCGGGATTAAATGTCGCCGGGATTAACTGTCGCGGGATTAATTGGTCGCGGGATTAAATGTCGCCGGGACTAACTGTCGCGGGATTAATTGGTCGCGGGATTAAGTGTCGCCAGGATTAAATGTCGCCTGGATTAACTGTCGCGGGATTAAATGGTCGCGGGATTAAGTGTCCGGTACTAACTGTCGCGGTATTAAGTGTCGCGGGATTACGTGTCATGGAACCCTTTTAGCTTACCGTCACACAATCGTCCATCTTCCAATAAACTGTATCCTGACAGGCAATCGCAGGTGTAATTTCCAAGACCATTATTGCACAGTTGAGAGCAATTGGATGTTTCAGATGCACATTCATCGATATCTTCAAAAAACAAAGAAGTCTGTTGACCAGGGGTTATTTTAAGGAAATTTCTCAACTGCGCATAATTATCAGATTAGCATCCTACATCGGGTAGATTGGTCATTATTGAGACTAAGGCCCAATTATGATTCTTCTTCTTATTACTATTTTTTTCGCCCGAGTTAAAAGTGTAAAAGAATAAAATCAGGTTATTATTATTATTTTTTAAACATCTGGAACGGCAACTAGTCGTCGTTGATCTTTACAAATGTAGGACCTATTCGCTTCTATTCTAAAGCGGTTGTACCAAACACCTTATTATTATAGTATAAAGTCTTTATTATTATTTATTATTATTTGTTATTATTATTGTTATTATTATTTTTATTATTATTATTAATCAATTAATGAAAAGCATGAAATTAGGCGAAAGATATTAAGAAAGCCGTTTCCGATGGTCTGATGAAATTTTGGCAGCTAAAAAATGGTGTCTTCAGAAATTTTGACCGCTACAAAAAGATGTTCTTAGAAATTTTGACGACTAAAATATGGTGTCTTCAATATTTGAATACAACGCGAAGCACACACAGATAATTATTAGAATAGAACGGGATACCATAAATCTGTCTTCTGTATTTTAGATGTCTTAATGTCAAGCAGAGATAGGCCTACCTATTAGAACCGAAGGCAATGAGATGTCCAGCGATGCCACCCCTAACTTTTTCCACCTAGATCTAGGTTTTCTGTGTAATCTAGGTTTCTGGGTTTTTTGTCAGGATCTAGCCTTTTTCTCACGGCGGTTTTCGAACTTTTTACACATAAAATAAGATAGGCCAACTTTTAAAGGTGAAAATGCACAAAAGACATAAAAAGAAGTCGAAAATTATGTGAATATGGACAAAAATTGTGTATTTTTGAACGAAAGAATTGAGGAAAGATCATCATAAATTTGATCGGGAAGGAAAAAGGGATCAAATTTTAAGCGTCGGATGACTAAAAAAAAGGTCGTCAGGAATTTCAAGCCGGAAAATGGAAAAATCAATGCATTTTCCAGAGAAATAGTAAATCGAGCCTTTTCTAGCCTTTTTCGACTGGATCTTACCTTTTTCATAATTCAGAGTGGCATCATTGGTGATGTCCATGACGCATATCCAGCTTTATTCACCCGTATCGAAATGCGTCGACACCTTCTGATTAGATTACATAACCGGGCGTCATTTAGGCTAAGAACCTATAGAATTAGTAGCCTACCAAATAAAATCTGCCTAACAAACAAACCGAGTGTGGAGTTTCGCCACTTAAAAAATCTCTTTATTAAATTAATAGAGTCGCATACGATTTTAGATTAGTCTATAGATTTTCTAAATCTAAAATAAAATCGTATAGGCGATAATAGGCCTATGACTCCACTAACCATGACAAGTGCGTCCATTGGTCTGTCCAATTACCCCAGCACCCCTTCCAGCTATCGCCCCATTTCTAATCTCTCCTTTCTTTCCAAATTTCTGGAAAAGTGTATTTCGCTCCAGCTTGTGGACAATCTTGAAACCAATTCACTAATGCCCTTGCTTCAATCCGGCTTTAGGAAATAGCACTGCACTGAATCCCTTATCACCCGCTTACTTGCAATGCTGAACGTCCTTGCTGCAGCTGACCAAAGCCACATCACCTTGCTTGCCTTGTTTGACGTTAGTGCAGCGTTCGACACGGTCGATCACGCCATACTCCTTGAGCGTCTCCCTAAATCCTTCAACATACGTGACTCTGCCCTTCTCTGGTTCAGTTCTTTCCTCTCAGACCGCTCGTTATCTGTGACCTTTGGGTCCACACGCTCTGCCTGGTCTTTTGTCCCTTACGGTTTGCCCCAAGGCTCGGTCCTGGCGCCGCTTCTTTACATTCTCTACACTGCAGATCTATCAGCTATAGCCTCTCTCTCAAAGGTGCTTCGGCTCATCAATACGCTGATGATATGCATAGCCTATGTTCATGGCCCTTCCAGTGCAACTGCCTCACTAGTCGCCACTATTCTCGATGCCACCTCAGCACTAGACCAGTGGATGTCCTCTAACCGTCCCCGCCTGAACTCTGATAAAACTCAATACATCTGGCTTGGAGGCAGAGCTCAGCGTGCTAAGATTGACATGAAGCTCCTCTTCACCTTGTTCCCGGATATCCATTTCTTTTCCACTGTTCATGATTTGGACTTCACTCTGGATCCAGTTCTCTCTTTCTCGGACCATGTTGACCGTGTTTCACGAACATGTCTCTATCACCTACGCCAGCTGCGTAGCATCCGTCATTCACTTTCGCTGCGAGCTATTAAGACGCTTGTTCACGCCCTGATCTGCTCTAGGGTTGGCTGTGGGAACTCCGCATACGCCGGTCTTTCTTCGCTCAATCTCTCGAAACGTCAGTCAATTCTAAATGTTGCTGCTCGCCTAATTGCTGGTCTTCCTAAGTTCTCTCACATTTCTGTCTTTATTCTGGGCACTCTTCATTGCTTTATTTATTTATTTACTGTCTATTAATTATTTTCCTTATTTTAAATTTGTCTGATATTCCATACGTTTTCACCGTACTCTCAAGAATTCAGCTAAAGTTCTATAATTGTTTAAGTCATCATTTGAGAAATACATGTAGTTGGTCCCTACAAGAAATGAAATTTGCATGAGTTATTTTGAAACAAAAATCTTGGCCTATAATCAATATTTATAAGTAACAATTTTAGTGCAAATGTACAATATATAATTTAGTACACATAATGTGGTCTTTGCTTCTGATATGATTTTAATTAAGTTATGTCGATCAGCATGAACTTATGTGGACTAAGGCCTCCGTTTACAATTTAAATTTGAAAAGATTTCAATGCCTTTAATTTTTCTCAATTTCTTATTAAACCAAAGTTATAAGAACAAAATAAATGTGGTAGACTAGTGTTAAGCTACTTAATACTTATACCAATTAATTTTGGCCCAATAATAAAGTTGTGTTATCTGCAGATCAAGATAAAAATTGCATAAGCGAGGTTTTTAAGCTTAAAAGGAAGTTTCAGATGTAACAAAGGCAAATTACTTTCCGTTTCCGTTTTGTATCGGGGTTTTTGTAGATTTTTAATTTTTCGAAAAACAACGTTTTTTCCCGTTTTCTACTTTATTTTCATCGTTTTTACATCTATGGTGTGTTGTTACTGGATTAATTTAGTCGAGTCAATGCATTGCCTTCTACGTCAGTAGCCTACATGTATATAGAAGGCAATGGTCAATGAAACGCACGCGATGACTTTCTATCAGTATGCCAGCTGAAGTCTAAGAGATATTATGCTCTTGGCTCGATTTACATTCGCCAATATACGAATGCATCGATAACAATCTGATTAGGTGGCATAAGCATCGATCTTCATTCAGAATAAGAAATCAGATTTATTTATATATGCTACCAGATTCAATTTGTCTAACATTACTGAGCAGAGTGTGCGGTTCCGCTAAGTTTACTCAATTAATAAGTTTAAATTTTATAATCTCTAATCGATTACTATTCCACTAACCATGACAAGTGCGTCCATTGTAACCCAACGCATATCCAGTGTTGCATCGACAACTGAAGCTGCCGTAACTGTTGACACACGTATCCTGACATCCCGACGTCCCTAGCGTACATTCGTCGATATCTGAATGCAATTTAAAAAATATTTAAATGCAACATTATAATATCTGAATGCAATGAAAATTTGATTTACTACGGCTCCAATGTATAAACCTTCGTATTGATTAGACAGAGCATCGTTGAATCGAGACACTGCCCCGAGATAGCGTACATCAGTGATTTTCAACCGGGGTTCCGCGGAACCCAAGGGTTCCGCGGGCGTCGGCCAGGGGTTCCGCGGCAGTTTGATGGAAATTTTGGTAGCACGACATTTAATCCCGCGACACTTAAAACCGCGACAGTTAATGCCGGACACTTTGTCCCGTCGACATTTAATCCCGCGTCAGTTAATCCCACGACAGTTAATCCCCACGACATTTAATCCCGGCGACACTTAATCCCGCGACATTTGATGCCGCGACACTTAATACCGCGTAAGTATGAATATTTGTACGGCTATTGTTGTCCACATGGCCAATTAGGTAGGCCTACCTCTCTGTTCGGGTTTTCTGTTGTACATCTGTACATAAAACGATCATTAGGCCTATAAAAAAATTTAAACAGGATTTGCGAAGTTCATTCCACGATGGGGCACTTGGGGCAGTGAAATGGATGCGAACTTCGGCTGCAGTAGCAAAGGCAAGCAAGTTGTGATACATGCAAATTACGAATAGCCTACATTAAACATCGTGACAACGAATATTGCTGTGAATAAAGCTTTTATCAAATTTTACTGGTTTTATAATATTTAACTGCAAAGGATTAACTCTTTTGAGCAATAGTGAATATTGCTGGGAATATTGGTTTATGGAATTACCGTTTTAAAGTGTTTTTGTAATTTCCCGGTATTAAGTGTCGCGGGATTAAATGTCGCCGGGATTAACTGTCGCGGTATTAATTAGCTGCTGGATTAAGTGTCGCCAGGATAAATTGTTGCCGGGATTAACTGTCGCGGGATCAATTGGTCGCGGGATTAAGTGTCGCGGGATTAACTGTCCGGTACAAACTGTCGTGGTATTAAGTGTCGCGGGATTAAGTGTCATGGAACCGAAATTTTATGGCACCATCTGAAATCACAAAAATAGGCTATTTGCAGTGAATAGGTTGTTTCACAGCTTTCAGTAGGCCTAATTCTTGCTTACAATAACATTATTACGCGATGCATTGTTGTTTTTTATAATTATGTTTTTGCTGTTTAATACATGTAGCCTATATGTATAATTATGTCCTTATAGTTCATTACCGGGTAGGCCACTTGTTATTCGGAAGGCACGTGCATCATTATGGAAATCAATAGGCTTACAAGCATAGGCTACAGATTGTTTATATACGACACGGTACGCTCCATCTAGAATACAGTCGGACAATCAAAACAAAGCATTTTTATCATTGGTTTTAAACTATTTGGGCTGTTCCGAACAAACAGAATCTGCTGAGCACTAGACGAACTAATTGTTTGCTTTATTCTTCTTTTCGTCCGTTCATTTTGAAAGCTAGTGATTAAATTTCTCATCCACAGGTAGCGGATAACTATTCGAATTTTTGAAAACGAAAGCTTAAGCCCTAAGCCTAGGCTGCCTAGCTAGCTTTAGAATCTTTAACCGACAGGGTTATAATTATTATAGGCCCATAGCCTACTTGCTATTTACTCCTCGGAAAATCACATAAGATGCGTGAAACAAAAATCAGATGTATGATTGCTGTAACAGAAGCACTTTTTAATTTGCAGCGACGTAACCAGCAAACGAAGCTAACATTCCCCACACAAGCTGAAGCCCCTCCACCCCATTATAGCCTCTTGTCAATCACCACGCTCATGACGGTTGAGCCCCCAAACGATTATTTTATGTTGAAGACGAATCTTTCTGTGTCTGCCTACGTGTTTTACATCTACGATGCGTCCAGGACTTAAACCACGCAGGCACAAATTTTGCAGTAGGCCCTAAACTTGAGGAAGGATAATTATACTTTCACTTTTCAATATTCTGTCCATCTGTCAGATGGATGGACAGTTGCTGACGAAATAAAGCTAAAATGTACTTGTTCTCTGATTCTCTGACAGACAGTGACAGTGTTTTGTGCACTGGTCCTGCACTTTTAGAATCTAGGTGCGTATTTGTAGTGTGATACTCTAGTCTGCACCAGAAGTGCATGTAAGCAAAGTGCGTTTAAAAGCCGTATCTTTTAATTTCTTGAAATACTCGACGGGTGAAACGCGAGGGTTCCGCTAGCAAAGTGTGCTTCGAGAAAGGTTCCGCAACTAGAAAAAGGTTGAAAACCACTGGCGTACATGAACTGAAAAGAGGATGTGGGATTACTTCAAATTAAATCAGGTGCATTGTCAGTCACACATATAAAAAATAACGCGTTCGATCGAAATTAGCCTAGACCATAGGTCCCTAAATATATTAGACTAAACCTCGTACGAACACGAATTGCTTCCACTGACGAAAACGCGTTTTGTCTATTTCACTGCTCAGACTTATCTATCTATCTATCTATCTATCTATCTATCTATCTATCTATCTATCTATCTATCTATCTATCTATCTATCTATCTATCTATCTATCTATCTATCTATCTATCTATCTATCTATCTATCTATCTATCTATCTATCTATCTATCTATCTATCTATCTATCTACATGTATCTATCTATCTATCTATCTATCTATCTATCTATCTATCTATCTATCTATATATATATCTATCTATCTATCTACCTTTCTATCTATCTATAATTCGTATTGATTAGAATATAATGTCCAGACTGAAACGAAATGGCACAAAGGCGTTTCACAGCCAAATGGTGTATGAAAGAGTTACGTTCTTTGAATCCAGTACTGTATAACAGATCAAAGAGATACCGTAGGCCTATAACAGATGAAAGAGATTTAGTCCTACCCATGCAACTGTATGGTGCGGTGCAGCTTGTACCGACGGCACAATTCGAACAAATGGCTAAAAAATAATTACAAGGTATCCAACAAAATTAATCAAGCGAAAGTTCAAGATAGGATTTGTTCTCTAGCGTTATGGAGAGGTTCATGTACGAAGTCATAATATTATAGATGCCTATTATACAGATCTACATTTTTCAGTTTTGCATTGTGTATAATTAGTAACATTAGCGCTTTAGTGCGAAGAAATTTATTAAAAACCCCAAAAAAGTTAAAAAATAGAAATTCATTTTCCATGGGGGGCAAGTGCCCCTCTTAACCCTATATGCGGGTGCCTATGTTATTATAACCACCAGGCCCGGCCCTAGGGCTAGCGGGGCCCAAGGCAGCAGCGGGTTCTCAAGCATAAATTTACGCAGTTGATTTCCTGACAATACGGCACTGGTGGGGAGATTAACCTAAGATGGGATATTTAACGTTGTTCCCCAAATTTCTTTAGAGCTAAGAGCACTATTTTAAAACAAACCACATTGATGTGGCATATACACTTAGGCCTATACAGAATACATATTTGACTTTCAAATGAGGCATGCTTGTAAAAGATGAGCAAGTTTCCAAGAATGCGATATTATTGTCATTGAAACCAATTACTAATAATAATTATTAGTAATTTTTCAATGGGACATAATATTATATCCCATCTTAAGCAACTACACGGTGTCCCAATTGAACTGATACCCCTTTTGTTTTGGCGATATAGGCCTACTTGTCAATTCTAAATGAAACTCTATAACATTTCCGCGAATGTACGAGGGATAAATTATCAATGTTTCCTGAAAATTGTATTCAATTCTACGAATAGAGCCTGCAGTTATGCACATTCAAATTTGGGCAAAGAAAATTTTAAGTTTCCAGCATGTAAAAGATAGTTAAGGCCATGATGAGTGTTTTCTGAAGAGAATTTTACATGCAAGCCAACCAAGTGAACTAACGCTAAAAAGCAGGCTAGCTGTGACTCGCCTTAAGTTCGCGTGGCAATTTGGCTGCAAGAATAGTTGTTATAGGCCTACGACGTAACCATTGTCAATATCGACAAAAAAGTATAGCCAGCAGCGCGGGGCTTCTGGAAGCGCGGGGCCCAAGGCGATTGCCTCGCTCGCCTTGCCCTAAGGCCGGGCCTGATAACCACTTTTGCCTTCAGCCGACTTTGCTCACGGTACCGATTGTTTACACCGTAGACCAGAGTTGTTGTGGGATGGGCGACATTGTAGGCTGCCAGCTTGTATTCGTTTTTTGGTATTTCGTATGTGTATTTGTTTCTTATCTGACCTGTAGATTACTCATCGTCATCATCATCATCGTCGTCGACGTCGTCGTCATCGTCGTCATCATCATCATCATCATCATCATCATCATCATCATCATCATCATCATCATCATCAACAACAACATCATCAACATCATCATCATCATCATCATCATCATCATCGTAGTTGAATTGCATGCGGGCTGTCTGCTCTGTTAATAGTTAAGATTTGTGATAATTATGTTGTTTCTGTGAATCGTTTCAATTCGTCTGTCAACCGGATTGTTTCAATAAACGAAATTACACTGTGTCCTAAAAAAGAGACCCATTTTGTAAATATGAAAATAAATAGTAAATATTCGTCGATTTTTACAATTCCTATACCGTTTTGGTCCTATCACATCTGTCTAACAATTGTGAAAATATAAAAGTGTCTGTCTCATTAACCCGTTATGGACCAAAACTTGATTAGGCAAAATTTTTATAAACTGCGATGATATTTTGGACCATAAAAATAATGTTTGAACGTATGCATTGTGTTTTTGGATAAATCTCAAATAACATATGCAAAACGGCATATGTTCGTTTTACGAACATTGGGCTAATAGGCTACTTACAACATGCGGCATATCGACCTTGCAGGAAATGACATCACACCACAATAAAGTACTAAAAATGGAAAACACAATTCATGCATGCATGCACACATACATACAAAGTACATAGGCCTACATACATACATGCATGCATACATACATACATACATACATACATACATACATACATACATACATACATACATACATACATACATACATACATACATGCATACATATATACACGTTACATGCAAAATATATACAGGCATTATATACATGCATGCATGAATGCATGAATGCATGCAAACATATATACATGCAGACATGCATGCATTTACACTAACACATCTATTATAACAAACGCATACTTGCGTGCATGCATCCATTCATGGATACATACATGTACATACATACGTGCGTACATATATACTTACATACATACATAAAAATACGCATATGGATACATGCATAGTTTTGCATATACATATGCATACCGTACTTGCATAAATATATGCATATATACATATACATAATTATACATAATTCACACATAGACACACGCTCATACATACTATACATGCATACATACATTCATGCGCACATGCATACCTTCATTCATTCATTTATACATACATACATACATACATACATACATACATACATACATACATACATACATACATACATACATACATACATACGTACATACGTACATGCATACATACATACATACATACATACATACATACATTCGTGCATACATACATGTATGCATCTGTTTAGATCTGTTGGGTAGCTACTTCGTGAGATTCTTGTTAGGGCGCTATATAAATGTTCATATACATGCGTACATACATACATACGTGCATATATACATACATACATAGTTACATGCATACATACATACATACATACATACATACATAAATACATACATACATACATACATACATACATACATACATACATACACACATACATACATACATACATACATACATACATACATACATACATACATACATACATACATACATACATACATACATGCACATACAACAATGTATCCATACATGCATGTGTACATGAATAGTGAATACGTACATTCCTGTATGCATACATACATGCACGCATAAGTGCACGTATGCATACATGTATGCTGTACATGCATGCATACATGCGTACATGCATAGGCCTAAAAGCATAGGCCTACAATTTGAGTTGGTTTATATATGTCACTCAGACTTAGATATGCATGTAGGTGTCTGTAAATCAACGTTGACTTGACATGACGCATCAGTAGCCTATTGGACCATTGTTCGTAAAACGAACATGACCCAGATATGAATTTTTTACAATTTCGTTTTTTACAGGAAAATTATACAAATGCCATGTGCTTTGTGACAAATATATGCACTTTTATAATTAATATCAGTTTGAGTGTTCTCGCACATCACACCAAAATAACAATTTTGCTAACAAATGACGGCGATTATACGTAGTTTTGCAGTTTTTGGCATTAATTAAAAACAGTTCAAAACTTAAAAAACTATAATTTTTTCATTCTATCTGACAAATCAATCTTACTGCTGACCTAAAAACATCGGTACAGGAGATTAAAATCATGCCGTCCCCCAAATTGACGTCTTCAAAAAATATGTTCGTAAAACGAACGATGGTCCTTAACGGGTTAATGACGTCATAATGACGTCATTTGTGTCAAAATTCAAATTTAAGAGATAAGTGCACAAAATAATCTAAAATTTCAATATTTTATGATGTCATTCATCCATAAAAAATGTTATTTTAATTTTATTTTATATTTGAATTCTGTTAGACTACAATCTATGATCAAAGTGTCCACCTTTGGCCTCAACGCAACTTCAAAACGCTCGTGCTAATAGACAGCAGCGGCATCGATAACCAGCTGATGAAAATCTTCTCCGGCATTGCCACAATTCGCTAGCGGAGTACTTCAATGTCTCGTATCCTTGTCTTGACCACATTCTCCTGCATTATTCAATCCTTTAATAAGCTGCATTTATTTTCACTCCTGGTTGTATTAAATGAATGAAAATCTTCTCCGGCATTGCCACAATTCGCTAGCGGAGTACTTCAATGTCTCGTATCCTTGTCTTGACCACATTCTCCTGCATTATTCAATCCTTTAATAAGCTGCATTTATTTTCACTCCTGGTTGTATTAAATGGATTTCCGTTTTACCAACAGCCAATATACCAACCGAAAGTCCGAAACCATGCATGAATGACCGGTTAAATGCATTTTGATGCACAATGACGCCATTATGATCAGAAGCTTTAAAACTCATAAATCTTGAAAGGGCTGTTTTTAACGAATTTTTAGAACTGCACAACTCCTTCTTTCCCTTCCCATCCTCCGTGATAACATTACTTCCAATCGGAGGACAATGACCTTTTTTGCTAGTTTTAACTGTACAGAAGTGCTTTTACAACTGCACATTTTGTGTACAACTGCGCGTTAAAAAGCCCTGAATTTTGAAACTTTGGTTACATACGGATATTGCAGTCAGGATATGTTTCCCATCCGGACTGGCATCTATAGGCCATAGTTGACTCCAATCTGTATTCATGCCGATAGTCACAGTAGCTGGAAAACAAAGCATCACAGTAATGTTTGTAGTGATTGCATTTTATAACTCTGCAGCTAACAGAACTGTAGTTTTTGTGTTTCGTTTTCTCTACTGGTAGGCCTACCTACATGTAGCTCAGGTCAGGACAATCAAGTCAAGACAATCAATTCGAAAATCAAGGATAACTTTTGTTTCAAATATTAATGCGCTCATCGTAGCATGTACGATGTCGCAATTAAAATATGGAACTGGCTTCCAGTTGCTGATAGGGCACAATTTAAGATCACAGCACTGGCTCGGAAGCCTATGGCTGGACGACAGTTGGCTCTAAAAACTGGTCGCTAGGGGCTCCAGTGTGAAGAATTGATTGTACCCTGTCTTCGAACCATCACTCAGGACTTCTCAGTCGCGTCAACAACGATCTTGAATGCGCTTCTGCCCTTCTCTCGTTGCATTAATTATATAATTATGTGACTACAATATGGCTATCTCTAGACAGTGGCGGATCCTCCAGAACTGTTTCAAGGGGGGGGCAAAATCTTAGATCTTGGACGGGAGAAAGGAAACAAATTTCGAAAGTTCGAAAAAATAGTGATCGGTCGTTGAGGAAAAAAGTATTTTTCATCCGCCAAAAAAGTTGATGACCTTTTTCCGGGAAAATCATACCATTTCAACCGCCAAAAAAGTTGATGACCTTTTTTTCCGGGAAAATCATACCATTTCATCCGCCAAAAAAGTTTATGACCTTTTTTGGTCCTCAACTTGAAAACCCGATGTGGGCCACGTTCCATGCAATGTTCCAAATAGGGGGGGGGGGGGCAATATCCATTACACCCATATTCGTATTCCTAATTTCAGACGAAATGGGGGGCCACGTCTCATGGCGGTTTTCAATGGGGGGCCATGGCCGGATTGGCCCCCCCTGGATCCGCCCGTCTCTAGAGTGTAGACTCTTACACGCATACGTACTTTTAAGCTTATCGGCTAATGGCCACGTGGTGGGTACTTGTGAAAAGCTCCTATATTAGTGACGATTTAATTTATAAATTTTGTTTAGGCCTTGTTTAGACGCTGCATTACATAGGTTAAGACCTTTGCTTATTATTTGGAAGATATTTAAAGCACCTGGCCTTCTTTAAAGCGATACTCTGCCTGATAATAGGCCTAGTCTTTAAGAATTTTCATGCTACGCTAGATGTATAGACTCTATACTTACTGAACATCTCGGCATTTTTCCCACCACCCCCATCCGGTACAGGTTCTCCTCGAACGCGAGACGCAAACCGATGAACTCACAGGGTGATACTGAAGATAGCCTTCCACATGATTGCTAAAGCAAGACAACACTTATTGTTAAAAAATAGGTGATTAATGGTAGATATAGCTGTCGTCGTTTTATCAGCTTTATGAGCTTGAAATAGTATTTAGGGGTGTGATTTTCAACCGGGGTTCCGCGAAACCCAAGGGTTCCGCGGGTGTCGGCCAGGGGTTCCGCGGCAGTTTCACGCAAATTTTATGGCACCAACTGAACTCACAAAAGTAGGCTATTAGCATTGAATCGATTCTTTCACAGCTTTCAGTCATTCTTGCTTAAAGTAACATTATTACACGATGCATTGCTGCTTTCTCTAATTATGTTATTGCTGTTTTATACATGTATAATTATGTCCTTATAGTGCATTACTTGTTATTCGGAAGGCACGTGCATCATTATGGGAATCAATAGGCTTACAAGCTTACAGATTGTTTATAGCCTACGACATGGTACGTTTCCATCTATCTAGTCGGACAATCACAAACAAAGTATTTTTATCATTGCATGGTTTTAAACTATTTGGACTGTTCTGAACAAACAGAATCACCTGAGCACTAGAGAGACGACTTGTTTGATTTCATTCTTCTTTTCATCCGTTCATTTTGAAAGCAACTGATTAAATTTCTCATCCAGAGGTGCGGATAATAATTATTCGAAATTTTGAAAATGAAAGACTAAGCTTTAAGCCCAGCTAGCTTTAGAATCTTTAACCGACAAGGTTAAAATTATAGGCCCATATAATTATATAGCCTACTCCCTATTTGCTTCTCGGAAAATCACATAAGATGCGTGAAACAAGAATCAGATGTGTGATTGCTGTTACATAAGCACTTTTTCATCTGCAGCGACGCAACCAGCAAACAAAGCTAAAATTCCCCAAACAAGCTGAACCCCTCCTCCACACCAATATAGCCTCTTGTCAATCACCACGCTCATGACGGTTGAACCCCCAAACGATAATTATTTTATGTTGAAGACGAATCGCTATGTGTCTCCCTACGTGTTTCACGTGAAATTTGTGTTTTCGGTAAAATTTCATCCCACCCCCAGCCTTTACCCCAAATTCAACCCACCCCACCACACTCCGACCTCCAGTATAGATCTAGAGCAATCTTTGGAATAGTGGACCTTCGGAATAGTGGACCTTCGGAATAGTGGACCTTCGGAATAGTGGACCTTCGGAATAGTGGACCTTCGGAATAGTGGACCTTCGGAATAGTGGACCTTCGGAATAGTGGACCTTCGGAATAGTGGACCTTCGGAATAGTGGACCTTCGGAATAGTGGACCCTCGGAATAGTGGACCTTCGGAATAGTGGACCGTTACCGCCAGGCCCGGCCTTAGGGCAAGGCGAGCGAGGCAATCGCCTTGGGCCCCGCGCTTCCAGAAGCCCCGCGCTGCTGGCTATACTTTTTTGTCGATATTGACAATGGTTACGTCGTAGGCCTATAACAACTATTCTTGCAGCCAAATTGCCACGCGAACTTAAGGCGAGTCACAGCTAGCCTGCTTTTTAGCGTTAGTTCACTTGGTTGGCTTGCATGTAAAATTCTCTTCAGAAAACACTCATCATGGCCTTAACTATCTTTTACATGCTGGAAACTTAAAATTTTCTTTGCCCAAATTTGAATGTGCATAACTGCAGGCTCTATTCGTAGAATTGAATACAATTTTCAGGAAACATTGATAATTTATCCCTCGTACATTCGCGGAAATGTTATAGAGTTTCATTTAGAATTGACAAGTAGGCCTATATCGCCAAAACAAAAGGGGTATCAGTTCAATTGGGACACCGTGTAGTTGCTTAAGATGGGATATAATATTATGTCCCATTGAAAAATTACTAATAATTATTATTAGTAATTGGTTTCAATGACAATAATATCGCATTCTTGGAAACTTGCTCATCTTTTACAAGCATGCCTCATTTGAAAGTCAAATATGTATTCTGTATAGGCCTAAGTGTATATGCCACATCAATGTGGTTTGTTTTAAAATAGTGCTCTTAGCTCTAAAGAAATTTGGGGAACAACGTTAAATATCCCATCTTAGGTTAATCTCCCCACCAGTGCCGTATTGTCAGGAAATCAACTGCGTAAATTTATGCTTGAGAACCCGCTGCTGCCTTGGGCCCCGCTAGCCCTAGGGCCGGGCCTGGTTACCGCTGAAAATGGATTCCTGTTTGATCCTTTTGTTTGTACTGCTACCATGAAGAATCGAGGCTTCTCTGTTGTTGGCCCAGTGGTCTTTAGAGCTACGCCTACACTCTTGGACTTTATACCTTACCAACTTTAAACTGTTCTTTTTGGACCTGCTGAAGTTGGGAGCGCCTCTGAGTAGTTTTTTCTTGAATGGGCGCTATATAGAATTTTGAATGAATGAATGAATGGAACGTTCCGATTTTACTGAATTAGACGCCGAAATAAACTTAGGACGAATCCTTATGACCAAACAATTGGCAACTATGGATTTCTAATTTTTGAAAATAATAAGATCCCATTATTTTCCGTGTCAATATTCAAAAAGCCTTTGGCTAGATAAAAGAAAGATTCCTTTTGCTATCATGACAGCAGTATGGAAACATTACTCATAACTAAGTGTAAGAATCCAAGAAGCAAAAGTTCGTCTCTTCGCTTGGAGTTACCTTGTTATCTTGTGCTTTCAGCTCTTTGAGCTCTAGCGAGCGACATGATCCATTTTTATTTGTCTCATGTCGGCTTTCTTGGCACAATTGACAGGGGTGGTTTGCCATTGCCTTCCCCTGGTTTTGCCTGCCGTGCCCGTTCGTTCCCTATCCCATTATAGAAAAGTTACTAACGGTCTGCACCACGTGAAGGTGGGCACGGAGGACCTTGGTTCATCAGCCCAGGTCGGTTCCGAGTCTACGATCAAGGATACGTCGCTCAGGTTACCTCCCTGCTTTACTTTATGTTACTAAAATGGCTGAAGAACCTTAGCATTTAAACTTTGGAGTAGCCTACATAATCAATTAATTTCGAATGAAAGAATTATTTTGGATTAAAACAGGCGATGCGACCTGAAAGAGAGTAATTTGAGTGTTCAGAAGGATTCTAGGACGTTTCATCCCAGGACGATTCATCCCGGACGATTTATCCCGGACGATTCATCCAGTGGACGGTTCATCCCAGGACGGTTCACCCAGTGGACGGTTCATCCCAGGACGGTTCATCCCAGGACGGTTCATCCAGTGGACGGTTCATCCCCGGACGGTTCATCCCCGGACGATTCATCCCCGGCCAATAATAGAGAGAATAATATGATACATTAGTCAAACCTCAATTAGGTCCCGATAATTTTATTTATAATTTATTTGCATGCTATATAGGCTTATTTGTTTTTATATGATATCTATTTTACTCCTTTTTTAATTATCTAGATTTTATTGAATGTTTTATAGGCTTAGGGTTTTTTATATGATCTCTAATTTATTCAAAATATATGAAACTATTTATATCTATTTAATCGTAGGTTCTACAGGCTTGTGTGTTCTTTTATGATAATATGATTTAATTGCATGTTATATAGGCTTATGTGTTCTTATATGATATATATTTTATTCCAAGTATTTTTTTACTTTTTAGATACATGTATATTAGATTGATATTTTATAGGATTATGTGTTGTTTAGTACCTTAGGCTTGTGTGTTCTTTTATGATATTTAATTACTGACGATTCATTCTGATATAATTATAGGCTTATGTGCTCTTATATGAAAGCTATTTTATTGCAAGTATTTTTGACTTTTTATGTCTATTACAGTGCACATTTTATAGGATTAAATTGCTTAAATTTCCGTCCATTGGGATGAAACGTCCTGGGAATAAACGTCCTGGGATGAAACGTCCATTGGGATGAAACGTCCGGGGATGAAACGGCCTGGGATGAAACGTCCCCTGGATGAAACGTCCTGGGATGAAACGTCCACTGGGTGAAACGTCCACTGGATGAACCGTCCGGGGATGAACCGTCCGGGGATGAAACGTCCACTGGATTAATCGTCCGGGATGAACCGTCCGGGGATGAATCGTCCGAGGATGAAACGTCCGGATACCTTCAGAAGGCACATAATTAGATCACTCAGCCTACCACTCCATAAAGCTGTCACCGTGTTACGGTCGAAAATAGTAATAAGTTATGAATATATCCAATTGTTAAAACTTTGATCTTAAATTTATAAAAATATTCGACAAAGTACCTCACCTTGTACATTCAGCCGGAAGAGAGAGTACGCAGAACAACACCTTTAGTAGTATCAAGTTCATACTTGAAATTCTGTGTTTTATTGATATTGCTTTGACTTTCGATGTCCACAGTCTGAATGAGATTTACCGAATGAGAGAGAGCTTCAATGACACCTTCAAACATCTATTCAATGAGATTTACCGAATGAGAGAGAGAGAGAGAGCTTCAATGACACCTTCAAACATCTATTCAATGAGATTTACCGAATGAGAGAGAGCTTCAATGACACCTTCAAACATCTATTCAATGAGATTTACCGAATGAGAGAGAGCTTCAATGACACCAGGCCTTTATACATCTATTCAAATTAGTCTTAAAGTAGGCTTATAAAAATTATATCTGACGCACGGCCTGAAAGACAAAATCATTACTATGCTGCAATGTGTTTTTTTACACTGTGAACGGAAAAACTAAGCAGGCAGCAGAAACGACGGTGCTTAAATAGGGTCACTAAGACGACTGTGCGTTTATGCGTTTGAGCGTGTAGGCTATATTTAAACTCTGCTGTATTAAAGATGCGAATGAAGATCCTGCGTGGTCGAGTGGGTTGTAGCCCGCTCGCCGCGCCGGCGGCCCGGGTTCAATTCCCGGTCGGATCTTTACAGCGGGTGGCTCGGTCGCAATATAAACGTGGAGTGTGAGGTTGTTCTCTGCCTCCGACACTAATCATCTTCGATATGAAACAGTGTCGTTAAGCCCTGAACATTTCAAAGATGCGAATTAAATCATACTGTGCATGGGGCGAATTTCTTCCTTCGGACAGTAGGCTATAATCTGTCTAATTGGTCTGGTTTCTGCAGGGTGATTGATATCTGTCAACCTCTGTTTCTTGTGTAGGGAGCACTCTAGGGACCATGCTAAGTCGAGCTGAATAGTTTTGTATAAGTTTTGCATCACTGTCAAAGTAGCCTAGGCTATAGTTTTAACTTCTCTCCTCCTTCATATTCATAATCTAATTCTGCTTCCTCTTTCCTCTTCGTCTTTCTTGTTCTTCTTTTCATCCATCTTCTGTAGCTACTCCTTGCTGAAGAAGACGACGACGAAGAAGAAGATTATGATGATGATGATGATGATGATGATGCTGGTGGTGGGGTGGTGGTGGGGGTGGTGGTGGTGCTGACGACGACGACGACGACGACGACGACGACGATGATGATGACGATGACGATGACGATGACGATGACGATGACGATGACGATGACGATGACGATGACGATGACGATGACGATGACGATGATGATGATGATGATGATGATGATGATGATGATGATGATGATGATGATGATGATGATGATGATGATGATGATGATGATGATGATGATGGAAATGTAGACGAAGATGACGATGAAGACCACGTGGCAGCCACGGTCATAATGTATTATAGAGATTTCATTTTTTTTATCTTCAACAGTTTTGTCCTCTTTTCTGCATAAAAAGTTGTCATCGGTGAAATTCAATGTCTGTCGGATTTTAAAACTTATTCATTACAATGACAGCGATTAGAAAAGTTCAATTGTATGTGAGGTTCTTGTATGTCCATAACGGTTAATTAATTTAAAACGAAATTGATCGTTCGTTTTTCGCTCACAATGTAACCTATAAAAGGCTATAATTACGTGTGCATGAGTTAACATCATTAAGCAGGGATGCCTGCCGACTGTAATTGGCCAATAGACATTGTAGCCTATAAAAGGCTATAATTACGCGTGGGTGAGTTAACCTCATTAACCCTCGGGCTACCAGGGGGGGTGGTATCCACCCCCACCTCCTAGGTTTTTCCCAAATCAAACGTTTTTCGTTTGGAATAAAATTTTGACGTTTCAGGTAGCTGTAGTGGATTCATTTGCACACATTTTGAGCTAAAATGTGTGATGATATACCATACCATTCAAAAGTTATACCCGATATACCCGAGGCACTAGGGGGTGGATACCACCCCTTAGATTATCGGCTGCATCTTATCCGTCCTTTGACTTGAAGAGACACCAATTACACCATTCTGTAGAGGGAATGTGGGGCTACATTTCCATGCTCAGTGAGTTGTCTTTGGACAACCGGAATTTCTCAAAATAAATTAAAATATAAATAAAGGTGTTTTATTTTCATAAAATTTTCATGTTCTTCCTATTAAAAATTATTCATAATTTATTTTTTAAGAGAAATAAATTATGTCATTCTATAGAGGGCATTTAGGGCTAATTTTTGATACCAATTAATTTGACATTTGATGACCGGAAGTGCTCAAAATAAATTTAAATGTGTGAAAATGTTGAGTTTTTTACAACGCAAACCGATAAGTCTGCGTAAACGTTTTTCAGCAGCTAATAGCCTACATGTTTTTCCCTCTTTATTGTAGATAAAACTATCTTATTACTAGTTTTTATAGTTGAATATTGGACTTTATTATATGTAAACTATTTTTAATTAAATAGCCTAAATTATGTTAAAAACACACAGAATCTAATATTTTGCTTATGCGAAAGTATACATTTTGTGGAATCGACGGGTGCCTACGGTAAAAAATTCATAACTTCGGGGTGCTTTCATATATTTTAAACCTAAATATACCATTTTGTGCAGAAATGAATACTGAATCCATTGGTGTATTACAAGCAGGCCCGGCCCTAGGGTTTGCGGGGCCCAAGGCAGCAGAGGGTCGTCAAGCATAAATTTACGCAGTTGATTTCCTGTCAATATGGCACTGCTAGGGAAGAGTCACATAAGATAGAACGCTTTATGTTGTTACCCAAATTTCTTTTGAACTAAAAGCATTATTTTAAAAATAAAACCACACTGATGTAGCCTATACATATTTTACTATCAAATGATGCTTGTTAAGTATAGCAATTATCCAAGAATGCGATGTTATTGTCATCAAAAGCAATTATTATTAGGCCTATGCCCCATCTTAAGCAACTGTGCCCGTAAGATATGACAATAATTTCCATTATAGGCCTATGTCAGATTGGGAAAATTTAATAATGCGACATACTATAGCATCATCGAACATGAAAATTTTCAATTTTCAATCAAATCAAGACAGCACCATTCGAAGTATTACCAGTAATGTTGCTAGGTAGAATCTATAATTAACACAGGTGATAGACTATGTTATTCGCAACTCTTGACAGTGGGCAGTGGCTTCCTCTGCGTATAACGGTATAGCAACAGGTGTGTCCCACCTTATGAACCATCCCATCTTAGGTGGATTTTCCCAATACCTTATGTAGGCTTATCTAAGTAATGCAAAATCATTGGGCCCCACTTAAAGGCAAGAGAGGCCCCGCAAATTGAGAATTTTTAAAACTAAGGCCTACGTTTTGGTTTTTGACAAATTTCTCTGCGCCAGAGCACTAATAATGCTAATTATTCACAAAGTGAAAGGGAGAAATTTACATTTAGACGACTCTCTGAAAATAATAATTATTATTCATGATCTAAATTTCCTACTTTGCATTTTCTAAGCTCTAGCTAAAATATCATCACAATCATTGTGTTTTGCCATCTCCTGCAAAATCGTGTGCGGGCGTACATGTGCAAATTTGAAACCAAACAGTTGACTACTGTTTTCTGGAGAAAATTCTACATGTATACAGGTCTAGGCTAAAGAAAAGCAGGCCAGCTGTGAGCCTGTGACTCGCCTTAGCGAAGTTTCGTTCTTACAAAATCATCCCAGCTATCACATTCACGTGGCAAAGTGACTGCAAGCATAGTTGTTATGCGATGTAACCATTGTCAATCTCAACAACAACAAAATTATAGCCAGAAGCGCGAGGCCTTGGAAGCGCGGGGCCCAAGGCGGCTGCCTCGCTCGCCTTGCCCTAAGGCCGGGCCTTGATATCTCAAACCAAACCCAAGATCCAAGGAGATGGTAACCACATCCCCCCCTTGGTAGTCAGTGTTACAAAAAAAAGCTTGGTAGCCTGAGGATTAACCCTTATAGGGTAACCGGGGGGTAAAAAATAACCCCCAGTCTACTTTTTTTCGTGCACTTCTTTTGAATAAAACAAAACAGACTTTTGCTTTTGTGACTTTTCCTAAATATGTTTTTTCTTCACAATGTCGTTTTCAGCTGTCCCACATTGCACTGCCACCTAGCGGCAGACTACTGTGAAAAGTGAGGTTATATATTCTGGTACTGGAAAAATCATGTCTGCACTATGCAGATGTAAGCATAATATTTATTAGAACTGAATTGTTGGAGATTATGTGGCTGTTCTATTTTTGCATATGAATTAGTCATTATTTGCTGTATGATTTCTATTTCCGGCAGCATTATATTATTGTAGTATACGCACTTTTGCATGAAACTATCGAAAGAAATAGGTGAATACAACGCCACAAAAGGCGCCGTGGAATCATTCGACCAGGACAGTAAGGGATATACTTGCACTTGCAGGACCAGAAGATGGCCTCATCTATTTTTTGGTTGATGCAGCAGCGCTCAACGCGTAGGCCTATGTCATAATTATAGAAGTTGCAGAATCCACATAGCGAGATAACGCACATTCAGTAGGCCTACGTTAATTTGGACAAGCGCCGTGTGTTCCTGCTGGGAGTTGGTCATGAGCTAATCAGACCGCTTATAATCACGAGTCAACATTTTAATTCAAGATTTGTTACTCATAACGTTCAACAATGTCCATGTCTATCAGATAAATTAAACATGACCGAATTTGGTTGAACATTTCCCTGGATTTGACGAAAATAAATTGGGGGTATTTTTTACCCCCCGGTTACCAACAACTGTAACTGAATTAGGGTTACCCTATAAGGGTTAAGCAGGGATGCCTGCCGACTGTAATTGGCCAATAGACATTGTAGACTATAAAAGGCTATAATTACGTGTGCATGAGTTAACCTCATTCTGCAGCAATGCCTGCAGACTGTAATTGGCCAATTGACATCAAATCACTTTCCTCTTCTTCCTCTTCCTCTTTCTTCTTCTCTTTCTCCCAGTCCTCTTCCTCTTCCTCTTCGTCCTTCTCCTCTTCTTCTTCTTCTTCTTCTTCTTCTTCTTCTTCTTCTTCTTATTCTTCATCATCATCTTCTTCTTCTTCCTCTTCTTCTTCGTCTTCTTCTTCTTGATCATCATCGTCATCACCATCACCATCACCATCACCATCACCATCACAATCACAATCACAATCACCATCATCATCATCATCATCATCATCATCATCATCATCATCATCATCATCATCATCATCATCATCATCATTATCATCCTAACCATAAAATGTAGGAGGCCATTATTATGGAATAGTCTGCCACAAAACCTAAAGGTCTCTCCTAACATTAACGGTTATTAACCTATTTAAAATAAACCTGCGAAAATGGCTAATAGTCAACCATAAACAATATTAAATTAGTTATCAAGTTGTTACAAACGTGTTCCTTTTGCATTGTGTGTTGGTTGTAGCACATTCCTCCCCTGGCAAACCCCCGGAACCCCCCGGACAATTCCCTCCAGGGTAGGACAAACATCCTCTGGTAGAATATATTGTGCGTAAGTGGTCGCACTATAAAACGGAGGTCCTAAGTACGCAAGTTGGATTTATGAAAAGAATTCTCGCTAAATAGAAGCCGGATTGATACAAAGAAATTTTTCTTAAATGGAAGCTGGATTGATGAAAATGTTCTTGCCTAAATTGGATCTGGATTGATGAAACTTTTCTTGCTTAAATAGAAGCTGGATTGATAAAAATTTTCTTGGTTAAATGGAAGCTGGATTGATGAAAATTTCTTGGTTAAATGGAAGCTGGATTAATGAAAATTTGCTTCCCTAAATGGAAGCTGGATGTTCTTGCCTAAATGGAAGCTGGACTGCTGACAACGATTCATGATGTCCTAGATTACACCAACAGGTATTGGCTTCATATCGGAGTGAATGAATGACACTAACAAGCTGTAAGTTCACGCCTGAATGACAGCGACAGTTGTTTACCGTATGACACTAATTAGTTGACACATCACGGGGAACTGGATAATTAGCCTACGTTTAAGCAAATTATAGGTCTACCTGCAGATATAGCCATTTGCGTAGCAAAGTGGGGGGAATTGTCCGGGGGGTGTAATGTCCTAGGCTAAATCAGGAGGGATGTCCCGAGGTTTTGTCCGGGGATTTTGTCCAGGAGGGAATGTCCGTTCCCCTGTGTGTTAGTTTTATGTGCCTGCCCATTGTTTTGGTGTCATAGGTGTGTCCTGGTGAACAATCTTCTAGCTCCTTTTACATTGTGTGTTTGATTAGTGTGTCTTAAATTCTTAATTGTTTCATTTACTGTTGCTTTTGGTTCATTTTTCTACAGCACTTCCTCTTCTTATTCTGTGCCTCAGACAGGAATCAAGGCGCACAACTAATTAGGGTAAAATCCCACTGCCAAGGCATATTCTATAATAGGCTTGCGTAGTTCAGCAGACATTTGACACTTACATCGAGCCGACAGACATTATAATTAGGTGAGTGAGTGTGATACAAGGAACTAACCTATACTGGGACCTGGCAGCAACTCTGTAACCACTTATTATCAAAGTCAAGTCATCTCTAGTAGGAAGTCCCCCTCCCCCCAAATAACTTTCACCTCCAGGAAAAGTTGACAAAATGGAAATAATTTTTACTTAGTGTTTACATTGTTGTCTTGAACAGATAAATTTCTACGTACTTACGCACGTACGGATGAATGTATGTATGTAGGAATGTATGTATGTATGCATGCATGCATGCATGTATGTATGTATGCATGCATGTATAATTGTATATATGTATGTATGTATGTATGTATGTATGTATTTGCAGAAACGAATCGAATAATAAAAAGACTAAAGAGTGAAAGCGAAAGGCTGGTCTTTATTTTAACCTAAAGAGGACAAAGATTATGACAACAGTTGGGGCAGACAATTTTGTGATAGACGGAGAGGAATTGGAGGTGGTTTCAAGCTTTACGTTTTTAGGATCTGTAATAGAAAAAGAGGGCAAGTGCGATACGGAAATAAAACGTAGGGTGGCGATAGGAAAAACTGCAATGAATGAATGGATTGGAAAAAATATGGAAGGATAGGCATGTGAGTACAGATACGAAAAAAGACTGGTGAGGGCTTTGATAATACCGACAGTACTAGGCCCTATACGGTTGTGAGACATGGACAATGACCAAGATAATGAAAAAAAGATTAACGCATTTGAGATGTGGATTTGGAGGAAGATGCAGAGAATATCTTGGAAAGAAAAAAGAACAAATGAGTGGGTGCGCACAGAAATTGGTATCGATATGGATGAGTCGTTACAACAAACAGTGCTAAGACGAAAGGTGGTTTTCTTTGGTCATGTTATGCGTTCAAATGGTTTGGAGAAAGATATAATGCCGGCATGCGGTGAGGGAAGGAGAAAACAAGGGCGACCAAGGAAAAGGTGGTTGGACGATGTTCAAGAAACAACAGGAATGAATCTGGAACAACTAAGAGAAGCGACATCAGAAAGAAAGCAATGGAGAAGGCTGGCCTTGTCGATCGCTAGAGTTCAACGAACTGACAGCACAAGGTGACAAGGTGATGTATGTATGCATGCATGCATGCATGTATGTATAAATAAATAGACAGGTAGTTCTTTGTGCACTTCAATTTATTCATAGAGTAGAATTTAACAAATTATAAACTTCTATTCGAAAACAAATTAATTGAAAATATATATATATAATAGAGTTAAAGATGTCATAAATGGCGCATTTTTGCTAATAACTGATAACTATTAATTTAACTGAATGTCTCTTAATTTGATTAAATGGTATGTTCATCCGCACCGACGACCATTCAAAACAAAGCATCAAGCTCGCGTCTGACGCTTTCGATTTTTTCCATTTCATCCGAAATCTTGGAGTCGTCCGTAGTTGCTGTTGAGTCTGTTGTTTCCGCGATCATAGCATTCTCTGCAAGCAAGAAAAGTCTCATTTAATCCAGACGAGAGCCTCGTCATCGTTCGCACGAGCGTTTTTTTTATAGGCCCTAAATGTTAACCTGTGTGGATTGGTCCATTAAAATATAACGAATGCAATACCAGATCTTGTAACAATATTATCTGCACTCATCTGTACTGTCATAGGCGTACGAGGCGGGGGTGCAGGGGAGGGGGTAAATGCCCCCCCCCAAATTCAGGCAAGTTCGGTGGTTTTTTCGGACAAAAAAGTCGCGGACGACAAAAAAAAAAGGTCGTCAAGTTTCGGGCAAGTCTCCTTTTTCGGGCAAAAAAGTCGCGGACGACTAAAAAAAATTTTAAAAAAGGTTGTCAAGTTTCGGGCAAATCTGGTTTTTCGGGCAAAAATAGTCGCGGACGACCAACTTTTTGGCCGGAAAATTTTTTCGGGCAGAAGTTCAATCTTTGCCTCCCCCCCACTTCTGAAACCTCCCGTACGCCTATGTGTACTGTAGTCCATGCCTCATAAAACGGTGAATCGAATGAGAAACGAAGAATTTCGATATTGCCGTGACATAGGATAGTTTTATCTCACAGATAAATACAGTAAATTTCTTTAAAAAATTATTCTGACAGATATGCAATAACAATGATGATGCTGGCGACGACGACAATGACGATGACGGTAACGATAATAATGATGACGATGATGACGACGACGACCATGACGACCACGACGACGATGACGATGAGGGTAATGGTGAAATTGGTGATGATCATGATGATGATGATGATGATGATGATGAAGATGATGATGATGATGATGATGATGACGACGACGACGACGACGACGACGATGATGATGATGATGATGATGATGATGATGATGATGATGATGATGATGATGATGATGATGATGATGATGATGATGGTAATGGTGAAATTGGTGATGATAATGATGATGATGATGAAGATTCGTCATTATATTGAGTTTCAGTCTATGAATCTAATCCGAACCTGCTGAACAGCTGTGTTGATCGGATTCAAGTAAGTAACCGGATCTGCAGCTACACTGAAAATCTCCGTCGATGTTCATACACTCTTGTTCACATCCACCGTTCAGTGTCTCGCACTCATTTATATCTATATTTCAACAGACAATAACTTTATCTGGCAAATAGGCCTGTGTATGTATGTAAGTGTGTATGTATGTATGTATGTATGTATGTATGTATGTATGTATGTATGTATGTATGTATGTATGTATGTATGTATGTATGTATGTATGTATGTATGTATGTATGTATGTATGTATGTATGTATGTATGTATGTATGTATGTATGTATGTATGTAAGTGTGTATGTATGTATGTATGTATGTATGTATGTATGTATGTATGTATGTATGTATGTATGTATTGTTAGATTCTGCTATATGTAGTAAGCTGTACTATATATATTTGATAGCAGCTCTAACCCGTGTAAAGGTCATGAGACCTATTTACTCCACATCATGTGAGATGGAGGAGTGGCTGTCTAAGGGACTTGATAAAGGCATAGTTCTGTGTGACAACGTCGGAATTGGGCTGTAGAAATTGTGGAGGCGAATTCGTGATCCAGTTGATCATTTTGGTGTTGAAAACGAATTCTCCTTTTGAAGACGTTTGCATATTCGAACCATGTCTGGTCCTGTCAGTCGTGTTCGGTGACGTGTTTCTTATGCCGTGCTGCGTTCGTGTATTACGATAACGACAGGGTCACGTATGTTAATCTTCTCTCCAATTCTTGTATTTTATCGTGTATGTTTTTGTTTCATTATCTCTATTACATTTTACGAAACTGTCTTTTTGACTTATTTAGCGAGAATCCATTTTCCCCTTAGAGTATTTAGAAGTTCGAACCATAGAGTCACGGGACTTCTAACAAATGGGGGCTCCCGTCCGGTCTGTATTTTAGTTGGGTCAAGGTTTTGTGCACTGAGAGGAGTGGATAACTCGTTGGAGTGCGTATTTAGAGTTTGATATCGAGTTTTGGTGATTGGGTGCGCTGAGAAAGTCATTGGACTGGTCACGCGTGTATGTAAGTGCATGGTGGATAGTTTTATATTTTTGAGGAGTTTCATGGTTTGACGTTGTCCAGAGACAATTGAACGCCAGCGTAGGAATTTGTGTGTCAATTTCGCGTGCGGTGTGCAAAATTCTGAAAGTATTGTAACATGGCTTCACCAGGAACTTCGATAGTGTCGGTGCCATTAACGTCGGACGATATTGTGGAAATGTCGGTAGACGATTTGAGAGTTGAAATGGATAAATTGGGTTTCGAATCTAAGGCGTTGTCGAAAATTCAAATGCAAAAGGTTCTATTGAAAACTGTATCTCCGTCCGTCTCTAAAGAAGAACAATTGAAAATCAAATCCAAATCTGTAGAATTAAAAGTAAGTAAGTAAGTAAGTATATTCTTTAATGTACCAGCTGCAAAACGCACTCTGGTTTACAGGCACAAAAACACGACATAAAAAAACAAATACAAGACAAATATGGCAGCCATCAGCGGCGCCCACTCATATAGCTCAAGCCTATTGATGGTAACGTCACGACAGAAGTCATCCTTAGGCAAAACACCGCTCGAGAAGCACAAGTCACCCCATCGTCAAACTCCTACGCGTTGGCTACACGGAGAGTTCAGCCGAAAGTTTCTCGTACCGATTCCCGATGATGGTAGTTTGACAGTATTTTCAGTGTCTACAGAGCCGAGAAACATTAGTGCGAAGAGCAGCGACGGGCAGCACAACGCTGGAAACGTGGCACTACTGCGGCATGGTTTTCGGTTGCTGGTATATAGTGAAATCCTTTCTTTTCCCATACACGTGCGCAATCGTTCGGCTATCGATAGCCTAATGATGAAACAATGATGACGAACCTGGAACCCCTTGATGTTCAGCATAATGGAATAGTCCAGATGCGAAACACGCATGGCATGTTGAACGTCAAAATTTATCATCAAGCCACCGTCCAAACGCTCACGACACAGATGAAGAAAAGTCAGAATCTCGACTCTCGACATCAGTAAACACTAGAAAATCCGAACGAAAAGAAGCGAGTTTCGTCCCGGACGTAAAAATCTGCCATAACAACAGAAAGGCACGGCGTCGGCCATTTTGGCCAACGACCATAGAGCTATTGAAGGAGTTGGAGGACAGGAAGGAACAGAGAGAGTATGAACTTAAAAAGATGGAGATGGAACGAGAAGTGGAACAAAACAAAGGAGGTTAGACGTGGAAGTGAAGAAGTTTGAAATAGAGGCGGAACAGAAGAAGGTGGCTATGGAATTGGAACAGAAGAAGGTGGCTATGGAATTGGAACAGAAGAAGGTGGCTATGGAATTGGAAGCGGAACAGAAGAAGGTGGCTATGGAATTGGAAGCGGAAATGAAACGAAGAGAGTATGAGGAAAGGAAATTACAAATAGAGAAGGATAGAGAAAGAGAGGTGGAACGAGAAAGAAGAGATGTGGAGGAGAAGAAAATGCGTTGGGATATGGAGGAAAGAGAGGCTCAGAGAAGGCATGAGTTAAATCTTAAAGATTTAAATGTAAGTGATACAAACGTCGAAGAAACAGTAAAAACCTCGAAATTTCATTTTCCAACAGCTTTGAAATTAATACCAAAGTTTGATGAAAGGAATATTGAGAATTTTCTGATTTCGTTTGAAAAGTCAGCGGAGATACATAATTTTCCAAAAGATAAATGGGCAAGTTTATTGTCTACTAAATTGCAAGGAAAAGCTAGTCAGGTTTTTGCAGATTTGTCAATTGAGGATTGTCAAGAATATGAGGTTTTGAAGAAAGCTGTTTTACTCGCTTATTCGAAAGTCCCTGAACACTACCGACAGAGGTTTCGTGCTTTGGTAAAAGGTGACCTTGAAACCTATAACAATTTTGCTTTTCGGCTGGGAATTCCATTTAATAGTTGGTTAAAAGGCGAGGAGGCGTTGGAAGATTTACCGAGATTATTATAGGTGATCAAAATTGAGCAATTCACTAAAAGTCTTCCGTCCGAGTTACATCGTTGGGTTATAGACCGTCGACCAAGAAGTCTCATGGAATGTGCTAAATTGGCGGATGAATTCACCGTGTTGTATAAAACGCAACGTGTGCAGACTTACGGAAGTCCGACCTTGGAGCGCCGTGGAAATTCGTTCGGTGGGCAAATTTTTGAAACAAGAAATGTTCAAAATTCAAAGTTTCATGGTTCAAATGGAAATGGAAAGAAGTCGTCTAAACGTGGGAGTGGCTCGAATAGTTTTTCGCCGTCGTTGAATTGTGCTTATTGTCATGGTACTCATCACATGTCGAATTGTTACAAGTTAAAGAACAAATGGGGTCAGAATCAGTCACAGTCCTATGGTCATAATGGAGGTCAGGGTGCGAATTCTTATGGACACTCATATCATACATACAATGAACCTGCTAGTATTCAGTTGGTGGATAATGGTTGTGTATGTGTGCGTACGGATGTTACAGATGTGGTGCATGAGTGTTCTAATGTATTGGATGATGTACATGATCAGTATGGAGCATTTTGTCACGTGGGTTTTGTTTGTGGTCCGAATCAATCGAAGCGTGCAGTGTCTTTCTTGAGAGATACGGCTTGTTTGCAATCAGTAATTTCGAAAGAAGTTTTGAATGATAATGAGTTTGCTGATACAGGTGAGACACGTTTGATTCAGGGTATATCTGGGCCGGCTTTTCGTGTACCGTTGGTTGAGGTGTGTATTGAGAGTGCTCTTGTGAATGGCGTGTGTTTGTTTGGATTGTTAGATAGCATACCTTCACATGTCGGAGTTTTATTAGGTAACGATCTTTGTGTCTGTGTGCCTAAAGCTGTTAATGTTGTGACGCGCGCTCAAACGCAGCGAAGAGTGAATGAGGTTCAGTCAAGCGTGGCGGAGGATAGTCTTGGTGTCGTCCTGCCGTCGCCAGTTAGTGTACGTGATGAGGTGTGTATGGAGATGAATTCTGTTGACGATACAATTGTAGACGATATACACGACATTCCAGATATAAATATACAAGAACATGCATTGTATACAGAGGGTGAAGTTATGGACGTGTCTGCTTTATATCTTGATGCTGATACGAATGATTCTGGTCATGGTATTGTTTCACGTACTCGTTTGATTGAGTTGCAACATGAAGACATAACATTGAAACAGATGTTTGACTCAGTTGTAAAGTTTGACGTTGAAGCGAATGATGTTGGATTTCATGTTGTAAATGGAGTGTTGATACGTAAATGGAAGGAAGAGAGTAGGCCTAAAGAGATGGGCATTACTCAGATCATTGTCCCTAGAGTATTACGGCTTACATTGTTAAAGGTTGCGCATAATATCCCACTCTCTGGTCATTTGGGAATGAAGAAGACTTATGATAGATTGTGTAGGCATTTCTATTGGCCTGGTGTACAGAAGGATGTTAAAGAATTCTGTAGAACTTGTAGTATTTGTCAACGATTGGGAAAGGGTGCAAGGTTGAACAAGGTTCCTTTAATTAGTCTACCTGTCATTGGTGTACCTTGGAGTCGTGTGGCGATTGACATTGTTGGTCCATTGAGCAAGTGTAAGGTCTCGGGTAACAGATTTATCTTGACAATGATGGATTTGGCTACACATTACCCTTTAGCTTATCCGTTAAGAAACCATACAGCTATGGATGTGGGAAAGTGTATGTTGCATGCGTTTGGTATGTTTGGGTTTCCAGACGAGATTCTGTCTGATTGTGGTTCTGAGTTCAATTCAGACTTAGAACAAGTTTTATTTCACGAGTTGCAGATAAAACACATAAATTGTTCTCCATTCAGGCCTCAGACAAATGGAAATTTAGAAAAATTTCATGGTTGTTTGAAAAATATGATCAAAGCAGCGCTTGATGATAGTGATGATGTGTTTCAGGCTGTGGATGGTTTGGAACATCCGATCGCGTATCTGAGTCGGAAGTTGCGTTCTTACGAGATTGGCTACTCGACTGTGGAGAAAGAGGCGTTGTCTCTTGTGGTTGCTGTCAAGGCGTTCAGCGTGTACTTTGGTTCGTCTACGGTGCTTGTGTACACAGACCAGAGTCCTCTCCAGTTTATAAATTCAATGCGGAATTCAAACCACAAATTGTTGCGATGGAGTCTTGAACTTCAGCTGTACTCCCTTGATATCCGACACAGGCCTGGGAAGTCAAATGTTCTTCCGGATTTGTTGAGTCGACCTGCCTTCGATTGAGTTGTTTTTGCGACGACGTTTTGGCGTTTGCGAGTTTGTGCGTCGTGAATTTGTGGCTAAGGCCGTTCTTTTAGTTTAGAGTTGTTTTTCGTTTTTGAGGTGTGATAGAATTGTTTCTGTGCTTGGTGATAACTTGTGACTTTGTTGAAACTTGTGAAATTTATGGTTGGAGTTTCTTGTTCAGTTTCTATGATAGTTTGAACATTTGGATAGTGCGTTTGGAGCTTTGTGGACTCATTGCCAATATGCATAGATTATTAGATGCATTTTGATATAGAGGAGTTCTGTTGTCGCATTGGATCGTTGTACAGTTGTGTCATGTTGTATTTCCGCGTAAGAGGCTTTTGTGAGAGCATATTGAGATGTTTTAGAAGAGCTGGTGTATAGGTTAGTTGCTTTAGGACTGCGGTATCGTATCCTAAAAGTTTGATTTCTGGATACCTGATTTGTAAAAGGCATTGATAGTTAACTAGTTAAGCTAGTAGGCTTATTTTTTGTGTGTACACTCGTGTCTAGGGGTTTGTTAGATTCTGCTATATGTAGTAAGCTGTACTATATATATTTGATAGCAGCTTTAACCCGTGTAAAGGTCATGAGACCTATTTACTCCACATCATGTGAGATGGAGGAGTGGCTGTCTAAGGGACTTGATAAAGGCATAGTTCTGTGTGACAACGTCGGAATTGGGCTGTAGAAATTGTGGAGGCGAATTCGTGATCCAGTTGATCATTTTGGTGTTGAAGACGAATTCTCCTTTTGAAGACGTTTGCATATTCGAACCATGTCTGGTCCTGTCAGTCGTGTTCGGGGACGTGTTTCTTATGCCGTGCTGCGTTCGTGTATTACGATAACGACAGGGTCACGTATGTTAATCTTCTCTCCAATTCTTGTATTTTATCGTGTGTGTTTTTGTTTCATTATATCTTTTACATTTTACGAAACTGTCTTTTTGACTTATTTAGCGAGAATCCATTTTCCCCTTAGAGTATTTAGAAGTTCGAACCATAGAGTCACGGGACTTCTAACAGTATGTATGTATGTATGTATGTATGTATGTATGTATGTATGTATGTATGTATGTATGTATGTATGTATGTATGTATGTATGTATGTATGTATGTATGTATGTATGTATGTATGTATGTATGTATGTATGTATGTATGTATGTATGTATGTATGTATGTATGTATGTATGTATGTATGTATGTATGTATGTATGTATGTATGTATGTATGTATGTATGTATGTATGTATGTATGTATGTATGTATGTATGTATGTATGTATGTATGTATGTATGTATGTATGTATGTATGTATGTATGTATGTATGTATGTATGTATGTATGTATGTATGTATGTATGTATGTATGTATGTATGTATGTATGTATGTATGTATGTATGTATGTATGTATGTATGTATGTATGTATGTATGTATGTATGTATGTATGTATGTATGTATGTATGTATGTATGTATGTATGTATGTATGTATGTATGTATGTATGTATGTATGTATGTATGTATGTATGTATGTATGTATGTATGTATGTATGTATGTATGTATGTATGTATGTATGTATGTATGTATGTATGTATGTATGTATGTATGTATGTATGTATGTATGTATGTATGTATGTATGTATGTATGTATGTATGTATGTATGTATGTATGTATGTATGTATGTATGTATGTATGTATGTATGTATGTATGTATGTATGTATGTATGTATGTATGTATGTATGTATGTATGTATGTATGTATGTATGTATGTATGTATGTATGTATGTATGTATGTATGTATGTATGTATGTATGTATGTATGTATGTATGTATGTATGTATGTATGTATGTATGTATGTATGTATGTATGTATGTATGTATGTATGTATGTATGTATGTATGTATGTATGTATGTATGTATGTATGTATGTATGTATGTATGTATGTATGTATGTATGTATGTATGTATGTATGTATGTATGTATGTATGTATGTATGTATGTATGTATGTATGTATGTATGTATGTATGTATGTATGTATGTATGTATGTATGTATGTATGTATGTATGTATGTATGTATGTATGTATGTATGTATGTATGTATGTATGTATGTATGTATGTATGTATGTATGTATGTATGTCTGTATGTATGTATGTATGTATGTATGTATGTATGTATGTATGTATGTATGTATGTATGTATGTATGTATGTATGTATGTATGTATGTATGTATGTATGTATGTATGTATGTATGTATGTATGTATGTATGTATGTATGTATGTATGTATGTATGTATGTATGTATGTATGTATGTATGTATGTATGTATGTATGTATGTATGTATGTATTTATTTATGTATTTATGTATTTATGTATTTATGTATTTATGTACTACGTATGTATGTATGTATGTAATGTAGGTACAGTATATATATTAACATAACATAACATTTTTTATTCGGCAACCAATTCATAACATGTTGTAATTACATCATGGTAATCATATAATATGTTGGCTACCCAGGAGACCCAAAAGGGACCGATGGTCCCGCGAGCCAGGGCCACCTGAGAGCGTTGAGGTAAACAAATGCAATACGGCCGAATGTGAAATGAAATAACACAATTTAAGTAAAACCTTAACCAGCATACCTGTATATATACATACATTATTATATATACATATATATACACATAATTATATGCATACTCACACGAAAAGTGAGTTAGAAAAATTAGAGTACAAAATATTTATTGATAAACAATTAAACACAGACACGAGTGCACACTCCGATAGACCTATTGAGCTGTTAACATTTCCCCAGAAAGTGTATTCTCCTTGTTGGATATAAAGACAAAACTCCCGTTTGAATAGATGAAAAGACGGCAGGGCCCGGATACTAAGAGGAATACTGTTCCAGGTTCTAGGTTCGATACATTTAATAGATGTAAGCCTAGTATTAGTACGGGCAAATGGAGTATAAAAAAGGTTAGCATATCTCAAGCAACGATCTTGAGCATCAGTAGGCCTATTAAGTTGAAAATAGTTTCTAAAAGTTACTGGTAATTGGTCATGAGTATAATAGCGGTACATAAATATCCCTATTTGCAAACGCCTTATCTGATCTGGATTTAGAATTTTTAAGCCTAAGAATTCTGCTTTTGTGTGGCCTCCATAAGGAATTTTAGCCACAAATCGTATAGCTCGTTTCTGGAGGACAACGAGTTTAGCTAGATTTGACTTATATGCAGAGGCCCATACTATATTACGTTAAGATAAGTATGGATGTATGAGTGTATAGTAGAATGAAGTTCTGATCTGTGGTCAGAGGATTCTGGATATGCGAGTATGTTCATATATTATATAATATATGTGTGAATATGAATATTATTATACACATGCATTATATTCCTCTTCTGTTTCCCCACATATTGTTTTGCCTCATGTTCTCAAACTTTTTTTTATCAAAGTACACTCTTCGCATATTTTAGGAAGTGCAGACTAATGTAATTGTTAAACATGATTTAAATGCAGATTCAAAAGTTCATGTATTGATCTAAATGTGAAGTATTACAAATATTATTGTTGCTACTGGCTTGGTAAACTTTTCTACCTAGGCTACTTGATATTAGGGAAGTGATCTGCCTGGTAGTGGAGTATAATATTAGTAAAGTTTCTATAGACTTAGAGATAATAGTTTGAGACTAAGAAACTGAATACTCACCTTTGCAGTTGAATCCATCTGACATCAGTTCATAACCCGATCTGCATCTACACTGAAAACCTCCGTCGATGTTCGTACACTCGTGTTCACATCCACCGTTCAGTGTCTCGCACTCATTTATATCTACATTTCAACAGACAATATAACTTTATGGCAAATGAGCCTGCATGCATGCATGTATGCATTTACTATGTATGTATGTATGCGTGTATGTATGTATGTATGTATGTATGTATGTATGTGTGTGTGTGTGTATGTATGTATGTATGTATGTATGTATGTATGTATGTATGTATGTATGTATGTATGTACTATGTATGTAAATATGTATGTATGTAATGTAGGTACAGTATATATATATATATTATATATATATATATATTCATATATTATATACTAGCTGGGGTACCCGGCGTTGCCCGGAAAATTTAGGATTCGACCCGCTCCGGCCACAACCCCAGCACACCCCTCCTCCATGATCCATCCCCTCCCCCACCCCCTCCTCACACCTTCCCCACCGCCTCCAACCACGCACCCCTTACTACACCCCCTCCCCCAAACCCTCCCCTACTCCCTCCCCCACCCACTCCCGACAACACCCCTCATTCCACCCCCTCCTCCACCCCTCTCACCACTCCCTCCCTACCCACTCCCTCCCCACCCACTTCCTCTCCACCCCCTCCTCCCACCCCTTCCTCACCCTTTCCTCCCAC
>OX243826.1:22839358-22946858 GCA_945859605.1 Lumbricus rubellus | reverse complement strand
TATATGCGAACGGGTCTCTTACGTTTAATAATAATAATAACATTTAGACTATGTACAGTAACTGTATAACGAAATGCCTTCAAACGCACTGCGCTGTACTGTGTAGGCCTACATGTAGGCCTAGCCTACAAGTTACGCAATTCAAACAATTCACAAGATGCAAATCACAAAAGACATAATTCACTAAGTTGCAGCCATGCAAGGCGTATGCTCTATGAACTTTAGCTGACACCATGGGCGCCCGCACATAGAGACAAGAGGGGGCACTTAGGCTACCCCATGGAAAGTTGATTTTCACATTTTCGACTGTTTTTCGCAAATGTTACTAACGATAGGCCTACACAGAGTAACAATGAGAAATTTGCATTTCGTATACTCTGTGAAAACATACTCATTCTTAATATTCTGCTTTGAATTTTCTATCTCCAGCTTAAAAAATTAAACCATCTTAAAAAATTAAACCATAGCCATTGTGTTTGCCCTCTGCTGCAAACATTTGTGCGGGCGCCCATGGCTGACACCTAAGAAATGAAGGGAGAGATAAACCTATGAGACCTATACGGTTTCTAACCGCATACATGTATACCGTAGGCTTAGTGCTTCAAGCCAGAGTGTTATCCATTTTACTAACCCCTCCCATTAGCACATGTTTACCACAGTGAATGAATAAAACTGGACGCACCATCGCAACTCTTTCCGTTCGATGCAAGTTTATATCCAGTCTTGCAACTGCAAATGTAGCTTCCCACTGTGTTGTGACATGTCTGTTGACATTGGTGAATTCCATCAGTGCATTCATTGGCATCTAAAACAAACCACGCAGGACAAATTCTTAAGAAATTGAACCATTCATTCATTCATTCGAGTGTTTTTGCAGCACCTCTTCAATGAAACTACTCAGGCAGAGGTGTCCTGAGTCACTCCCGACGCCAGCAGAGCCATAAAGAACAGTTAAGTGCTTATATAGTGTGCCAGAGGATTACCCATAGAGAACAGATACAGAACACTATTGACAAGAGTAATACTATGTCACAAATTAAGACCTAGTTCAAATGCTTGTTCATTAATTTGGTTTAAAGGAATATTTAGTTCTGCTTTAAATAAATAAATGGGAATCGTCAATACCTGAACAAGTCCTTTTGTCCGGATTGAGTGCGTAACCTTCTCTGCATTTGCATTGATATCCGCCTGGTGTATTAGCGCAGCCATGTTGGCACTGATGTTTATTCAAAGCACATTCGTCGTTGTCTAAATTGAAGACTATGAATTAGATGGTTTAGATTAATTAAAACTGACCAATAACGCGACTCTGATTCAGGTTTTGAACATGTATGATTAACGATTATTAGTAATAAAATTTAAAACGGGCGCACTGTACAATTATCATTAACGCATAGACTCCATAGAGCCTATAGCCTAAACCTTTTCTAGGTCTGATGAAATATTTCCAGAGACAATAAAAAATTCCAATCAATTGCTTTTAAATTCCATCTAAGCTGCTAGGCCTATGTGTAAAGATCCCTTCTCGTTTTACTTTCAAATCTATTTCCAATAATTGAAACATGTAGGGCCCTTCCATTAATTTCATTTAACATTCATTTAACATCTGTGAAAATTCTAAATTCGAAAACAGTGGTGCTTTGCATTCATGAGTCTATTATAAGTGCTTGATTTTTCCTAATCTAATAGACTAGACTAGTTTGACTAAAATAAAATGAATTGCGAAATTTTTAATTTTTAACACGATACCGTCTACCGTCATGGGCGGAGTTTATCAGGGGCTAGGGGGGGGCTAAGCCCCTCCAAGAAGGCCCATATTCAATCTTTTTACCATGAAAATGGTATCCTTTTTCGAGGTTAGCCCTCCCAATAAGGCCCAGACTCGGGGTTAGCCCCTCCAAGAATGGAAACCAAACTCCGCCCATGTCTACCGTCCTTCATCCCGACTTTCTTCGGCCAGGATGACATGATGTGGTAATCAATTTTACTTTCTAATTAGAAGTTGTGGGTCTACTAAATCAATTAGTAAATCAAAATAATATTAACAGCAGACCAGTGCAGGTATTAGGAGCTGTGCATATGAATCCCGTGCCGCATGGTTTTGTGCAGACTGCTGTAACATATGAAAAACACAAACACGTGCAACAAAGTGTTAGCCAACATTAAAGTTTTGATAAATGCCAAAGGGGAACATTTCTTTAAGCCACGCGTTGGCATGTGATGATGCAAAAAGAACGAACAGTTCGGCGATTTTAAAAGAATCAATAATATTCATGAGCTGAAACACGAGAGAAGATCACTAAAACAGACTCGTCTACAGCTGCAAACATCTGTGTTTAAAAAGGTAGTGAAACAGTCAAGACACATGGAGGTCTTGAACTGAAGAACTATGTTAGCTCCTATTGTGAACAGGAGCATTTTCATTAGACTTTAAATGACTTTGTTATTTTCTTTGGAAAAAAATAAATGTATGTGTGTTATAATGAAAAAAAAAATAATAATAAATAAATAAATAATAATAACAATAACAATAACAATAACAATAACAATAGTAGTAGTAATAATAATAATAATACCAAGAAGAAGAAGAAGAAAAAAATAACAAGAAGAACAAGAAGAACAAGAGCAAGAACAAGAACAAGAAGAACAAGAAGACCAAGAACATGAACAAGAAGAGCAAGAAGAACAAGAGGAACAAGAGTCCCCTAAAGTAGCCCTGAGGCAGCCACAGCCATGGGTATGAAGTGTCAGCGAATTCATTTTCTTAGCCTCGGCATTTGGTGACCAATCCTAACCCTCGCCGTCTCTTCTTCCCACCGACATTGAACTGTTACGGTCAGCATACTCATCATAGCTGAGTAGTCCACGTGTATAATTGTATATAGGGGGCGACAGTTTTATTTAACCGCGCTGAGGTTGGGAGCGCCTCTGAGTAGCCCCTTGAGTGTTTATAGGTTATAATATACACCGTGTCTCAATAAAAAAAGGTGCAAAATTGTTTTTGTCAGAACTTCGTCAAATTTCCACCAATCTTAATAACTTTTGGCAGGTAGATGGCAAATTGGCTGAAATTTTATGCTATATATAAATTTTCCATCTCACCTGACTCATATCTCCGCACTACCTTTTTAAACACAGATGTAGCAATTTTTCATATAACGCTTCAATTTTATTACTTGCAACAAACTTTCTGACGACTGAATTAGCCGCAGTAAAGTAAAGGTAAAGATCCGGTCGCTCAGGGAAATCAGAACCGCTAACAAACTGAATAGGCTAGCCTACTCGCCTCTGCAGTTGAATCCGCCTGGCATCAGTGCATAACCTGAATTGCAGCCACACGTGAAACTTCCAACGGTATTGATGCACCTATGCTCGCAAAGTTTCGACTGAGACGGTGACCGGCACTCATCTATATCTACAAGATAAACACACACACACAAAAAACACAATTTAAAACCAAAATTAAGGTCGGCTAAGAAATATCACGATAACGACCGGGTTTTTCTTACGTGTAATAATAATAATAATAATAATAATAATAATAATAATAAAAAAAAATAAAATAAAAAAAAAAATAATAAAAAATAAATAATAATAATAATAATAATAATAATAATAATAATAATAATAATAATAATAATAATAATAATGATAGCATCTTTTCTTTAACGAAACGCCTGCAAGCGCATTGCGCTGTAGGCTAATGTAGGCCTTCATGTTAATATGCTATTCAAACAATTCACAAGAACGCAAGTCACAGAAGACATAAATCACAGATTCAGCCATGCAAAGGCTTTGCTCTATGAACTTTAGCTGCCACTTAAGAAATGAAGGAAGAGCCAAACCCAGGATCCCTACGGGCTTTGAACTGCGTAGTACCATAAACACCTAAAGCCAAAGTGTATCAATAATTATTATACTCCAGGCCGTAGTCAGGATTTGATTTCGGGGGGTGTTTCTTCAGGGGAGAATTTCTGACGACCTTTTTTTAGTCGTCAAAATTTCTGACGACCTTTTTCTTAGTCGTCGGAAACAGCTTACTTACAATTTTCGCCTAATTTCATTTTTTTCATTATGTGCTAGTGAATGCATTCTATTATTTTTTTACATTTTTCATTTGGGTGGGGGGGGTGTGTTAATGGTTTTATTTCATGGTTTTTACATCATGTGCTAGTAAATGCGTTAGGCCTATATTATTACTTATATTTTCCATTTTGGGGGTGTTCAAACTTGATTATACTAGCTAACCCCTTCCTTGGAGCACACCCATCACAGTGAATGAATTAAACTGGACGCACCATCGCAACTCTTTCCGTTCGATGCAAGTTTATATCCAGTCTTGCAACTGCATATGTAGCTTCCCACTGTGTTGTGACATGTCTGCTGACAATGATGAGTTCTATCGGTACATTCATTGGCCTCTAAATAAACACACAGGACAAATAATATTGCAAAAGAGATTGATATATTAAAATAATAATTATTCCTTCATTCATTCAGGTAATTTTTATAGCCTAGCACCTCTTCAAGGTAACTACTTCTGCAGTGGTGCTCCCGACTCCACACGGCCAAAACGTGCTTATAGAATGTGCCAGAGAGTATAACATAATAGATTATAAAATTATAGAGTACAGATACAGAACACTATTAAGAGCTTAATAAAAAAAATAGGCCACGAATTAAGATCTAGTTGAAATGCTGATTCGTTAATTTACTTTTTAAAATGGAAATACTCAATTATGCTTTGATCAAAGAAATTGGGAATCGTCGTCACCTGAACAAGTCCTCTTGTCCCGATTGAGAGTGTAGCCGGCTCTGCATCTGCATTCAAATCTGCCTGGTGTGTTAACGCATTGATGTTGGCATTGATGTTGGTTCAACGCGCATTCGTTGATGTCTAAATTGAACACTGCATGATATGAGATAGAAAATTAGATGGCTTAGATTAATAACAACTTACCATTAACGCTAGTCTACTTGCAGCTTTTGAACGTTCAGGATTTATTACTTTGCTAGTAACAAGATTTAAAACTCATGCACTGTAGGGACACAAAGGCCTACTTAATAAAATATCTTCAGGAATAAAAAAATGCAATCAATAATATTGCTATAAATTCTAAGCCTCTGTAAAGAAAACTTCTTGTTCTTTTCTATAAGGCCTGCCTTCACTTAAAGAGCCTACAGTAACTATTTCCGTTAATCGCATTTGTAAGATGTCCGTTTGCCATATGTTACTATTCTAAAACTCGTTAACAGTGGTGCTTTTCAATTCATTCAGCTATTAATTGCTTTTAATGGTCTTTAATCTAATAGCGTTTGCTTAAATATTTTTAAATATGCAAGTTATGACACTATTTGAACATTCCTAGCACATGATGACATCGTGCATTGTATGCAATTGTGTATAAACCTATTCGAAAACAAATATCATCTACTGTTCTACATCTCGCTCTTGATCGGTCAGAATAAAATAATTATAAGATTGTCAATTTCACTCTCTAATAATAATTAGGCGTTGAATGTTTACTAAATTTGATTAATAACAACGACAGACAGACCAGTGCAGATATTAGGAGCTGTGCATTTGAATCCCGCGCTGCATCCTCTCATACAGATTGCTGTAACACACGAAAAACACAAACACGGGCAACAAAATGTTAGTCAATATTTAGAAATACACTAAAGGTGAGAAATTTTTTAAAGTTTAAGCCACGGTATTGAAAATTGGCATGTGAAACGAAAACACTGGTGACGACCAGGTAAAAAAAAAACTCATCTACAACATTCCATGTAGTACTGCCTTCGAAAGAACTAGACCTTTGCTTAATTTTAAAAGAAGCAGTTTTGGTTATACGACACTATGCGATAACAGCTATCCATAACGTCGCCCTCCTCTTTTATCCATGCTTGGGAGAGGCACCGTCAGAATACGAACTGTGGCGGGCGCTTCGAAAGCATCTTAGTTACTGCAGTATTTTTTGCGCCGATGAATGCTTAAGACTAAAATGAGACATTGAACTTGCTGCGACGACGACGATGGATGATGATGATGTGCCACGGTGGTAGTAGTGGTAGTGGTGGTAGTGGTGGTGGTGGTGGTGGATATGTGGTGGTGGTGTTTGTGGCGATATTGGTGGTGTGTTTGTGGTGATAGTGGTGGTGTTTGTGGTGATAGTGGTGGTTGTGTTGATGGCAGTGGTGGCGGTGGTGGTAGTGTTGGTGGTGATGGTGGTGGTGGATATGGTGGCGGATGCGGCGGCGGCGGTGGTGGTGGTGATGGTGGTTGTGATGATGGTGGTGTTGGTGTTAATGACAATGCTGACGCTGTCGATGACACCTGGTCTTGCAATCGAATATTGAGACAGAGCACGTACGGATGTGACAATATGGGTACGGAGTCCATCCAAGCTTGCATCTGTACTTGATTTCTGAAACCGCTTTCGTCACTGGGTGGTACGTGCAATAGCTGAGCGAGAACAGCAATACAAATTTGCATTTACAGAAGAGAAAGAACTGACTTAGGAATTATTTAGGAGATTTATTCAAATTGTTGCTGCATTGACTGCTCAATCAGTTAAGTCTAGTGACAACAATATAATTAAAATCAACGAACGAACCGAGGTTTAGTGTTCAAACATGACTTTGGATGCACATGACGGTTGCTGAAATGCCTTGTGTATGCAATCTGTAAATTTGTAAAGTGCAGCTCACAATGCAAATTTGCAAAACAATAAGAGGAGCTCCAATTGAGAAAGACCCAGAGAAAAGAAAGTAGTTTTGAGACAGACAGCCGAATGATGTGCTTCGGATGCCAACTAATATCAAAGAACATGGCGAAAACCGATTAAAAAGTGCAGGACCAATTAAAGCAAACGCTCGATTTTTGACCAAGCAGTCCTTGCTCGCGGGACAAGGAAAACCTGACCACCACATCAGCGCAGTTAACTAAGAGAGGAGGCTGAAGTCAGCAGGCGGATTAGACCACGAAGATATTTGGGCGCCAGGTCAGAGTAAGACCGGTCAATTTAATTAAAAACACTGAGCCGAATTCGCGCAAGGAGGGAGCTCATGAAGGTAATCAAACATGAAAGAAATATTATGAGGGACGAGCGAGGAGGTCGGGCTATTAGTTTGGCAGCTGCAATTAGAAGGACCCGGAGGGGTTCAGGCAAACTTTTGGAATGCCGATCAATTATCATACCATCATGAATTGATTTTACTCAGGCTATTCGATTGTTAATTTCAAGTATAAACTGGTTGTAGTTCAACACTGATATTAGTCTATATATTTATAGGCCTATTAGTTTAAAAGGCATATACCATGAACTTGAATGTGTAATTACCCAGTCCGACCCATAAATATTACCTGTCCCCGGGCTTTTGACATTGCCTTAGCGTATGCCTATATAATAATAATAGGTTTAGGCTACTCACTAATCAGACCAGCATCGTTTTCCTGCCCACCATCCTCTGCATGTAGTTCCTCCCCTATGAACGTTGCATGGACTCTGCATTGTTATCATTTTGTACTGGATATATGTCTCGTCATTTCTGAAACAACACAGATAATTCACCATAAAAATAGAGCTTTGACACCATAATAATAATTATGCCTTAGTAGCCTACTACCGGTACATATCCCGAAGTGAACTTGGTTTCTTAACAAATTAATAATTATTATAGGCCGACAATAGCAGGCTGTGGGATAATTATTATTGTGGTAAAAGCAAACTATAATTTGTTCTTACTCTCCCGGGCTTCAGACGCAGTGGCGGCGCCATGATTTCAGTGAGGGGGGGTGAACTCCGGAAAAATCCATTTTTATCCGCCACAATTTCTGACGACCTTTCTTTAGTCATCCAGTCGAAATCTTGGGGGAAAAATCATTTTTACCGCCAAAATTTCTGATGACCTGTTTTTTTAGTCATCAGCTTCAGTTTTTTTCATCCACTGTTTCTCTCACATCCATGTGTTGCGTCGACGGTCACGCAAATTGCTGTCCTTACTTAGGTTAGTTACCAAATGATCATCGCTAACTTTAAGATGGCATTAAGTTACTATACAATTATAGGGCTTACTCTTTTTGGATTTATAAAGTGCCTCTAGGCTCTCGCAGTATAATCTGATCAGAGGCGTTCAATTGCCATTGTTCTATAATTAACTATGGAAATCCACACAACCCTTTTTGTCCTAAACTTAAGATGATTGCACGTTTAAAATCCCCTGAAAGCATAAAGCGTTAACAGCAAGGATTGTATTACCGTACCTCGCTGAATAGCTCAAGGAGTTTAACGAAATCGCAGCTAAAGCCACAAGCAGAAACCACAATGACACCATATCCAAAACGATCCTTACGCTCGTTGGAATCTACAACTTAAACCAAACGAACATTTCTGACGTTGTATGATTCAACCAAGAGAATTTATAGCCTAGTAAAAAGGTTGATCTTTGACTAAAGACTTTCGCTTATGCAAATGATGACGGCTTGTAGCCTACGAAATATAAATTTGACAGTAAATCATTCTCGGAAAGCTGAAGTAGCAGGAATATGAATTTGGCATCAAATCATTCTCGGTGGGCTGTCGTAAAATATAAATTTAGCAGTACTATAGGCCCTAAATCGTTCTCGATTAGACAAGTACCGTAGTAAGCTTATAAATCAATAACTTAAAGTCGAGCCGCGTCACAGAAATCAGACAAAATCTCATTCGATAGACCACACACACGCCCGCAGTGCGCACAAACTATTCAGAGCTCAGTAGATTTATTTGTCGTGCAGTTTCAAGTATAGGCCAATTCACCAGAAAATTTATGGGCTCGTATAACAGTTCTCTTAGGCTACCGTACTCACGCATATGCCTAACAAATTTGATTTAATCGAAAATATATGGCAATCGGCCTATCGGCAATTCCATATAGGCCTAAGAGCCCTATGTTATTTTTATTATCTACTAGCTGTACCCGGCCACGCGTTGCTGTGGCAGAAAAGACTCTCCCCTCCCCTCCTCCTCTCCTCTCCTCCCCTCCCCCTCCCCCTCCCCCTCTCCTCCCCCTCTCCCTCCCTCACCCCCTCCCCCTCCCCCTCCCTCCGCTCCTTTCCTCCCTGAACCAAGAAGGCCGCAAAATAATTATGCGAATCGCTTATGACGTCACGGCGCGCAACCTCATTCATGTTTCGTCTTCATGGTCGCAGTCACTGTCAAGGCGTTTGTGAATCTGGCAACGTGCGGTTTTGAATTTGCAAATGGCGGTCGAGCGGAATGCAAACTTCACTTTTTGTGGAAAATATTGCGTCTTTTCGGAAAAAAATAGAAATGGACACTCTCAGATAGGAATGGAAGGTTTTTGTGAAATTTTAAAAACAATCTGTGCGGTACGTTTCGAGAACACTTTACACAAACTATTGGAAAGTTTCATTTTTATATATATATAGATATAGTTCTACCTGATATGATTTCACGGCTATATAGGCCTACTGTCATTGAATAGATCCGATTATCACGCTGATAATATCCTACGACCTATTATCGAGTACGATAACAGATTCCTCTTCTCCCATATCTCGAATGAAAAAATAGATCGCATAACGTCTACAGCTCCAGCCTATTTCCTGTACTGCACTGCTGATTGTTTATAAACCTAATTTTGGGCTAAGATTCAGCAGACGAACGGCTTTCCGATTGACTGATTGATCAATAATAATTATCGTCGTCTGATCGATTTTTCAAGCTCATCGATCACATTTATTTAACGACGCCGCCTGTCAAAGATAATTGGTGTCATTTCTTTTGAAGACTGTCAGACGCTATCTAAAGCATGCACGCAGGCAACGATATTTACGACTAGCATATACACTGTGCCCCATTAAAAAAAACACCAAATGATGGGAGTGTACATTCCCTGTATTAATACGAGCTCGAATGCTTTTTGTGAAACTCGATATGGGCTTGTTGATCGACTCCTCCGGCAACTGATCCCACATTACCAGCAAGACTTCCTTCAGCCATCCGATGTTCTCCAAGTTGGGATGAAATGTCTAGCAGAGCTCCACATAAGTGATAATCAAGAGGGTTAAGGTATATTGAGTTTGTTGGTCATTCATGTTTGTGAAAAAAATCTGCAGTTGATGGCAATAAGGTAGCATCATCATAACTAACCTTGCCGTGTGAGCAAGCAGGAAGACAGTGGTCGTTTGGTCTGACGGAAAAAAGCGCGATGTTCACAAAAATTCGCTTGGTAGTCGCTAAGGTAAAGTTAAATCTGCTGGCGTGTGTTACGACTGCAAGGGAAGACTGCACTTCATCCCATTCAGTAGGCTAGATGTCAAACTTACCGTTGAACTCTGTTACCCAGACTCATTGAGGACTGCAGGTATGTTCCAACATTTGGTTTTATTTTCCAGCAGGACGGTGCGCCTGCTTGCTCGCACGGCAGGGTTGACTATTAGGGTGGAGTGAAAAAACCAAAAATTGGAATTCCGAAAAGTAATGGCAACCAAAAGTTGCCCAATGACATGGGGTCAAAAAATGTGTAAAAAGTTTTTAAAAATATTAATGTCTTCAGCCCCCATAAGTGGGCCAAAGTTCCTAAAAATTGCATTTTTTAAAGAAAATTGCCGGTTTTATCATGAAATATTCTTAGTGCAAAATAACTAACTGCTATTCAATACACCGTTGGAAAGAGCTCTTAAAACTGAACAAAATGGTGTCTTCATTTACAGAATAGTCCCATATTTGTAGACGATATTAATTTTTTAACCATACCCCCTCTTCGCGACATGTCACGAAACCTAAAACAGTAAAACACTAATAACTTTTTTATCCTTTGAGGTATTTCAATGCGTAATATGTCATTCGATTCTGTTTAGGACCCTCTTTCTAATGGTGTATTGTAAGGTGAGATTGCATATTGTTTGTCTGATATTATTGGGATGGTATCTAATATGCACCTTGACTGAAAGCACTTCCAAAGACTTTCATGGAAATCGTATTGCCGTCACAGTAGGGCAAAGTCACAAATGTCAGAATTTGTCTCATATACTGGCATGCATCATTGACCATCAGCAAGTAATCATGCTCTTTTAAAATTTATCCGATCCACTGTGTCTTAGAGGGACAGTAGTGCGTTACAGTCCTATAGTTAATTTTGATTTCAAATATCAGTTTCAGTTCTCGCGATCTTAATGGCGTCCGGACAGACTCATCTCTGTTGTCTGCACCTCAGCTACGGCTGCAATAGCTTCATTCACACTTTTAAGACACCTTTCAAAAATACTCTAACCTGGACATTAAAACTGTCAAACTATCGAGCCTGACCGGTAACATGAAATTGGAGCTGTTCTGTCCTTTGGCTGTGTTGGAACAGATTGTTGGAACAGCAACCCTCCAGGTATGAAAGTCAATTAATTCTACATTATCTGTTGAGTTAAGATTCTGAGGCAGAACATGGAAGCACTGCACAGACAACTTTCTATCTTGTTTTCAGCTATTGACATTCTCCTCAGACCAAGTTCTTTCATAGGAGTAGCCTATACACCGTATTGGGATGATATCTATTATGCACCCTGAGGTCCCTGACTGAAAGCACTTGCAAAGACAGACTCATCTCCGTTGTCTGCACCTCAGTCACTCTAAGACACAGTGGTTATAAACAATTTTAAGCGAACATGATTGTTTGCTGATAATCAATTATGCATGCCAGTATGTGAGACTGTCTGGCATTTTGTGACATTACCCTACTGCGACGGCAATACGACTTCCTTGAAAGTTTTTGGCATTGCTTTCAGTGAGGGTGCATATTAGATGCCACCCCACTAGCCTGTACGCGGTATATTAGGCTAATAGAGTGACTGTAGTATTTGGAAGTGCTTTCAGTCAGGGTGCATAATAGATATCATCCCAATGCGGTGTATAGGCTACTCCTATGAAAGAACTTGGTCTGAGGAGAATGTCAATAGCTGAAAACAAGATAGAAAGTTGTCTGTGCAGTGCTTCCATGTTCTGCCTCAGAATCTTAACTCAACAGATAATGTAGAATTAATTGACTTTCATACCTGGAGGGTTGCTGTTCCAACAATCTGTTCTAACACAGCCAAAAGACAGAATAGCTCCAATTTCATATTACCGGTCAGGCTCGATAGTTTGACAGTTTCAATGTCCAGATTAGAGTATTTTTGAAAGGTGTCTTAAAAGTGTGAATGAAGCTATTGCAGCCGTAGCTAAGGTGCAGACAACGAAGATGAGTCTGTCCGGACGCCTATAAGATCGCGAGAACTGAAACTGATATTTGAAATCAAAATTAACTATAGGACTGTAACGCACTACTGTCCCTCTAAGACACAGTGGATCGGATAAATTTTAAAAGAGCATGATTACTTGCTGATGGTCAATGATGCATGCCAGTATATGAGACAAATTCTGACATTTGTGACTTTGCCCTACTGGGACGGCAATACGATTTCCATGAAAGTCTTTGGAAGTGCTTTCAGTCAAGGTGCATATTAGATACCATCCCAATAATATCAGACAAACAATATGCAATCTCACCTTACAATACACCAATGGAAAGAGGGTCCTAAACAGAATCGAATGACATATTACGCATTGAAATATCTCAAAGGATAAAAAGTTATTAGTGTTTTACTGTTTTAGGTTTCGCGACATGTCGCGAAGAGGGGGTATGGTAAAAAAATTAATATCTTCTACAAATATGGGACTATTCTGTAAATGAATACACCATTTTGTTCCGTTTTAAGAGCTCTTTCCAACGGTGTATTGAATGGCAGTTAGTTATTTTGCACTAAGAATATTTCATGATAAAACCGGCAATTTTCTTTAAAAAATGCAATTTTTTGGAACTTTTGCCCACTTATGGGGGCTGAAGACATTAATATTTTTAAAAACTTTTTACACATTTTTTGACCCCATGTCATTGGGCAACTTTTGGTTGCCATTACTTTTCGGAATTCCAATTTTCGGTTTTTTCACTCCACCCTATTGACTATGATGATGCCATCTTATTGCCATCAACTGCAGTAAATTTATTGGCACAGGTGAATGACCATCAAACTCGCCAGACCTTAACTCTTTTGTTTATTACGACTGGGAACCTATGCTGGAACGATGCAAGACATTTCATTCCAAGTTGGAGAACATTGGCTAACTGAAGGAAGTCTTTCTGCTAATGTGGGATCAGTTGCCGTAGGACTCGATCAACAAGGCCATACTGAGCTTCAAAAAAATAATTTGATCTCGTATTAAAGCAGGGAATGTACACTCCCATCATACTTTACAATAAACTGTAAAACGGATTCCTGAGGTGGCAGTGAAAGGTGATATTATTTGACATTGAAATCAACAAATGACGTAAATTTTTCCGCGGAAATTCGAAAAAAAGGAATTGAAAGTTTAAACAGCTGTAACTTTTGCAAACATGAAAATTTTAAAGTGAAACTTTCAGGGATTGTTGGAAATTCATTCCCCTACAAATTGGAAAATTTTCGTAGAAAAATGTCAATGGGTTGCGAAGATATTGCATTTTATCTGGTGGGGTATTTTGTTTTGAGCCACCCTGTATGTCTGCATGTCTGCATGTCTGCATGTCTGCATGTCTGCATGTATGCATGTATGTATGTAAGTATGTATGTATGTATGTATGTATGTATGTATGTATGTATGTATGTATGTATGTATGTATGTATGTATGTATGTATGTTTTTATGTATGTATATATGTATGTATTTATGTATGTATGTATGTATGTATGTATGTATGTATGTATGTATGTATGTATGTATGTATGTATGTATGTATGTATGTATGTATGTATGTATGTATGTATGTATGTATGTATGTATGTATGTATGTATGTATGTATGTATGTATGTATGTATGTATGTATGTATGTATGTATGTATGTATGTATGTATGTATGTATGTATGTATGTATGTATGTATGTATGTATGTATGTATGTATGTATGTATGTATGTATGTATGTATGTAAGCTGTTTTTCCACTTAGATAAATAGATCTATGTATGCATACTTGAATCGATGGATATTATCGTGGACGGTGGCTAATACTACGCTTCTTGTTGAGCCACAAAAATAAATTCTTAATATTGGACACTCCATAGAAACTCAAGAAATTTTGGTTGTTAATCGTTGAAACCGCATGATTTAGACTTTAATGGTGTCTCTCACTGACTATATGAATGGCAACTTTAAGTTATCATCTATTAGTCAGTAATAGTGTGACGCAACGCCGGAAATCCTCAGCAGCCACGAAAAGCTGTTTCAGGCTTACAGGAATGTCTATAATTATGGACATGAAGTCTTCAGAGATGCAGTAAAATTGTTATCGTTCTGTATAGCAGTGTATTGTGTTGTATAATACCTCTAACTTCATTTACCACATTCGGTGACATGCCAGTGGTTTTTCGCCTGGATAATTTAGGCTATATTTTTAATCAAATTCTTTTACGTCCGGTGCGAAATAAATAGTTACGTAACACTTTCTCTTTGTGCCCTTCAATTTATTCTCAATGTAAAATTAAGCAATTTATAAAGTCTTCTATTCAAAAACAGATTAATTAACAGTACATTTAATTACAGTTTCAGATGTCATCCATCCGTTGGCGATTTGACGCTAATAATTGACAAAATAGGTTTATTAATTATACTGAATGTCTCTTAATTTGATTAAATCTTTATTCATCCACATTGACGACCACTCAGAACAGAGCAACAAGTTCGAGTCTGATGTTTTCGATTTCTTCCATATAATCCGAAATCCCGGTATCGTCCGTCGTCTGTAGCCTACAGTCGTTTAAGTGGTAGAAATTTTCTCTGCAAGAAATAAAAGTCATCGTAAGTAGGCCTACTATTATAATCATATTGCATGTAGAAAAACTAGACAATTTTTTATCTCTACGCTTAGATCTAAAGCGCCTACTTAAGGAATTTTAAAAGCATAACTTAGACAATGCTTTTTTAAACTGGAATGAATCTATCATTACGGATGAAAGAATATAATTAAAAATATTGTGGTTGCTACTTGATTAAGCTTATAATTTTACCTAGGCTGACTGATCTTAAGAAGAAAAAGCTGCCTGGCAGCGGAGTGTTATTACCCTTTAGAGATAAGCGATTGACACAAGAATAATACTCACCTTAAGTTTGCATTTGAATCCGTCCGGCATCAGTTCATAACCCGAATTGCAACCACACGTGAAACTTCCAACGGTATTGATGCATCTATGCTTGCAAAGGTTAGACTGGGACGCAGATCGGCATTCATTTATATCTACAAGATAAACACAAAATAACAAAGCACATTCATTTTACGCGAAATTCACGTCGGCTCAGAACTGAGTCAGAAGAGAAATAAGGCGTTAAAGCGTATTCATCACGTAGCCATGAAATTTGTAATTGGCTGCCTAATGTCTGGAGCCCGTCATACCACGTTCCACTCTTAAGACTGTTCTCTTTAGCCGGGGTTGGGCTTGGGAACGCTTAAGAGTAAGTGGTCCTAAAGGGACGCTATATAAATGTCCTAAATAAATGAGTGAATGAGTACAAATGGGCGTACCGTCGCAACTCTTCCCGTTTGATGCAAGTTTATATCCAATCTTGCAGCTGCATATGAAGCTTCCAACTGTGTTGTGACATGTGTGCTGACATTGGTGAGTTCGATCGGTGCATTCATTGGCATCTAAAAAACACACAGGACAAATTACAAAGAAATTGATATATTAATTAATTCATTCATTCATTCATTCATTAAAGTAATTTTATAGCACGTCTTCAAGAAAACTACTCCTGCAGTGGTGCTCCCGACACCAGCGCAGCCAAAAAGAACAGTTTTTATGCGCTGATTAAATGTGACAGAAAGTGACCTAGAGAGCAGATAAGCTTACAGAATTGGTCACGAATTAAGATCTAGTTGAAATGCTCATTCGTTTATATGCGTTTTAAAAGAGAAATACATGGTTCTGCTTTGTTCAAAGAAATTGGGAATCGTCGTTACCTGCACAAGTCTTCCTGTCCCAATTGAGAGTGTAGCCGACTTTGCATCTGCATTCAAATCCGCCTGGTGTGTTGACGCAATAATGCTGGCATTGATGTTGGTTCAGCGCGCATTCGTTGTTGTCTAAATTGAACTCTGCATGCGTTAGATGCTTAGATTAATAACAACTGACCATGAATGTAAGTCTAAGTCTGCTTGCAGATTTTGATCGTTTAGCATTAATTATTCTTAATAACATTTAAAACTCGTGCACTGAAGGCTACATCATAGCTAATAAAATATTTCGAGAAACAATAGAAAATGCAATCGATTTGAAATTCATTGAAATTCTATAGCCTGCGTGACGAAAACTTTCTCTTTCTGGCCTGCTTTCACTTATTAAGCCTAGGTCTACTATGTCCATGGGCGCCCGCAGAAATTTTTGCAGGGGGGGGCAAAATTTTTCCATGATCACAGTTATCGTAAATGTCTTAGCAAGAGCTTGAAAAATGCAAAACTGGAAATTAAGAGCACGAGTCTTTTCAATCAGGTTTCTTAATGCAAATTTTTCAGTTTCATTGTGTGTCAGCTTTAATATGAATAGTTTTTATAGTGCGAAGAAATTTGTTTAAAAATTTAAAAAGCTGATGTTAAAAGTGGGTTCCTGAAGCGGCGCAGTAATATTATAAGTCCACTGAATGAATGAATAAATGAACAAAAAATATGTGCAAGTTTTCAAGGTGCAAGTGTTCCTCTAGCTACTTCTATATTGTAATAATAACTTCTAAACTTCTAAAGCGCAGCGCCACTCGAAAGCCAATCACAGAGCTCCAGATTATTCACAAGTGTTGCATTGAGTCAGAATACTGTTTAAAGGGTAATCAGAATAAGTCCGAGTCCGGTAGCCAAAGCAGTAGCTGATAATGCGGGTATCGTTACGGAAGGTGGAGGATCTGAGGATCAGATGAGTGTGGGGTGGGGTCGTATCAATTCTTTTGAGCAGTTTTGGGTGGAACCCCCTGAGTTGCATGACAGCGAGATTCCAATCAAGAAGGCCATAATCAATAGAAAAATACTATTTGCAAGGGCGCCTGCCAGAGGGTTAACAGCCAATGGTCATTTTCCAGCTTTTAACAAGATGCTGATAATACAAGACAGAAAATTAAGAGCATGTTTATTTCTACAGGGATTTCTAAACATAGATTTATAACTTTCACTGTGTGTATCGTTCGTATCATCAATGTTTTAATGCGAGGAATATTGTTAAAAACCCCAAAGTAGTAGTTAGAAAAATAAGTTTCCATTTTCCAGGGGGGGCAAGTGCCCCCCCTTGCCCCTATGTGCGGGCGCCCATGACTATGTCCGTTCCTTGCATTTATAAGATACCCGCTTGTCTTATGTCAATATTTAAAACTCGAGAACAGTGATGTTGTTGCATTTGTTGAGCAATAATTATCGATAGCTTGAATTGTCTTTTAATTTAAAGGAGTTTGCTTAGATTAAAAATAAAATTCCGAAAATATAGCCTATAATTTATGACGCTAGTCATTCCTAACACTGTCTTGACATCGTGCCATGTATGCAATGGTGTTTAGGCCTATTTGAAAACAAATATCATCTACTGTCCTACATCTCGCTCCTGATCGGTCAGAATAAAATATGGGAAAATCAATTTCACTCTCTAATTAGAAGCTGATGATCTACAAAAATTAATTTGATAAAAATAATAAGAAAGGCATACAGACCAGTGCAGGTATTAGGAGCTGTGCATGTGAATCCCGTGTTGCATGGTCTCATACAGATTGCTGTTACACAGGAAAAACACAAACACGTGCAACAAAATGTTAGTAAATATTTTTAGGAACACTGAAGCAAGGGAGGATACAGGGGAGGCCAATCCGGCCATGGCCCCCATGTAGAAATGCCCATGTATCGTGCCTCCTCATTTATTTGGATGACTAAAAAAGGTCATCAACTTTTTTGGCAGACAAAAATTAATGGCATATTTTTCCCAAAAAGAGGGTGATGACTAAAAAAAGTCATCAATTTTTTTGGCGGATACGAAAAAATGTCAGACCCAGGGCCAAGAATTTTTTGCCCCCCCCCCCCCCGTCCAAAGTTTCTGTATCCGCCCCTGCACTGAAGGTGAGACATTTCTTTAACTTTAAGCCATTGTGTACGAAAGTGGCATGTAATGGACAACACTGGTGAAGATCAGGTAAAACATACACGTCTGGAACTGTCCATAAAGTATTGCTTTCTAAAGCAGTAAGCTTACTTCATAGACTGACGGCGACGATGACGACGATGACGGTGATGATGATGATGATGATGATGATGATGGTTATGTTGGTGATGATGTTGGTGGTGATGATAATGATGACTATGATCATGGTGGTGATGGTGGTGGTGGTGGTGGTGGTGGTGGGGGTGGGGGTGGTGGTAGGTTGATCCCTTCTGTTTTAACTCATTCCAGCCGGAATTGTTTTGATACCTATGCCGTTAATGGGGTCACGGGTGACCCCATCCGGCGGGAAAGAGTTAAGGGATTCTTTAATCTTGCTTCACAGATCCATTCTCATTCAACAAGAAACTCGTCGAACTACAGACTCGCACAAATTCCCGCCTATTCTCTGTTAAAGCCACTGGTCCGTCAATCTGGAATAAAATCCCTCAAGAAGTCAGGCAATCTCCATCATTGCAATAATTATTGTTTAAGAAAAAGTCACGCTCTCACCTAGTCGGTAATAGCAACAATGTGTTATGATGTAGGCCTATCATAATGTTGGTCTATTTAAGCCACTCGCGCATACTCGTTTTGCACCTATTAATTTTTTATTCTTTCTTATTTAGTTCAGAGTTTACATTGTCTGATTTAGTTAAGATATCTTAAGTAGTTGCAATCATTGTAATCGTTCACTTCTTAATTAATAGCATTTGGCGGCCGTTTCATCTTTTTGTTTCACATGTACGTAGTCTATAATTATATGTGTCCCTATTAGCGGGGTCAGTGATCCCTTCAGCCTTCAGGGCCCATCCTTGAGGCCATTCCTATTTGAATATGTGACTCGCAATTTGTAACTGTAAAAAATGATTGGTTACAAAATAAAATGATTGATTGATTGATTGATTGAGTGATAGTGGTGACAATAATGGTGGTGATAGTGGTGTTAATGACCGTGATGTTATTGATATTGACATGAGGCTCAATCTTAGATCGAAACAGAACACGTACGGATGTGACATGTAGGGTACGGAGTCCATCCAAGCTTGCACCTGTACTTGATTTCCAAAGCCGCTTTTGTCACTGTATGGTAAGCGCAATAGCTGTGCGAGAACAATAATGCAAAGTGACATTTACAGAAGGAAAAGAAAATGGCTTAGAAATTAATTAGGAGATTTACCTAAAGTGTTGCGACATTGATTGATTAACTCTCGGGTACCAACAGGGGTATCTACCTCCGAGGTATTTTGCGCGCCAAACATTTTAGATGTGGAATAGGCTACAATTTGACATTTTCAGGTAGCTGCACCAATGAAGGCAAAGCTCGGGTGTCGCCCAAAGCAGTCCTTGGTCGCAGAGAAAGAGATTCTGAATATCACATGAGCGTAATGGACGAAGAGATGGGTCTGAAGTCAGTAGGCGGATGAGAATACGAAGACCCTTGGGCGCTAGGCTAGAGAAAAGCCGGTAAATTAAAGTAATTAATAATATTCGTTTAATTGAGACAAATCAGGGTGACACACTTCACCCAGATACATGTCAATGCATTTTAAAAATAAACAGCAAAGTAATGTGAAGATAACAATGTCATTAATGGGCGACAAAGAGAACCCTCGGAATAAAGTTTCTAATATATCTTTAACTGGTAGAACAAAAGGATGCGGTCGTTGCTAATGGTGAACTCCACCAGGCTGGTGGCAGGTGCAGCATAGAGGATCCTCGCTACAGAAGTGGCTCGAGCTACCTCGTGGAGAGTGCCAGAGGGCAGTCCATGGTCTCAGGCCCGGCCCTAGGGTTTGCGGGGCCCAAGGCAGCAGAGGGTCGTCAAGCATAAATTTACGCAGTTGATTTCCTGTCAATATGGCACTGCTAGGGAAGAGTCACATAAGATAGAACGCTTTATGTTGTTACCCAAATTTCTTTTGAACTAAAAGCATTATTTTAAAAATAAAACCACACTGATGTAGCCTATACATATTTTACTATCAAATGATGCTTGTTAAGTATAGCAATTATCCAAGAATGCGATGTTATTGTCATCAAAAGCAATTATTATTAGGCCTATGCCCCATCTTAAGCAACTGTGCCCGTAAGATATGACAATAATTTCCATTATAGGCCTATGTCAGATTGGGAAAATTTAATAATGCGACATACTATAGCATCATCGAACATGAAAATTTTCAATTTTCAATCAAATCAAGACAGCACCATTCGAAGTATTACCAGTAATGTTGCTAGGTAGAATCTATAATTAACACAGGTGATAGACTATGTTATTCGCAACTCTTGACAGTGGGCAGTGGCTTCCTCTGCGTATAACGGTATAGCAACAGGTGTGTCCCACCTTATGAACCATCCCATCTTAGGTGGATTTTCCCAATACCTTATGTAGGCTTATCTAAGTAATGCAAAATCATTGGGCCCCACTTAAAGGCAAGAGAGGCCCCGCAAATTGAGAATTTTTAAAACTAAGGCCTACGTTTTGGTTTTTGACAAATTTCTCTGCGCCAGAGCACTAATAATGCTAATTATTCACAAAGTGAAAGGGAGAAATTTACATTTAGACGACTCTCTGAAAATAATAATTATTATCCATGATCTAAATTTCCTACTTTGCATTTTCTAAGCTCTAGCTAAAATATCATCACAATCATTGTGTTTTGCCATCTCCTGCAAAATCGTGTGCGGGCGTACATGTGCAAATTTGAAACCAAACAGTTGACTACTGTTTTCTGGAGAAAATTCTACATGTATACAGGTCTAGGCTAAAGAAAAGCAGGCCAGCTGTGAGCCTGTGACTCGCCTTAGCGAAGTTTCGTTCTTACAAAATCATCCCAGCTATCACATTCACGTGGCAAAGTGACTGCAAGCATAGTTGTTATGCGATGTAACCATTGTCAATCTCAACAACAACAAAATTATAGCCAGAAGCGCGAGGCCTTGGAAGCGCGGGGCCCAAGGCGGCTGCCTCGCTCGCCTTGCCCTAAGGCCGGGCCTGCATGATGGGCTCTAAGCATTCTCAGTGCATAGAGTGATCTAGAACACCCCCTCAGCAGCTCAGAAACATGTTCTGTTGCTCGAAGATTGTCTTGGATGGTAACGCCCAGGATTCGTTTTGATGTCACCCTGTCAACGTTGTTAATCCTGATCAGGTGGTGACTTAATTTTTCGTCTACTTATAAGCATTTCTCGCGACTTTCCTGAATTATGTCGCAAGTTGTTCTGTTCTGCCCAACGTTCAACATGGTTGAGTTCCTCTTGTATGGTATTTCTCATTCTTGCGCCTACGAGTAGGTATGTAAAATCAGCGTATTTTAATATTCTGTTCTCCGGATGACGTAGATGGAGATCCGATGCCCCAACAAGGTAAGAGGATGGACCAATGCCTGAGTCCTGCACCATACTATCATTTATTGGACGTGGTCACGTGGTGATGAGGTTCTTCCGTCAAATCTGGTTGCACGTTGTCTGTTTGATAGAAAGTTAACCAGCCAGTTGAATATATTGTCGGAAATATCCAGCTGGGATAGCTTACATGTTAAGATGGAATGCTTTGGAAAAATCTAATGAATTAAGTGTAACGTAGTAGTCGTCGGTTATGTGGTGAAGGATTGCTATTAACGCTGCTGTTGTCGACCCGGTGTGTTGAAAGACATACTGGTCCTCCAACTGCTGCGCCATTGGAGGTTTAAGAAATTCAGGATATACGTAGGAATGAACCAATCATTCTTGACAGCACCGGTGTTATGGAGATCGGTCTGAAGTCGACTGGAGCCCTTAGGCTAACTGAATTCGAATTAAGAACACTTAACTGAATTCGAGCAATGAGGGGAGCCAGTGAAGATGACCAAGCATGTAAGAAGATAATTTGGGACGAGAGAGGAAGTAAGGCTATTAGTCTGGCAGCTGCATTTAGAACGGACCGGGGGGAGACGAACCTTTGGAAAACCGACCAATCATGCAGTCATGATTTTATTTTAGTTACTTTTCAGTTGCTAATTATGAGTTTAAACTCCTTGCAGCTTAGTGTCAGCGACATAATCTTTTAAAAGTCAATAACCATAAACTTGCAGGCCTATGTATAATTACCCAGCCCGAAACCATAAAAATCGCCGGGCTCCTAGACATTTTGCCCTATGCGGGCTTGTGAATAAGCTTAAGTAGTTTAAAATGCTCACTATTCAGACCAGCATCTCCTTCCTCCCCACCATCCTGTGCATTTAGTTCCTCTACTGTGAACGTTACACTGACTCTGCAGATATATCGTTTTGTACTGGATATAGGTTTCGTCATTTCTGAAACAAAAAAATAATTCATCATAAAATCGTTTCCTTAGCCTACCATTAGTCTTCTGTAGTATGTATCCCAAAATGAACCTAACTTCTTAACGACGTCATGGGCGTCCGCAGCGGGGCGCAAGGCGGCGCAAGTGCGCCCCCTGGATTTTTCGCATACATGCACAATTTGCACATAAATTTAGATTATTTGTTTGTGGCTGTTACAACGCGATTTTCAATGTGATTATCGATTCGTTCTACAAGTTGAAACTACACCGTGAGTCAAAAAAGTAAGCCAAATTGTTTTTCATATATCTCTAATGTCTGATAACATATCATGCTAACATTTTCCAAACATTTAGAGAATTGGACGAAGAATATGATTCCAAAATTTCATGGGATAAAATTGAACGGATAAAAAGATATGAATCTGTAAACTTCATATGCCGAAATTGCCGTTTACAAGCAATTTTTTTGTCAGATTCAAAAAAAGTAAGCTAAACTGTTTTTATTATATCTCCAATGCCAGCTAATTAATCATGCTAAAACTTTCCAGATATTTAGATAATTGAACCTAGAATAGGATTCCAAAATATCATGTAATAAATTTGAACGGATAGAAAGATATGAATATTTGAACTTCATCTCCGAAATTTCAGTTTTCAGCAAATCTGTTATGGTGTTCGCTGCAGTTTTGATGCCTGATAATTCCCAATTTTGGTCTTCAGTGATCCTGGAGTAAAATTTACGGAATATAAAGTGTGGAGCGTGCATAATGAAAGACCGAGTCTACCAGACAACAATCCATGATATAAACGATCTGAAGCAACGCTTGCTGGAAGTGTGGGAAGGCCTGGACAAGAGGATAATCGACGATGCTGTTGCCTAATGGCACCAGCGCCTCAAGGCTTGCGTGCAAGCTGGAGGATGACACTTTGAGCATCTTATTTAATTAAATAATCAAACCATACCGTTGGATACATATTGTTAGTTCAATTATCTACATATCTGGAAAATTTTAGAATGATTGATCATCAGGCATTAGAGATATGAGAAAAAGTTTGACTTACATTTGACTGAATCTGACAGAAAATTGCTTGTAAACGGCAAAATCGGCATATAAAGTTTAAAGATTCATATCTTTTTATCCGTTTAACTTTATCTCATGAAATTTTGGAATCATATTCTTGGTCCACTTCTCTAAATATGTGGAAAATTTTAGCGTGATATGTCATCAGGCATTAGAGATATATGAAAAAAAATTGGCTTACTTTTTTTTGACTCACGGTGTATATATCTTTCTTTGGGCGCATAACGTATAGGCAGGCTATAGGATTCTCTCGTGGTAATATGGAAATTCAAACTGTCACCCATTAAATTTAGACCATGTGACAATTATTTAAAAGTTTGCACCCCCCCTTAGAAAAATTCCTGCGGACGCCCATGTCAGCAATGTTGAAAAAGTCGCGGAATATCTATTGTGCAAAAGCAAACTATATGGTCTAAGGCCACACAAATTGCTAACTGAGGTTATATTTTTAACAACAAAGTGACTAGCGGACCGCCAGGCGGCCGTCCAATTTCAATTACTAGAGGACCGCCAGCCCGGTTTAGGGGAAAGCAATGTGGAAGAGGCGAAGACCGTAGGGGGAGAAGGTTGTCGAGTACAATTAGTGACCATCCCTTTGTAAACTGTCAAGAACACGTGCTTGTCGGCAGGCTCTCACGATTTTTTGCAATGTAAAACGTTAAAAGTTTCTTACAAATGACCCTACGTATGGAGGAACATTTTGCACAGGTAATTATGTCTCACTTTAGCGCTCTTTATCGTTAAATTTAAACATGGCTATAGCATAGAAGACCTAGGTGTCGTTCGCGTATAGAGTAAGGTTTCGCGTCGTGAGGGTCGGTTAGGGTTAGTTTAAGGGTTAGTGTCGTCATTAGATTCTTATTTTGCGTCGTGAGGGTCAGTTAGGGTTAGTGTTGGGGTTAGTGTCGTCATTAGATTCTTAAGATTTTTGCGTTGGTTCTTTAGCAGTTGTTGGTCAAGCTAATAGCCTACAGCTTGCCCAATAACTGCTAACATCAACTACCTTCTTCCCCCCCCCCCCTATGGTCTTCGCCTTTTCCACATTGTATTCCCCTAACCGGGCTGGCGGTCCTCTAGTAATTGAAATTGGACGGCCGCCTGGCGGTCCGCTAGTCACAGCCTATTAACAAATGGTAGCTATTGTTGGGCGCGGTGGTTTATAGGGTGTGTTCGGTGTCTTGGAGCCGGAAGGTTGCGGGTTCGAACTTCGAATCCACCTCAAGCCGTGGAAACTTTGAGCAAGTGTCAATACTCGCAAAATTATTTGATCATGTGCGGGCTGACAAAACCTTTTTGTCTTAACCATGAAAATTGATGATTGCATGTTTTAAATCCTCTGAAAGCTCAGCGCTAACATCAAATATTGTATTACCGTACCCCGCTGACCAGCTCAAGGATCTCAACGAAATTGTAGCTAAAGCCACGAGCAGGAACCACAATGACACCATATCCAAAACGATGTATACACTCGTTGAGACCTATGTCTTGATATCAAACAAACTTTTCCGTGTTGTAGAATAGGCCTACACCAAGAGAATTTATAGCCTTGCAACTCTAGAAGCTACCGAAGCATGAATCTGAAAAGATCGATCACTAATATTACATTAAAAGCTTTCGGCTAGACAAAATTTAATGACGAGGGCTGACGTAAATATAAATTTGACAGAAAATTTTCTCGATCGATCAAGTAGCCTACTATAAATTTATGACTTAAAGTCAGCCCGCGTTATACTTAATAATCAGAACAACAGTGCAATCACTGGACCAGTAGGCTAGCCAGTAATTGCCATAAAAGTATGTAAGGTAATTTGTTCCTATAGTTCAGTTGATTAATAACAATTCATTTTTCTCAGTGCTTCAAGTAGATCAACTCACCAGAAAATTTATGGACTCATATAACGGTCCTTCTGTCCATCATATGCTTTACAAATTTGACTGGACGAGAGAAATCTTCGACTATAATTTTATATAGGCCTATAAATTATATAGGCCTATGTATATACTATACTATAATATAGGCCTATATTGTGGCGCGGTGGTCTAGTTGGTATGTTTGTTGTCCTACAGCCGTACGGTTTCAGGTTCGAACTCACCTCATGCCGCCTCTTAAATTAAGGGACTTTCAATTTCCTGAGTAGTCTCGTTGAAGGCTCGCTATTATAATGTTGAAATGAATGGGCGAATTAATACCTAGTTAACTCTTAACGGGATATTACCTTGGCCTAGTGATCCTAGCTCTGGCCTTGACCTAGATCGTGCTTATAACGGGATGTTGTCTTCTACTAAAACGTAGTACGGTACTACTAAGCCACTGGCCATTTTTGAGCCATAAAATACGCTTTAGCATTTAGTTGATGATTTGGGCCAAACTTCAGACGAAAAGCATTTAAATCGGGTGATCGATTAGCTGATCAATAATTGTCTTCTCGTCGATTTTTCAAGCTCATCGATCCCGCTGTTTATACAACGCCGCCTGTCAAAGATGATTGGTGTCATTTATTTTGAACACTTTCCGATGTTGCATAAAGTACGCACTCAAGCAACAATATTTATGGCTAGTATTGCTTCCGGGATGTATACACTATAAACGACGCAATGGTCCAACCTAATTCAGCTGTTGATAATCATCTTGTCAGTTCATTAGTGATTTGCGATGGCTGCGTCCCAACGTATTGTCTGCAGAACACTTCATTGCGTCTACAAGCCAACGTTAATCAACTGTATATTTGAAAGCAACGACATGTTATAATAATTATTAACGGATTTATATGCCATCGCTTCAGCTATTTAAACGGGATATATATTAGGCCTATGTATATAGGCCTATATATATGGGCCTATATATATACACGGAATGTCAAACACCCTATGGAAAAATAAATAAAACCCTTTGGAGAATCAGCATTAATTCGTTTAGCCTATAATATTATATCTCCGTGAGTGCGTATGCTACCTCCGATTCAGTGTTCGTTCGCGCTGTAGTCAGGAACGCCTATGAGTAGTGAGGTGGCGCTATAGAATGGATAAATGGATTAAATAACAATATAAAAAAACTAAAATGTAGGCCCAAGATCATTCCACGAGGAATATTGATTAGGCTCATATTCCATTCACATGATGTTGATGCCTCTCCTGGTTGGCGCATGGAAAAGCTATTGTAGCATAATAATAATATTATAACATTGATTCCTACAGTGTCTATTACACAGGTAAATTCTCATTCACACGTCGCTACATCCAGGTACACACGACTGCTGTTCAGACTGCAGAGATAGATGTAGAGACAGATCAATGTCTAGTAATAATTGCATTAATTGCACGCACTGTCCAACGTTGGATATCGATTCTACAGTCACGATCATAATGGTTTATAATGGACGACAGCATAATTATATAAGAGATAACCATTGTCGATAAACCGTACAACTGTTGGAAATAGGCCGATATCAGCCGTGTCTAGGTCAACACATTATTGTCTGATTATTATTGTTTACTATGATCACGTGTATGTGTATATATGCCTACGTGTTTGTCTGTTCGTCTCTCTGTCTCTTTGTCTGAATGTGTCTGAATATCCCTGTATGTATTTCTTACTTGATTTTATAGCTCAGGTGTGCTTTCATTGAATATAGCAATATATAACGGTTATTAAAAGGCTTCAGGTGTGCAATAGTCCAACTAAGATCACACAAGTTGCTTTATTACACATCTACCGCTGCAGACAAGGCATCACAAGCAAACTATTCCTCATGGTACCATAAAAGAACAGTTCAAGCTAATATTAAAAATGACACCGAGCAAAAGTATTTATTTATTTAAATAATAGCCTAAATAAATAGCTACATGTACATAGACTACAATTACTACCGGTACATGTTTATTAGTCATACATGTGGTTATCTATTTATTTATCATTTAACATTTTGTATTAAGTTAAATCATTTATTCATTCAGTCTATCATGCAGTTATATTCTTGTAAGGTGAGTCAAGTGACAAATTGTGACAAATTTCCTACGTAGGCTAGGCCTACATGTATAATTGTATATGGACACAAATCTGTTTATACAAAAGATAGGCTACATTAAAATCTCTCTCTCTCTCTTAGCTCCTTCCGTTCCTTCCGGAACATTTGTCGACAAAAATAGCACCTAAATAGTACGTTTCTATTTATTATTTATTACAAAATAAATAGCAATCCATTAGAACAAATTTCAATTCCGTCCAGTGTTCCAATTAATAGATAGACTATTTTAAATGGGATTTTAATCTTCGGTGGTTTTCATTGCTGTAGTCTATGTTCATATTTTCCTATATTTTAATTTTTGATTGCAGCAATGCATTTATTTAAGGGAGGGTTCGACACGTGTAGCTACGTCTAAATAATGCCCATTGCCCATGTCTGAAAGATACACTTAGGAGCCTGAAATCTCGTAGAATGGACCACTATTTCCCTGTAACTGATTTCACCCTACGCTTAGCGATTATGTTTTGATAACGTGTCTGTGCTTTTTAGTGAGTCATAGATATTTAGCCTGCTGCAGCAGGTAGACCATATAGCTCACGATAACCTGGGTAGGACCAACATCCAAACACTCAAAAACAACGGCGAAAAAGATTTTCAAAAATTCCGAAATGCAAAATGAGTCACGTAAAAAGTGAAAACGCACAAAAGTTATCCAGCAGAATATGCTTTTCACGAACAAATTAATCAAAACTGACAGCACACCAGGAAACACGCGGCCCTCTTGAACACGCTATGCACGTAGGCACATAATTATATAACTATAACTCACATAATAGTGAATTAAATATACATATTTATACAGTCATTCACTAAAGACATTAATTATCCTTATCCAGTCACCCACTAAAGACATAAAAATCTTTGTACAGTCATGCACTAAAGACATAATTATCTTTATGCAATTATGCACTAAAGACATAATTATCTTTATGCAATTATGCACTAAAGACATAAGTATCTTTATGCAATCATGCACTAAAGACATAAAAATCTTTGTACAGTCATGCACTAAAGACATAATTATCTTTATGCAATTATGAACTAAAGACATAATTATCTTTATGCAATTATGCACTAGAGACATAATTATCTTTGTACAATTATGCACTAAAGACATAATTATCTTTATGCAATTATGCACTAGAGACATAATTATCTTTATGCAATTATGCACTAAAGACATAATTATCTTTATGCAATTATGCACTAAAGACATAATTATCTTTATGCAATTATGCACTAAAGACATAATTATCTTTGTACAATCATGCACTAAAGACATAATTATCTTTATGCAATTATGCACTAAAGACATAATTATCTTTATGCAATTATGCACTAAAGACATAATTATCTTTGTACAGTCATGCACTAAAGACATAATTATCTTTATGCAATTATGCACTAGAGACATAAATATCTCTATACAGTTGTGCACCAATTATCTTCATACAATTATGCACTAAAGACATAATTATCTTTATACCGTCATGCACGAAAGATACTCTGCGCAGCAATGCCATCAAAGAAACCTGAAACTGAAAAAACTACAACCGTATCGCATGATTCTGTAAAAACAGCAACTCTCCATTACACGTACGTAGGGCCAAGGCCTACAGCTTAGACCTATAATGTGATGTTGTATATAGACTACACATTTCATATACATAAATAATATTTATTAAGCCTATACATACAAAATTATTACTTTGGTTGAGACTTTCAGCTGATTAATTGTCAATACCCTATAATATTATATCACCGCGCCAAATTTATTTCTTTCAAGGCGTCTTTGGTAGCTTACCGCAACAAGGTAAAGAAATATTTGAGCTGTCTAGTAATCAAGAAGAATGCACGAAATAAAATATACGACACTATAATGTTTAGTAGCCTACACGAGTACACGTGTCCTAATATAATCACTGAGCTCACGGTTTATCTTTATTAGAATTTAGTGCTTCTCTCCAGTTTCTGCATCGTATATAAAGATGCCATGCCATGCCATTCACTGTCTTTGAAGAATCTCGTAATAGTGCTGTCCAAGCACTTATCTAACCCTTCCCGCAATGCATCTCATCCCATGATTTCATTCAATTCTATAATTCTTCTGTGAAACTACAGTCCGTAATAGATTGTCTGGTTCGACTACGGTATAGGCTACATATAGTAAAGGATAAACCAACATTGGAAAAACTGTGTAGAACGGCATGCAGATGAGGACCTGTTTAGTGTAGCTGCCTTGGCGACACGGGCCATGTTCTCAACTCGCTCTTCCCTCCTACTTAATGTATGTCTGTAAAATCTTCATACACAGCAAAAATATCACATCTTCAAACTTTAATTCTCAAACGTTGAAGTTTTCACGTGCCGGAAGAAGCAGACTGTCTCTGGACGTCCACTTCACACTCCTACTTTATTGTCTTATTTCATTATTATTATTTTCATCTGTTCTTCTTATACGTGCACTTGCCTACTTTTTGAGTATTGCTTTTCTGCACGACATAAAGATTGAACCGTAGGCAGCGCGGAATTGTCGGTTCATGATTCCGTAGATGAGAGGATTGACACAGGACCCAGACCAGAACCCGAGCGATGTTATCATATACCAGTTTCTGTCGAGAACGCTCTGTTCATCCGCCAGGTTGATCATGGTGAACGGGAGATACGTCAGCAGGAAAGCAACGAAGATGACGAGGATCATCTTCACGGATCGCTGACTGCTTCTTGTTACGTGCTGTCGACAAGGTTTTTTAGCATGGTGGTCGTCGTTTCGCTTGACTGGCCGTGGAATATTTGTTGCCGGTTGAGTGATTCCTAGATGATTGGTGCAGTTGGTGGACTGGGAATTGCACGCAACCACATTGACTGTACGTTCCAGCGATTCACACCCGTCGTGAACAGCAGAGGACGGTGTGAGTCCAGATGGTAATCTAACACCATCACTGGCACTCTTCTGGGAATCCGGTGTTAACGAATGCATGGGTGCTTCAACAGACGAGGTTTCCAAGGTACCTGTAAACTTTCCGTTTGCGCATAGTCCTGGAGCATTACCAGAAGGCGCTGCACATCGGAATTGGCCGCCATTTGCGGCTCTTGAGACGTTTCCGGAATGTACCTGTAGCAACTGCTCTCGTTTTGTGATTGCACCGGTTCTATTATGGATGCGACAGCGTAAGAGTCGTAGAAATAATCCTGCGTTTCTTTGATCGTCAACATCGCGTCTCCTGTCTTCAGTCAACACTCGAGTCTCCTCCAATCGCTCCGAACAATTCTCCGTTGTTGTCGTCGACGGATTTGACGCAACGAGTCCCGCGTTTGTCGTTACGACGTCTGATCGAATTTCCATTTCCATAGGCGCCGCAAAGTCTGCGTATCTTTGATCTGAAGCATCATCGCCAAATCTAATAATAGTCTCACCTTCAGTGCAACTTATATCGTAACCACCGATGTTCTCTTCCTCCTTCTGTCCCACTTCTTCCTTTGCCCTTCTGTCACACTCCATTACCTTCTCTTGTGCCCTCTCCATTACCTTCTCCGTTTCCTTATCTTTTACCCTCTCATTAACGTTATCTTTTACCTTCTCTTTGACCTCCTGCTTTACCTTCTGCCTCTCGTCGCTTTCCTCATTTTGAGATGGTGAATAAGGAACGTAACTATTCAGTAGAGGTTCTGATTGATCCGCTGGCGAATGTTCTGATTCAACAACTTCAGATTGTTTAGCCGAATCGATGAGTAAAGATCGATCGACTGGAATCAGTTGAATGTCCTCAAGAAAAGTCAGATTTGATGACCGTTCCACATCAACGGATTTCAATCCATTTGGTTCGCAAGTCAACAACTGAGGCGTATCAGCTAGAAATGCTTTGGACACGGATGAGTGATCATCCGTTGCACACGAGTGCTTCAGATCTGCATCTGGGTCTCCTACTGCAGGAGAAGAGACTATCATCCTTTTGGTGTCTGATGCGGCTTCAGCGACTGGCAGATGAAATGAACGGATGAGAGTTTTTGAATGTATTTCTTCAAGATGTGGACATCGTTTGGCAGTCGGTGACTGATGCTCATCAGTAGCTGCAGCTGATGATGGTTGCTGTGGTAACGGTGTTGATGACGTAGGTGACGTATGAACCGGTAATAAGCGGTGGTCGGCATCGTCAACGGAGAATAGTCCGTGGGAGGAAGAGAGCGACGGTGAAAGCGCTTCCACTTCTTCTTCCTCCTCTCCAGCGCCTTCCCTGACCTCCTCCGATCGCAGCAGACCCTCTAGTACCAACACACTTCCGGTTGTCTCGTCACCATAGCAACGTCTCTCAACACCATGGCAACGTTTCTCATCACCATGGCAACGGTTCTCATCACCATGGCAACGTTTTTCATCACCATGGCAACGTTTCTCATCACCATGGCAACGTTTCTCATCACCATGGCAACATTTCTCATCACCATGGCAACGTTTCTCATCACCATGGCAACGTCTCTCATCACCCTGGCAACGTTTCTCATCACCATGGCAACGTGTCTCATTCGACGACACTTCCAAAGTCTCCGTCATCACCTGAAGTTCGCTGGTGCGTGACCTGACGACCTCCACCACGGATGACTGGACAAGCCGACCAGAGGGGGCTGACCCTGCAGCAGCGGGTGCAAGCGCCCCCCGCTGGTCGATCGCCGGTCGCAGATGATGATGATGCTGTGCGGCATGGCTCTCCAGCTTCCGTCTGCTGCGTCTCGTTGCATTCCAGATCATGAAGTAGCAGAAGCAGAGGACAACGCAGGGACAGATGAAACCAAAGTTGAAAACGAGAAACAGAGAGACACGCGACTCCGATCGAAGGTAGTTGCACCGTCCAATCTGATCAGAGTAACGGACAACGGCGTTCCAACCGAGCGCCCCTGGTAGGACGACCGCCAGAGCCATCGCCCAGACGAGTCCCACCTGGAGGATGAGCGCCCGTCCGGAGGACACGAGCGGGTACCAGCCGGGGAGGACGATGAGGAAGAACCTGTTGGTGGCGATCAGACCTATATGGAAGGCGCTTGTCATGACCGTCATCGTTCCGAAGTATGTTTCGAATCGGCAGAGTCCGTCGGTGAAACGCCATCGTCTGTGGAAGTAGCTATCGACGTAGAAGGGCATGATGAAGATGTTGAAGATGAGATCGGTGACGGAGAGAGATGCGATGAGGACGTTGTAGGAGCGACGCAGGTGACGGGTCTTGATGATGACGGTCAAAACGAGGAGGTTGCCTACGAGACCCGTGACGATCAGGCAGGAGATGATGACCGCTCCGATCTTGCCAACCAGGTTGACGGGGTCGACCTTATACCTGGAATTAAACCACTGCATTATTACACACTCCTGCAATGTCTTCATTGGCTTATAACGTTTGCAGTGTTAAGAATTATTTCTTTCGTGTGTTTAAAACAGCTATGAAGGAGGACTCATAATATAAGCTTACTAGGTTTTTGTAGAGACTGGGTCGATCTTATACCTGCATGCATTTGATCTCTTTGAATAAACGAGTTTTGAGTTGAGTTGAGTTTGAATACCACTTTTTCAGAGTTAAGAATTTCGTGTATTGAAATACCCACGAAGACGTCGTGCTATCTTTGCTATAGGTTTGCAATGTTTATAGAGGTCGAAATAAAAATGAAAATCATCGTTTTTGCATTTTCATTTGTTTTGATTGAGATACAAGCTGCATTACCATCGGTGTTGATTAATACCCATTGTAAATTATTTATTATGATTACATATAATTCCGAAATGATTTGATTTCATCATCGCAGAATAAGTTGTTCTACAGATTTTCTTTGCAAGTTTCGCAGTCTATGGTAACCTGTGTCAAGCGATGGCCCAATACTTGGATAATTGGATTCCCTATACTCTTAGCGAGATTGTAATCCCTCCCAGGGTCCCTTTTGTTGCCTGATTTCTAATTTAATATTCAATCGTGTGTTGTTGTTGTTGTTGTTGTTGTTGTTGTTGTTGTTGTTGTTGTTGTGTCTATGTTGTAGATAATTATTAGCTTAAAAATAAAATGATTGATTGTTTGATTGATTGATTGATCGACTGACTGACTGGCTGACTGACTGACTGACTGATTGATTGCTTTATTGATTGATTCGTTATTTGACCTTAGAGAAAAATATTCTGCAAATCGCAATCATAGGCGCATAATACTCTGCCTATGTCCTCTGGAAAAGAAATAACCCCTAAAATATTTTACAACAATTATATTCTGACCTGGTTGAGTCTTCCTCTTTCTCATCTTTGTCTTCGTAATTGGAAACGTTGAGTAGGATGCTGGACGTCATGAATGTGGAAGAACAGCAGGACGAGGAAGATGATGATGTTGTTGTTGTTGCTGCTGCTGATGATGTTGTTGTTGCTGATGACGAGCTGTTGTAGACGCTAAGATTTGTCAGCATTTCGTATAAATTATCCATGATACCTAATAAGCAAAGAATAAGCAAAGAATAAGCAAAGAATAAGCTAAGAATAAGCAAAGAATAAGCAAAGAATATAAGCAAAGAATATAAGCAAAGAATAAGCAAGGAATAAGCAAAGAAGTCTTTATTGCAAACAACTCTCCCGCTACGTTTAAAGGATAGGCCTAATTATTTCCGCAGCAATATCTATTGAGACACCCAGCAGCAATACTTTCGCTTAAGGTTTCGCGGAATAATAGCAGCTTACAGGAATTCTTGGCTCATTAGCGAGTACACTTGCTAAGCGCATTATTGAAAGCCATCAACTTGGTTCTGTAATTATCACGACGTTTTGCAGAGGAAGCTTTTAGGCAGAGGAAGAAATTTGATCAAGCAATTGCAATAAGCATACACCACGCCGTATTATTACACGCTCATACATATAATATTATACAATACATGCATTGCATACATACGTGCATACATACATATGCTCATACAATCATACATACATATGCACATACATACATCATACATACATGATAGTGCATACATACATGCATACATACATATACACTGTATACATACATGCATGCATGCATACATACATATAAATTATGCATACTTACATACATGTACAATGTACATTGGTACGTACGCACGCCTACATACACAAATACATGTAGGTCACACATATAGGCTACGTACGCTCATGCATAGCCTACATGTACAATGGCCTACATGCACAAATTGAATTACTTTACAGGTTCAATCTATTGTTTTGTTGCTTCCGTTGTTTTCAATATTCTTCACGGACAGCAGAACGTGCAACTAATGAATTAATTAATATCCTTCACGGACAAACAAACCCAGAGGCCATTGTTTTGACGATGAATTCATGTTTCAATGTCAATTCATGCACGACTTGCTCATTAAAACACATGCTGGGTCCATCATGATTGTCCTCTATATTCTGCAGTAGGCTACTTGAGTACACGCCATTGTTGACGTCATCCGAGAAAGGCATCCGCTTTAAAATAGATCATTAAGGATATACGAATTATATCCGGTTTGAGGATCTCGTAGGCGGCTTCACTGTCGTTCACAACGACGGACAAAGACAGTGTCTTCACAGTCGGAAAACAACTCGCTTTCCGGGTGGTTTAACCGCCTTACATGTGGCTGATGAGGCTGCTGTTCAGTGGCTGGACGCGTTCTGCAAAAGCTAAATAATTCACAGTCGGAGGTCAAATTCATTTGACTTCTTCTCTGCGTGGTAGGCCTACCTGATTAAATTTTCTCCTTGTTCAGCTAGACATACAATTGTGGGGCGCGGTGGTGTAGTGGGTACATTCGCTGCTTTGCAAGTTGCAACCGAAGGGTTGCAGGTTCGAATCCACCTCAAGACGCCGCGTAGAGACCTTGGGTAGGCTAAGTCCTTCACTCGCAATTGCTCAACGCTTCGGCGTGAAACACCGATGCAGTAGAGAGCTTGAAGGGGCGCTATAACAAGTGTGCATACATACAAGTAAACAATTTGCTAGCTATACAGTTGCAGCATCATGCAATGTCATGTGCAATTGTGCACGTACGACGAAGCTTAGTGACGTCAGAAGCAAATTAAGCCCATGGTGATTCAGACCTGTAACGGAGAGATAGCAGTTTTATTCCCTGAAGTCTAAACCTTCTCCTCTGTCTTAGGCCTATAATACAACTCTTTTAAGGTAGAATTCAGTACTAATAAGGCAATTCCTGACATATATATATAAATATAAATAATTATATATAATAACAATAATTTTATATTTATCATTCATTAATTCACCACAAGAATCTGCAGAGCGCCCCTTCAAGGTTAGGCATAATTATTATAGGCCTACTACTAAGTAGCGCTCACGACCTAATCTCGGATAAAGAGGACGGTGCTATATTATATAGAAGGTGTCAGAGGGGACCCTTGACGGCAGGCGCAGGTAAGGATGTATAATTGTATATACCCCATTCCAGACCAAAGGGCCATGGCCGTAACAGAGAAGATGCGTCGCTGCCATACACAAAATTACACATGTAGAAATGGACAAGAAGTATATATACAAGAAGCTACACATATTATATACACAATCATGTATCGATGCAATTATATATATGGACACAAAGCTACATACATACAAATATAGTTCATAACCTACTATAGATAAAATATGCTTAGGCTACTATATATCCCATGCTTCAATATATATAGCCTAGGCCTATATAATATACTAGCTGGGGTACCCGGCGATGCCCGGGAATTTTATTTAAAAAGGCTAGCCGTGAAGCTATGGCGACGGAACGGAAGTAGCAAACGTTTGGCTTTTCGGGCCCCCACCATGGCTCCCTCCACTGGCTGGACTTGACGGTCTTCTGTCTACATGCAAAATTTCATACCAATAGCTGCAAAGCTGCAAAAAAATTTCGCCCCCAAAATTGTGTCCACCCCGTACAGCACCCTGCTCCCACCAGGCCTATCCTGGGCGAGGTGTGTGTTGGTTTGGGGCGAGGTGGTCCCGGTGGCACCCTATCGAGCTGCAACTTTTCCAGTGAATAGCTGTGAAACTATGGCGATGGAATAGAAATAGCAAAGTTTGGGTTTTCGCACCCCACCGTGGACCCCTGGTGGTAGAAATTCACCAAACCTTCCACTGGCTGGACCTGACGGTCCTCTGTCTAGATGCAAAGTTTCAGATCAATAGCTGGAAAACTGCAAAAAAATTCGCCCCCCAAACATTTTTCGCCCCCATAAACGCCCTGCCCCTCCCGGTCTCTGCGGGGCGAAGTGTGCGTTGGTTGGTGGCGAGGTGGTCCCGGTGACACCCTATATAGCTGCAACTTTTCAGGTGAATAGCTGTGAAACTATGGCGATGGCAAAAATATATGGAAAATGGAGTTTTCGCCACCTCTCCATTCTCCCCCTCGAAGTAAAGATTCGCCAACTCCTCCACTGGATGGACCTGAGGGTCCTCTGTCTAAATGCAAAATTTGACATCAATAGCTGCAAAAAAATTTGGCCCCCCCCGAAAATTTGGCCCCCCCCTAAACAACGCCCTTCCCACCCGGCCCTTGCGGGGCAAGATGTGTGTTGTTGGGGGCAAGGTGGTCCCGGTGGCATCCTATCTATCTGCAACGTTTCAGGTGAATAGCTCTGAAACTATGGTGATGGTGTTTGTAAAAAAAATGGAGTTTTCGCCGCCCCCCCCCCCACCCCGTTCTCCCTCTGGTGGTAAAGATTCGCCAAATCCTCCACTGGGTGGACATGACGGTCCTCTTTCTAAATGCAAAATTTCACATCAATAGCTGAAAAAATTTCGCCCCCCCAATTTTTCCTCCCCTAAACAACGCCCTCCCCACCCGGCCCCTGCGGGGCGAGATGTGTGTTGTTGAGGAGGGGGGCGAAGGTGGTCCCGGTGGCATCCTATCTAGCTGCAACGTTTCAAGTGAATATCTCTGAAACTATGGCGATGGTGTAAAAACAGGGAAAATGGAGTTTTTGGCCCCTACCCCTTTTTCTTCTGGTGGTACAGATTCGCCAACTCGATTTTTGGGAGGACCTGGCGTTCCTCTGTCTAAATGCAAAATTTGGAATCAATAGATGCAAAAAAAATTTTTTGGCCCCCCGAAAAATTTCTCCCATCCTGGCCCCCATGGTTTTAGAAATTTGCCAACCCGTGCACTTGCTAAGTTTGATGGACCCCTGTCTAGGTGCAAAATTTCAGATCAATAGCTGTGAAACTGTGGGCGTGCATTCTGGACAAATATATATATATACATACATACATACATACATACATATAAATAAATATATAAACATCCTCTCTTATAGATATAGATAATATATATATGTGTGTGTATAATAGCCTATATTTCATGCCACTGCAATATTATGCAGTCAAAACTCACGCGTATGCAGCGCAATCAAGGCGCTTTTCAATGGCTAGCAATTCAAATAGCATTCATTAAGCAGACAAATTCTGGTCAGAATACTAATTATTCGCCTCCAAATAAATTTCTCCGGATGCTGGAACGACCTGATAAATTAGAGCCGTAGCTTAGAAGAATTGCCAGGAATAGGCTTAAGCTAATATATAATTATATCCTATACTGTACACAAACAACGCGAGAAACTGGAATTTATACGCACCAACGCGGCATTTCTTAAGCTAGCGTTTGCCTGCATGAGAGCATGCACGTAGGTCTACTGCAATTGGTAATGGTATAGTGTTAGGAGTCGCTATAGCCATGATTGAAATACTGCAACTAAAAGTCTTCCTCTGGTCAGCCGTTTGTTTTGCACATGTTTTTTCATGTCAATTTAGTCTCAAGACTTGCTTTCTTCCAATTGGCTCTCTCTCTCTCTCGTCCTCTCTCTCTCTCTCTCTCTCTCTCTTTCTCTCTCTGTCACTCTCTCTCTCTCTCTCTCTCTCTCTCTCTCTCTCTCTCTCTCTCTCTCTCTCTCTCTCTCTCTCTCTCTCTCTCTCTCTCTCTCTCTTTCTCTCTCTCTCTCTCTCTCTCTCTCTCTCTTTCTTTCTCTCTCTCTCTCTCTCTCTCTCTCTCTGTCACTGTCTCTGTCTGTCTCTGTCTGTCTCTCTGTCTCTCTCTCCCCACTCTTCACTTTCTTATTATATTTAATTTTACTGTCTGTTCTTTTAGGGTAGAATAATTATAATCTATGCGGTTCATTTGGTACAGAGCCAAAGTGCATGTGCTCGATACCTTACAACACATCAGCAGCAGAAGCAACAGCAGCAACGACAGCAGCAGCATACACTCTCAGCCTCTTCCCTATTCGATCCATCACTATTACAGTTGATTCTTCGTGACTTCCTGCAGGCAGTTGGCTTCTGTTTGCCCGTCTCAAACGACGTCGTCGTCTATCTTATTACAAGCAAAAGCCCGTGTATATCTCTATAGTTATTCGCGCAATCCAAACATAATCATGGACTAGGTCTCCTTGGGTAAATGCATATGTTACAGTACAGTGTACACATAGGTATGCTGTAGGCGTCTGTGTTCGCTGATGTTTGGCCGAGTTATGTGTGCATGCGAATGTGTATATGTGTGTGAGTGCATGTGGTTGGGTGAGTGGGTGGGCTTAAGGGTTGGTGGGTTATTGGGTGCTTGAATGCACGAGGACGCTGATGAAGACGATGCGTGATAAAAGTGGCCTCACATTAAAGATAAAAATTCTCCCAATGGTCTAATTTGTGCACGAGCGCTTTTTCAAAATATAATAGGCTATACTGCAAACTAAAATTAATGCATTCGCTGGGTAACTGGGTTGCATACACTTGGGCATCTACATGTACATAATTATGCATAAACTTACACGCATAGGCCTATACCTGCTTATGTATATGCACTGGCATAATTATATATATACTGTCAAATATAATATATTAAAGATCTTATATACATAGCATTCATAATATGCATATAGGCCTATACTTACACGCACATACCTACTTATGTAATATGTATGCACTTGCATATAAGCTTATATAACATATGTACTGTCATATATATAATATATATTATAATATTATAGGCCCCATATACATAGCATTCATAATATTATCTGAGTATTATACAATTGTGCATCTCTCCGATGCGAATGTATGTAGGCTACAGTGCTGAGAACATAATCATGTATACGCCCAATTCTTTTCAAAATCCAGAAATAACGAGAAGAATGGAATGCGATCAGCTGTCTATTATTGTCTTGTAGATCAAGATGCTGTTGTCCATCAACATCCCCCACTTCAGTGCAACGAGACAACGAAGACAAAACAACAACAGCAACATCAGCAGCAGTCAAAGCAAAACAAGCCTACTACGCCTTTCGGCAAAAATAGATGTCTTATAATAGTTTCATCGTGATTTGTATTGCATTGGTAAGCTTATGTGTACAGGCCATAAACTTTGTTGCACAAAAAACAAAGTTTTAGTCAGGCAAAAATCAAGTCTTAGTCAGGTAAAATCAAGTCTTAATCGGGTAAAATCAAGTCATGGGCAGGCAAAACTAAGTATCGATATCAGGTCAATTCCAAGAGCCATCTACCGCATTCCTTGCCGCTTTGCATTAAATTGTAATCATGATGAGTTGTAAGTAGGCTACTTGTCTAATTATTATACCCATAAATACAATAAAATAATAAATAACGAGTATCTGCACGCAAGCTACAATTAAATTTGCTAACTCCATTGCATATTTATCTAACCCATATCTTTCATGAATCATGACAGTTCTGAATCTTACCGCCTCCGATAAATGAGTTTATTTGCAAGTAATCGCTTGTAAAATTAATATAAGATGGATTCCACAATCCACAGCTGAGCTCCTCTACGCACTGTGAAGAAATGCGCTGTTTACGCCCAGAGTAGTCCCATAAAATATACTGTTCCAATAAATAATTGATTTGGGGGCCGTAAAACTATGTCAGCGCATGTGATAAAGCCGTTACCATACGCTTGGCTTTAACTAACACTAAGTCAGAGTAAGTCTCCATAAATATTGAGCTAATGATTACGATTGCGATGTTAGAATTATACGAGCCGCCTGTTTGATTATCTTGCGCGTGATATCAACAACGGAAAACATTGCTGTGTTTAGCTAACGATAAGATAGCAGTCCGACATTTCGATAACAGATCTAATTCTACATCGTGCTGATAATACGTACAACTGCGCCGCGAAAAGAAAGTCGTCTGCTGTCGATAAGCATTCGCTTCTGAAATTCTCTCCTTCCGCTGGTAGCGTGTGTGTGAGTCAGATGATCGTGCGGACCGTTGGATTTGTTAACGAAGCGGGAGCTGTAAGGCAAGTCCCTGCAGCTCTTGCCTCCAATAATATCATGGATAATTAATTCCACGTTGTTCCTGCCTGCACGAAATGCCATCTCCCAATAATATGGCTTTATGTCAATGTAGGCCTACACTGCGCATTACAGCCAGGGTAATAGTCTCATTATATTTATGATAGCAGCGAATCATAGTGTCATAATAATTACTGGATGCAGGTAACCTATTATACCAGCCAGTCTCACGCAGCTGATCCCATTATGTAGACTGGTATCGCATATCCGTGCATCAGGTAGAGACAAAACACGAATTCGCTGTCACTCGCCGAAACCATATTAGCCTACATGTAGGCCTACTTACGCACAAGACAATTGAAATGGAAAGGCAGCCGGTCGCAAGTGTCACGCAAAAGCAAAAACGGAGCACTCGTAGACGTAGTGTAACACGGATAGAGTTATAGGGCCTATAGGTTTTTGTATACATGGATTGGATAGGCCATCATTATCTGCAAGGATTTGATAGCAGTGGAATGTCATTTTCATCCAGAAGTGTAGTCTGAGTATATTGTAATGCATGTTCAGACGAAATTGAGAAAATGGACAGTTTGTATAGACCTATGCATGTATCATGCACACGACAGAAAGACAGATCGATATAAAAAGGCAATTTAAAAACACGCAAATAAACAGTTTATTCAGGCCTAGTATGTATTGTGGCCCACCCTGCAGTAAAGTGCGGATCTCCAGCGTTGTGTGAGGTAGAAAAGGCGTTGCAGCAAGTGTCTGGTTGCAAGCATGAATCTGAGTAGATTTTTAAAGCAATTATGTAAACCAGTTCACTGAACATAAAAAAAATTGATCCGGTCAAAAAATCCGATTAACTTGTGTATTTGCCATGAGTAATAGGCTTTAGTCCTATATGCGTATATAATACGCAACGCTTTTAGGCAAGCACAGCCTAAAACGAAAAAAGTTGTTCCGATGGCGCAATCTTATACGGGTGCGAAAATATTTCCGCTAGGATTCATTTCAAATAGGCAAATTGGCTTAAGTAATGGAGTGCATACCCCTATCTCCCACACATTGTCTATGTGTCTCTGTCTGTCTGTCTGCCTGCCTGCCTATCTGTCTGTCTGTAGGTCTGTCTGTAGGTCTATCTTTCTCTTTAGTTCGTCTGCATGACTGCTGTTGTGTCTCTCTCTGTCTTAGGCCTACTCTCAGGGTTGGCATTATCCCATAAACCGCTTTAGCCACACCATCATTGGCTTAAGTAATGGAGTGTGTATACAATCTATCTCCCTTTCTGTTTCACTATGTCTCTTTCTTTCTGTCTGTTTGTCTGTTTGTCTGTCTGTCTGTCTTTCTCTCTCTATATATAGTTCGTCTGCATGACTGCTGGTGTGTGTCTCTCTGTCTTGCTCTCAGGGTTGGCATTATCCCATAAACCGCTTTAGCCGCACCATACATTTGGCGGTCTCTACCAGTCTCTGCCAGACTCTGGCCGCCACTTCACGGTCCACCCAACACCAGAATCGACTGAGAAACTGGCAAAATGTAATGCTGAATTGAGCTTGACTATTTTTATCATTAATTTTTTTGCCCTGAGGAACTTCATTCCTCCAGGGTCTTAGAAGAAGTCATAAAAGTGGTGCATCTGGAACTGCCAGACCTCAGCCATGCCAATAATAATACTAATTACAATTTTTTTTTGTACATGTACCTAACCTAAGCAACTCATAGCGTTAATAATAGGCCTAATACTATTAGGATACTATTATTTTATATTTTATTGCCATTATCTTGTAATTCTAATTACTTAGTAATTCGAATTGCTTTTACTTTCTGCCATATAACTAAAAAATTCTGTTTATCTGTCTGTCTTTCTCTCTAGTATTAGGCTACTATTGTTTTTACCAGAGGTATTTATGATCTCCAGGTTTTCCAATATCAGTTTATCACTATTGCCATTATTTTAATGATCTTCATTGTTACAGTCAAACCTGGATGATTCGACTTTTGGGGTTATATGGCAGAAAGCAAAAACACTTCGAATTACCAAATAATTAGATTTACCAAATAATGGCTAATAAATAATCTAGCACAAAGAACTGTTTCGGTTCGCAAGCAGCTCGTGCGCTCCGTAATACCAAACAATAAATTTTTTAGTGCTTTCTTACCAAACACCAATTCGGTTTAAGTGCTGAAATCACGCATTAAGCTAAGTGCCTTTGCCCACATTCTGTTCTGTGACCTATGGTCAGACCAACCCTGGAATTATGGTTTACACAACGATATTGCTTATTCAATTCAAGAATTTATATAGCGCCCCTTCAAGAAGCCCACTTTGAGGCTCATAGCGATCACGGATTGATCCCCTGAACACTGGCACTATATGAATTATTTTCTTTTATGCGTAGTACACCATAAAAATACATGAAATGTGTAAACGACTTGCCTACTTCTTCACCTGTAATGCGTGCAGATGCATTAGCAAGAATATAATTAATTATTACTGCCTCCGTAATTTAATTGACATAGCGACCGTTGCCATGTGATATGCTATAATTATGAAACCATGGCAACACGTTCCGAATAATTTGGTCAATTGGCAAAACTCAACAATGAGCGTAGACTAATTCAGCGTAGGCTATGTATAAGACACTTACATCGTATTGATTCGTCGTCGAGTATTTATATACGCTACGAGTTGGCTTCGAACGCTACTTCCGCGGCGAAGAAGTAGTCCCGAGTGCTGACGATGACGCGCAATAATCCTAAATCAGTCGCAGCAACCGCGGTGGTGTATCGAGTATCCGTTGACCTTTAAGGAATAATCAAAGCAATTCTATTTGTTGCTTCTGTGCCTACGTGCAGGCTACAGCGTGTAGGTGTGCACGTGTATGTATGTATGTATGTATGTATTGTATGTACAGGGTGGGCCATAAAAAAGTAACCCCCTACGGTTTTTTGTCCATATCTTGACCAAAAGTAAGAATTTCGAAATGAAATTTTATAGGCTTAAAGGCAATTCATATCTACACATGATGGCCAGATTTCATCAAAGTATTTCAAACAGAACAAAAGTTATATCACTTTTGGTTAGGCCACCCCTCGTTTTTTGACGATTCAAAAACGAAACGCCACAAAAGTTAGGTTTTTTGCTAATATCATGGCTAGAAGTAAGAATTTCAAAATGAATCTTTACAGGTTTAAAGACAATTCATAATTACACATGATGGCCAGATTCCATCGAAATATTTCAAACACAACAAAAGTTATACCACGTTTAGTGAGGCCACCCACCGATTTTTGACGATTCAAAAACCAAAAGCAACAAAAAGTGACAAAAACACGATTTTATTAAGTCTCATCTCAAATAACTATTTTCATATGAACTTGGTAGTGCTTCGCAACTTGTGTTCAATGTGCCCACCACCAGTGCCAAAACTTTTTTGAGTCTCTTTTGCAAAGTTCTTGATGGACCTGTTGATTAATCTGACAGATTCCTCATTTACCAATTTGATAATCATCTTGCTAAGTGACTTCTCAGTGACGTGCAGCTACGCTGGTACCCTGTTTCTTTTTTAAATAGTATTAATAATGATCATCTGGCAATATCAAGGCTATTTGATAACAATTATTTGAGATGAGACTGAATAAAATCGTGTTTTTGCTACTTTTTGTTGCGTTAGGTCATTTTATCGTCAAAAAACGGTGGGTGACCTCCCTAAAAGTGGTATAACTTTTGTTGTACTTGATATATTTTGATGTCATCTGGCCATCATATGTAGGTATGAATTGTCTTTACGCCTGTAAAATTTCAGTTCGATATTCTTACTCCTGGCCAAGATATTGACCAGAATAATTGAATTGATTTTTTGCCACTTTTTGTTGCGTCGCGTTTTTGAATCGTCAAAAAACGGTGGGTGGCTTCACTAAAGGTGGTATAACTTTTGTTCTGTTTAAAATATTTTGATGAAATCTGACCATCATGTGTAAATATGAATTATCTTCAAGCCTGCAAAATTTCATTTCGAAATTCTTACTTCTGGCCAAGATATGGGCAAAACACCGTAGGGGTTACTTTTTATGGCCACCCTGTATGTATAGATACTTCTTATAGCACCATTTTAAGAAATCTACTCAGGGGCGCTCCCGACTTCAGCGCAGACACTGAATCGGAGTTTCGCGCTGATTCGCATGGGCAATTGCGAGTGCGAGATTTGCTCAAGTTTCCTATGAATAGGCCTACGCGGCGGGTTGAGGTGGATTCTAACCCGCAACCTTCTGGCTCCAAAGCACCGAACATACCCTACACCACCGCACCCTATATGTGTGTGTGTATGTGTGTGTGTGTGTGTGCACGAAGATTATGGATAAATTCACACAGACTTGTCTAAGATCACGTGCAATATCAAAGGATAGAAACTCGACTCATTGTATACTTATCCTAGAAACAGTGCACTCCAGTTCGTGTTTGTTTTTTTCCTTTCTCACACGCTGAACTGAACGTGTTTAGATCAGAAGGCAAACGATCAGAGAGAGATATTCTTTTTCACCTTCTGCCATATCATCCTCCTCTGGTTTGTATTATTCATCGACGTTGCATCGGAATATAAACCACTGCACTGCAACAGACCAACAGTCTAGTATCTGGTTTCTTGGCGTGGCACCCAATGCTTTGCAGAGCCTATTGGAATACGCTTTTCTAATTCTTTATGCACATCAAGAATAATATAGTAGACTAATACTATGCATACAGGAGGATCGTGCAGGTCGAAAGCCAACGGCTCTTCAGGACACACACAAACACACACATAATCGCGCACACACACATGCAAACAAACACGCGCGCACAAGCACACACACAAACATACCACGCAAGCACAAACACACAAACTCACAAACACGCACGCACAAACGCACTCAAACACAGACACACACAAACACAAGCACACACAAACACACGCACACATACATACACAGACACACACAGACACACACAAACACACACACACCTGCACACAAACACAAATACATCCTATGCAAACCTTCAGTCTGCATGCATGCCTCTGTCTCACAAACCGGCGCCGTGGTTTTGCCATCCACAGCAGCGCTGGGCCTGACCAGAGCCGGATTAAGGCATGTTCAACATGTTCGGCCGAACAGGAGCCCCCACACTTTAAGGGGCCCCACACATGCGAAAACAAATTTCTTCAGAGGAAATTTGTATATTTTGAGCAAATTTCGACCAAACGACTAAAAAAGTCATCAGAATTTTCGACTGATTCTCCGCAAAAATTTCCCGAACAGGGCCCCCCACATTTCTTAATCCGGCCCTGGGCCTAACTCAGAGACGGGCGCATCATGCCAAACCCTGCATAAGATTAAACGACGAACATGAAAAATTTATTGCACACGCGTTAGCAGGCCTATTGAAATCAATTTTTTAAGTGCAATGTTGTCCATTGTTTTATATAGCACATTCGTAACTTTCGCACGATTATATGCCTCTGATGTCAAAAAAAATTACTATACAAATAGACTTACGACAATTATAATTGCTGCTAACAATAATTGTTTATTTTGCCTAAAAAACAATCCAACAAATTATTGGCCTATCGCAATATCAGACCAAAATATAGTACTTAGAAAAATGGAAATCCATTTTCCAGTGTTCCACAATATTTTGTTTGTATGTGCACTTGTCATAGCGTCCCTGCAAGCTCCCTACTCAGAGGCGCTCCCGACTACAGCACGGACACTGCATCAGAGTTTCACGCGCTGAGCAATTGCGAGTGAAAGGCTTGCCCAAGGTCCCTACGCGGCGACTTGAGGTGGATTCGAACCTGCAACCCTCCAGCTGCAAGGCTACGAACATACCCACCACACCACGGCGCCCCACAATGTGATGCATAGGTATACGGCCGTATCACGCGGCTCTCTGTGGATGACAGCGTGCGAATCGCGGATTGCGGTTCGCATCCCGATGGTGGTTAATTGCAGAGATCTAAATCTCGGGCTATTATAGTACGGTCATTCAACCGGACAACTGTTGTGGTGAAGCATCTCACCCAATCAAAATCATTGAACAATGAGTTGAGTCGAGGCCGTAATTATACAGTCGTTAGGCTATAGCCTACAAAATCCGGGTACATTTACATATGTGGACAACTATGGGCCTAAAGTCGAACGATATATTATGTAGGCCTACCTGATGTTCTTCAGATAGTGGCTGCCTTCAAACAGTCAGCGATACACAATCAACAGTAAAATGTGATACTAAGGCTTCATGCTCAGCTTCATCCGTGACAGCAATTGCTTACAGACTACGTCTATAGCATCTCCTTCATTGACGCATTGAATGCGTTCATCCAAACGCCTTTGCGTCTCTACACGAAAGCAAAGACAGACTTCTCTTCTGTACGCTCGATCGCTCGGCTCCGAACAACAGATGACGCCAGTGTTTCGTTAGACACAACAGAGACTGGTTCAAGGCGAACGCCGTCCATCACGAGCACGCCTTCTGCTGCTGCTGCTGCTGCTGCTGCTGACGGTGATGGTGGGGTGACGTTGCCAAGGTTACTGGTACCAAAAATACCTCAACGCTAAATTCTGTTTCTGTCTCTTACTCTATCTCTTTGTCTGTCTGTCTGTGTCTGTCTCTATCTTTCTGTGTGTCTCTCTCTATACCTCTGTCTTTGTCTATTTCTCTCTCTCCCTCTCGGTATCTGTGCCTCTATGTGTCTCTCTCTGTATCTGTGTCTGTCTGTCTGTCTCTCTCTCTGCATTTGCCTCGTTCTCGGACTATATAGGCATAATCGACCAAACCGTCCTATGTGTAGCCAGGCGCGGATTCAGAGGGGGCGGAGCCGGCGTACGCCCCCCTAAACCTGCAGCAAATGTTCTCAAACTAAACTGACCTAAAACTAATATAATTGCAATTTGGGAATAGCTAGGATGTTTGAAGTAGCTGGACCGGCAGAATGGAGCTCTCTTACCGTATTATGTATCCAAATATTACCACAATAATTCACATTTTTCTGCTCACTTCTGTCACGGCTTGCAGTGTTGAACGAGCAAATTCTAGTCTGCGATTTGTGAAGTCGTGTTTCCGAAGTACAATGAACGAGCCTCACGAGGACAGATTTAATGCACTCATTTTATTGTTTGTCCACAAGGACATCAAGTTAGACATTGATGACATTATCAATGCCTACGCCAGAAAGCATCCAAGGAGAATGACACTGCTTAATCCACTGGCATGTGACACTTAATTATTTCCTTTTTGGATCAAGGGTTGCATGATCAAAACCGATAACTGATTTATAATCGTTTCACTGTTAACCTTCAGTGGAGACCAGTGGTTTTATATGAGAAACTATATATTTTTTTAAAGTTCCATAACATTTTCTATAAAAAGGATCATTATAGTGAGCCGTGATCTAATTATATTTATATAAATGCAGGGCTTAAAGTGTGCTAGGACGGTCATGGACGGCATCCTGGCACTTATTTTCGAGGCAGGACGCCGTTATATGACTTATTTGGCCAGCACTACCAGGACGGTCGTCCATGACTGCATGGACGGCGTCCATGCAGTTACGGACGACCGGCCATGACTGCCTAAAAATGGCTTCATTTGAGGTCGACACAGCCAAAAATGCGCTGGTCACTGGGGCTCCGCCCCCAGACCCCGCTGGGGGAGCTTACTGTAAAGACAAAACCTTTCTCTTTTACAATAACATTTTTATTTTTATTGTTATCCTGGTAGCTTGCGACACTGAAAAACGACTTATTCTTAAAATTTCGCGACTTTGTCGTTCACAAATAGCTGGCAAACAAGAGCCTTAAAATGGCTCCATTTAAGGTCGAAACAGCCAAAAATGCGCTGGTCGCTGGGGCTCCGCCCCCAGACCCCGCTGGGGGAGCTTACTGTAAAGACAAAACCTTTCTCTTTTACAATAACATTTTTATTTTTTGTTATCCTGGTAGCTTGCGACACTGAAAAACCACTTATTCTTAAAACTTCGCGACTTTGTCGTTCACAAATAGCTGGCAAACAAGAGCCTTAAAATGGCTCCATTTAAGGTCGAAACAGCCAAAAATGCGCTGGTCGCTGGGGCTCCGCCCCCAGACCCCGCTGGGGGAGCTTACTGTAAAGACAAAACCTTTCTCTTTTACAATAACATTTTTATTTTTTGTTATCCTGGTAGCTTGCGACACTGAAAAACCACTTATTCTTAAAACTTCGCGACTTTGTCGTTCACAAATAGCTGGCAAACAAGAGCCTTAAAATGGCTCCATTTAAGGTCGAAACAGCCAAAAATGTGCTGGTCGCTGGGGCTCCGCCCCAGACCCCCTAATCGGGATGGGCTTCGTGCCTTCGGCACTCTCAACTTCCCGCCTTCGGCGCCGCCACTGACGACCAATTAGGCCTACAATACAGCGTCCTGACACTTTTTTACACTGTAAGCACTGTATATATATATTTCGTAACTGTAACTATATATATATATATATATATAGTTACGGGATTGGATTGGTAGTATTTACGCCCCTCCCTAACCAGAAATCCTGGATCCGCCCCTGGTAGCAAGCTAAGCTATCTACACGATGCTACCATACTTGCTATCTATTTATCCAGTCACGCGTAATTTGTACAATGGGAATTAAATGCTAAAAAGAAATGGAAAGCTAAGCGTGCACTGTGATGTGTATGTTTGCGATCTGTGGCCTGCACAGTTTACGCTGCTTGACCCGGATTCTGGACAGTATAGCAGCAGCTGCAGCAGACATCTCCTAGACCTAGACAAAAGCAGCGAATGCTTCTTGGTCTTGATCCAAATTATTTTCCGCTTCTTGGTCCTGATCCAAATTATTTTCCTCCCTTCATTGTTTTTAACAGGGCTATTTTAAAGGAATTTATAGAACTGCACAACTCCTTCTTTCCTTTCCCATCCTCCATGGTAAATTACTTCCAATCGGAAGACAATGACCTTTTTGCTAGTTTTAACTGTACATAGGTACTTCTACAACTGCACAAGTCCATTTAGTGTACAACTGCACGTTAAAAAGCTCTGGTTTTTAAGAATCGGGATGGCATAACCAAACACACACCGACATAGGCTACCGAAAGCTACACGTAGAGTCGGTACAAACATGCAACTAGACTAACATTTTTGCAGCACATGCACCAGACCAAAGAGCAAAGAAACCTAGTCTTTAAATCCGCAATGGCCCATTAGTCCACGGGCACACAAAGCAATATTCCAGTTGTACGTTTGCTAGATCAAGTCACGCCATCCTGCATAATTTTTCCAGGCATATCCATGCATCTATCTCATGTTCTGGCTCTACATTCTCCCTCTTTCGCTACATCCTGCTTGTCTCACTTATGATAGCCGTTGGTAAAGTATTATGTATGTGTGTGTGTGTGTGTGCGTGTGTGTGTGCGTGTGTGTGTTCCGTTTTTCTGTCGGTCTGTTGATTAGAGCCCGCATGTCACTTCCTCTCTGTTCCTAATGCTGCATGCCAGCTCAGGTCCTTTGTCTGCTTATCTTTGCTGTCTTAGAACCGGGTCACGGCTATGCGCTCATCACCGCAAAAACAAAGTCTCTTGATGAATCGACTCTGACGCGAAACGTGCGCTAATCACGTGATTCATGTCACGTGACTTTTGGCTTTTGTGAAATTGCAAACGAATCAAAGGCAGTGCTTACGCGGATAAACCAAACTACGCAAAAAGATCAAGAATCACACAAACACTGGATAGCAGAAAAAATGACAGGAAGCAACAATAATGGATCAGTGCCATTCCTACGTGTACAAGTATAGCAAGAAGCATAATGACAGAAATTATGCAGCAATATTATACGGTAAAAAAAATAACAGCATGCAATGATAACATAAAAGAAGAATTACAAAGTGCAGAAATAACATAAAACAAGAATAACAAAGTGCAACAATGACTTAAAAGAAGAATAACAAAGTGCAACAATGACTTAAAAGAAGAATAACAAAGTGCAACAATGACTTAAAAGAAGAATAACAAAGTGCAACAATGACTTAAAAGAAGAATAACAAAGTGCAACAATGACTTAAAAGAAGAATAACAAAGTGCAACAATGACTTAAAAGAAGAATAACAAAGTGCAACAATGACTTAAAAGAAGAATAACAAAGTGCAACAATGACTTAAAAGAAGAATAACAAAGTGCAACAATGACTTAAAAGAAGAATAACAAAGTGCAACAATGACTTAAAAGAAGAATAACAAAGTGCAACAATGACTTAAAAGAAGAATAACAAAGTGCAACAATGACTTAAAAGAAGAATAACAAAGTGCAACAATGACTTAAAAGAAGAATAACAAAGTGCAACAATGACTTAAAAGAAGAATAACAAAGTGCAACAATGACTTAAAAGAAGAATAACAAAGTGCAACAATGACTTAAAAGAAGAATAACAAAGTGCAACAATGACTTAAAAGAAGAATAACAAAGTGCAACAATGACTTAAAAGAAGAATAACAAAGTGCAACAATGACTTAAAAGAAGAATAACAAAGTGCAACAATGACTTAAAAGAAGAATAACAAAGTGCAACAATGACTTAAAAGAAGAATAACAAAGTGCAACAATGACTTAAAAGAAGAATAACAAAGTGCAATAATGACTTAAAAGAAGAATAACAAAGTGCAACAATGACTTAAAAGAAGAATAACAAAGTGCAACAATGACTTAAAAGAAGAATAACAAAGTGCAACAATGACTTAAAAGAAGAATAATAAAGTGCAACGATAACAATCCAGTGACATTTCTTTGTAGACCAATTCAGGGCTTTTTAACGTGCAGTTGTACACAAAAGTGCAGTTCTAAATGGATTTGTGCAGTTGTAAAAGCTGTTTTGTACAGTTAAAACTAATAAAAAGGTCATTGTCCTGCGATTGGAAGTAGGCTAATTTATCACGGAGGATGGGAAAGGAAGGAAAAGGATGTGCAGTTATAAAAATTCCTTACAAACAGCCCTGTTACAAAGCATAACCGGACACCGAAGCAGGACGTTTTGGCGCCGGACGCTTTGGCGCCGCCGTTTTGGCGCCGGACGTTTTGGCAGCGGAATTTTTTTCACCCTCGTTCTAGAGTATACAAATTATGATATTGTAGTTAATTGTAGGAGGTTCATTTACGCACATTTTGATGTAAATTTTTTCATTCTAAAGTTATGCCCGAAATAGCTAAGAATGTATGTATATGACATGCGTCATGAGGGTCGGTTAGGTTTGGTATAGAGCTATTGTAGTCATTCGGTTCCGTATAGGGTACAAATAACGGTTAATTATTACACCACTGAATGAAACTTGAAAAATAAATATTAAACACAATTTGATCACTTCGAACTGATGTATTTGTAAACTGAAGCGAAAATAAGCTACTGAGATCAATTTTTATATGGGCGCCAAAACGGCGGCGCCAAAACGGTCGCGCCAAAACGGCGGCGCGCCAAAACGTCACGTACCGATCCTACACTGACTACTTAACTAGACAGCAAAACTAGAGTGTGTAGTATTACTGCAACGTCAAGTAGGCTAAAGCTGGTTGTAGTTTTTGTACATTATTTATCGAAATAACAAAAGTTTTATTTGAACCTTTAATTTCACCCTCCAAAATGTTTTGTTACGATCACTTTTTTTAGTCGATTGTAAATTAGACATAAACACTTATTCAGTTTACTCGTTTATATACTTACGACGTTACGACATTTTGTCCGTGACATTTTGTCATGTGACATTTTGTCATTAGGACATTTTGTCCGTGCTATTTTGTTCAGAGGCCATCTATAAATGACGTCATGCACTGTTGGACGATTTTAGACCGCCACGCGTCGTAACAAATGTGTGACCCCAACCTTTAGGTTCGTGACGTTATTTAGGGACGTTCCCTGACGTACGAGATTTTGTCGCAAAACATTTTGTCATGCCACCCAACGAGAGAGTCCGCAATAGCTAAAGATTACTTCATCTTGTTCTGTTTTTATCCAAGATAACGTCTACCGCGTTCATTCTCTTCGACTTCAATTGCCTTCTTCAAAGGAAGCTCCAACGAGATGGATAGCATTAGCAGCAGCGGAAATGGTTAAGAGGAGATCGTGGAAATTAATCTCTTCCAGAGGGCGGAAAAAAGCCACACTTAATCTGAAGACAAAGTCCAAGTGAGAATGAACTAGGTACTATAATTGTTTAGACGTAGGCAATAACAATTGGACGAGTTGGTCTACTAGCCTACTTGAAACACAGACGTACGACATTAACTGCATAACAGGAAGCTCTGAATACAGCCAGCTTAGAAGTGGGACTTCATTGGACAGCGCTTAATCAAGTCATCTCTTCACGGAGCGGAGAACACCCAGAAATTACTTTCTCCATTTTAAGCTGTCGGCTTAATTACTCTATTATTTTGCTGATAAAAGGAGTGGCTTCGGATATCAATAAACATAATAATTATAATTGCAATAGTAAATTCTTTATTTATCAAGGACAGCAATTCAGTTCTGCTGTAGCTCGACTATAATAATGAAATACCTGAAATCGGGAGTGAGCCTATTGTTATTTGTTGCACTGAAATCAGCTAAACGACCCTGAACCGCTGACAAGGACACAATTAGCAGACATTGTCACTAATGGTGGGCTTCACAAACCGAGAAAGAACTAATAAATTACCAAAAAGGAAAGCCATGTAGTAGGCCTAATAATATTCTATCACTAGGTTTCAATGAACAAAACATTTTGACATTAATATTTTGAAAGATAACACTGGAGAGAAGTCATGTGTACTAAAATTGTGTTTTAACAAATATTATCAGTAAATTATACTATTCATAACATGACGGTACCGGTAGACTCACATAATAGTAAATAATATAATGAGGCCTTCAATCATTATAGCCTAATAGAAAATAAGTTCACAGTATATTTTAAAAGTTCCCGTGATAGGCCTACAATAATGTAAAATTGAGCTAAAGTAATTATCAACTTTCAAAAATGTTCGGGGTGGAAAGTTTTGGATCTTGAGGTGAGCAGATTAAATACAGTATATATAATTATATATAATTATACATATATACATGCAATGTCATGCATATATACATTTGTAGGCCTACATATAACACTACGATGCAGTGCGCGCGCTGTAGTCGGGAGCGCCTCTGAGTAGTGAGCTTGAAGGGCGCTATAGAAATGGAAAATGAAATTTGAAAAATTTGAAGAAAAAAATTATGATATAATACAATGCAGAACCGGATACAATGCAACCGAATACAATGTTACTAAGTACAATCTAAATGTCCTTGTCATTTTCAACAAAGTGAGAGTAGACAGTTGCGAGATGATTGAGCATTCGTGGAATCGATTCCCTTAAACACAGATATACTATTAGTCTCAGTAGCGCGAACAGTTTTATATATATATACATATATACTATTATAGACAATCGGACAATCGGTATGTAACTATATATATATATATATATGTATATAAATATATATATATATAATGGCTGTATAAACACGCACATCATTGCCTTAAATGCAAGCGAAACCGAAATGCAAACTGATCAACGATTTTCTGTGGCATGATGACGAATACTTTGCGAGAAAGGATGATGATACAGTAAATATTTTTGCACATGCAGTCAAAGCATTAGCTTAACCGTTAACGCATGACAACACTGTCGATTTTTTCCATTCATGTGTGATGAGCCATTATTTGAAATGCGCGCAAAATACGCCACGCCATTAAATATAGACCTATATTAGTTTTGTTCACAACGGTTACTGTCAGGTTTTAGACAAACATTAGCGACAGCCATGGTAACTCTAATATGTTATTATAAGCATATGCATATTAGTAGGTCTCTCACTCTCTCCCCCAAGACCGACCTTCTAGAAGGAAATGCTACAGAAAATTGATGAGAATCGGATGGATGCAGAAGATGACAGACAAACTTAAAACAGCATGAGCAAAATTAATAGAAACCACAGAAAACACTATGCTGCTAATAATAACCAGGAAGCTGGAGACTGGAGAAATTTGGTCACATACGCAGAATGAGTGATGACAGAAAAATAAAGAGGGTGATGTTCGGAAGATTGGAGCATGGGCGTCCGCAGAATTTGTTCTTGGGGGCACAAACTTTTAAATAATTGTCACATGGTCCAAATTTAATGGGTGACAGTTTGAATTTCCATATTACCACGAGAGAATCCTATAGCCTACCTATGCCTTATGCACCCAAAGAAATATAAATAGGTTCAACTTGTAGAACGAATCGATAATCACATTGAAAATTGCGTTGTAACAATCACAACCAAATAATCAAAATTTATGTGCAACTACGCGAAAAATTCAGGGGGGCGCACTTGCGCCCCCTTGCGCCCCGCTGCGGACGCCCATGGATTGGATGGAACCAACAGAAGAGGTAGACCACACAAGGAATGGCTGGACAACATAACCGACTGGTGCGCAGCGCCAATACAAGATCTGAAACATGTGGCCCTGGAAAGACAAAAATGGCGAGGAATAACGAGGATGGCAGCGGGCACCTACGGGATATCTATATCTATATTCTATATCTATACTGGTCTCTTGGTTCTTGATGATGATGATGATGAAAGATGACGACGACGACGATGATGATGATGGTTGTGATGGTCTCTTGGTTCTTGATGATGAAGATGATGATGATGACGACGACGACGATGATGATGATGATGATGACGACGACGACGATGATGATGACGACGACGACGATGATGATGATGGTGATGGTTATGATGGTGATGGTTGTGATGGTGATGGTGATGATGGCGATGGCGATGGCGACGACGACGACGACGACGTCGACGACGACGACGATGATGATGATGATGATGATGATGATGATGATGATGATGATGATGACGATGATGATGATGACGACGATGATGACGATGATGACGATGGTGACGATGACGACGACAACAACGATGATGATGATGATGATGATGATGATGATGACGACGACGACGACGATGAGGATGAGGATGATTGACTGTGACATGTAAGTCCGCCATTAGTAGAACAGAAGTGATCACCTGTTCTAGAGCCTTCAGTGTCAACACGCCCCTAGCGAATATTTCCGTACAGCTCTCTAGCGACTATTTCGTTACAGTCGTTTCAGAAAATATTTTTAGCGACTATTATACTACGGCGCCAATGATGAAATGCGGATTCATTCTAGTAGAGCCATCTACTGAATAACTATATACTATTTTCTGCATAATTATAACACTGGTGTAAAATTGCTTTGCATAAGAAGTTACAAGCTGTAGTGTAGACTTTGTCTTCCTTCAGGCGACTGTTTAGTAAAGCTAGAACAAAGCTCGTAACCAGCAGCAAATATTCAGTAATGTGTTATAATTTATTTTGAATTGAATTCCATATCATTACAGCACCAGTATCAATAGCTATTTCGAATTTGGGAGCGTCGTGTGACTTTATAGCGCTGCCAGAAAATCGTGAGTACTGAGGCTCGATACCCAAGAGCACACTATATTTGACGAGCAGGTCAGACATTTTGTGGCCGCGCAACGTCTGCCTAAACTGCCATCGAAATACCTGCAATCCAGCCTGATTTGAACGCTATGAAATTCGAACGATGGAGTGATTTTGGGAGCTCGGGGTGACTTTGAGAGCGCTGCCACAAAATCGAGATTACAGGGGATGGATACTCACTAACACACTATATTTGAGGAGCAGGCCAGAAATTTTGTAGCCGCGCAATATCGGCCTAAAATGCGATCGAATATTCTGCAAACCAACCAGATTTGAGTGCTATGTAATTCGAACGATGGAGGGGTTTTGGGTGCTTGGGGTGACTTTGATATCGCCGCCACAAAAGCGAGATTACAGGGGATGGATAGGCCTACTCACTAACACACTATATTTGACGAGCAGGTCAGACATTTTGTGGCCGCGCAACGTCTGCCTAAAATGTCATCGAATATTCTGCAATCCAGCCTGATTGTTATGCTATGCAGTTCGAACGATGGAGCAATTTTGGGAGCTCGGGGATTTTTAGAGCACTGCCACAAAATCGTGATTACAGGGGATGGATACTCACTAACACACCATATTTGAAGAGCGGGTCAGAAATTTTGTGGCCGCGCAAGACCGGCCTAAAATGCCATCGAAAATCCTGCAATCCAACGAGATTTGAATGCTATGTACATCGAACGATGGAGTGGTTTTGGAAGCTTGGGGTGACTTTGATATCGCCGCCACAAAAGCGAGATTACAGGGGATGGATACTCACTAACACACTATATTTGACGAGCAGGTCAGACATTTTGTGGCCGCGCAACGTCTGCCTAAAATGTCATCGAATATTCTGCAATCCAGCCTGATTTTAATGCTATGGAATTCGAACGATGGAGTGATTTTGGGAGCTCGGGGTGACTTTGAGAGCGCTGCCACAAAATCGAGATTACAGGGGATGGATACTCACTAACACACTATATTTGAGGAGCAGGCCAGAAATTTTGTAGCCGCGCAATATCGGCCTAAAATGCGATCGAATATTCTGCAAACCAACCAGATTTGAGTGCTATGTAATTCGAACGATGGAGGGGTTTTGGGTGCTTGGGGTGACTTTGAGATCGCCGCCACAAAAGCGAGATTACAGGGGATGGATAGGCCTACTCACTAACACACTATATTTGACGAGCAGGTCAGACATTTTGTGGCCGCGCAACGTCTGCCTAAAATGTCATCGAATATTCTGCAATCCAGCCTGATTGTTATGCTATGTAGTTCGAACGATGGAGCAATTTTGGGAGCTTGGGGATTTTTAGAGCACTGCCACAAAATCGTGATTACAGGGGATGGATACTCACTAACACACCATATTTGAAGAGCGGGTCAGAAATTTTGTGGCCGCGCAAGACCGGCCTAAAATGCCATCGAAAATCCTGCAATCCAACGAGATTTGAATGCTATGTACATCGAACGATGGAGTGGTTTTGGAAGCTTGGGGTGACTTTGAGAGCTCCGCCACAAAATTGAGATTACAAAGGTTGGAATCCCACTAGCACTCTACATTTGAAGAGCAGGCCAAAAATTTTGTGGCCGCGCAAGGTCGGACCAAAATGCCATCGAAATTCGTGCCATCCAGCCTGATTTGAATGCTATGTAATTCGAACGATGGAGTGATTTTGGGAGCTTGGGGTGAGTTTGAGAGCGACGCCACAGATTTGAGATTACAGGGGATGGATATTCAGTAACACACTTTATTTGAGAGCTGGCCAGAATTTTGTGGCCGCGCAAGATCGGACCAAAATGCCATCGAAAATCCTGCAAACCAACCAGATATGAATGCTATGTAATTCGAACGATAGAGTGGTTTTGGATGCGTGGGATGACTTTGAGAGCACCGTCACAAAATCCAGATTACAGGGGATGGACACCCACTAGCACACTTTATTTGAAAAGCAGGTCAGACATTTTGTGGCCGCGCAACGTCTGCCTAAAATGCCATCAAAATTCGTGCAATCCAGCCTGATTTGAATGCTATGTACATCGAACGATGGAGTGGTTTTGGAAGCTTGGGGTGACTTTGATATCGCCGCCACAAAAGCGAGATTACAGGGGATGGATACTCACTAACACACTATATTTGACGAGCAGGTCAGACATTTTGTGGCCGCGCAACGTCTGCCTAAAATGTCATCGAATATTCTGCAATCCAGCCTGATTTTAATGCTATGGAATTCGAACGATGGAGTGATTTTGGGAGCTCGGGGTGACTTTGAGAGCGCTGCCACAAAATCGAGATTACAGGGGATGGATACTCACTAACACACTATATTTGAGGAGCAGGCCAGAAATTTTGTAGCCGCGCAATATCGGCCTAAAATGCGATCGAATATTCTGCAAACCAACCAGATTTGAGTGCTATGTAATTCGAACGATGGAGAGGTTTTGGGTGCTTGGGGTGACTTTGAGATCGCCGCCACAAAAGCGAGATTACAGGGGATGGATAGGCCTACTCACTAACACACTATATTTGACGAGCAGGTCAGACATTTTGTGGCCGCGCAACGTCTGCCTAAAATGTCATCGAATATTCTGCAATCCAGCCTGATTGTTATGCTATGTAGTTCGAACGATGGAGCAATTTTGGGAGCTTGGGGATTTTTAGAGCACTGCCACAAAATCGTGATTACAGGGGATGGATACTCACTAACACACCATATTTGAAGAGCGGGTCAGAAATTTTGTGGCCGCGCAAGACCGGCCTAAAATGCCATCGAAAATCCTGCAATCCAACGAGATTTGAATGCTATGTACATCGAACGATGGAGTGGTTTTGGAAGCTTGGGGTGACTTTGAGAGCTCCGCCACAAAATTGAGATTACAAAGGTTGGAATCCCACTAGCACTCTACATTTGAAGAGCAGGCCAAAAATTTTGTGGCCGCGCAATGTCGGACCAAAATGCCATCGAAATTCGTGCCATCCAGCCTGATTTGAATGCTATGTAATTCGAACGATGGAGTGATTTTGGGAGCTTGGGGTGAGTTTGAGAGCGACGCCACAGATTTGAGATTACAGGGGATGGATATTCAGTAACACACTTTATTTGAGAGCTGGCCAGAATTTTGTGGCCGCGCAAGATCGGACTAAAATGCCATCGAAAATCCTGCAAACCAACCAGATATGAATGCTATGTAATTCGAACGATAGAGTGGTTTTGGATGCGTGGGATGACTTTGAGAGCACCGTCACAAAATCCAGATTACAGGGGATGGACACCCACTAGCACACTTTATTTGAAAAGCAGGTCAGACATTTTGTGGCCGCGCAACGTCTGCCGAAAATGCCATCGAAATTCGTGCAATCCAGCCTGATTTGAATGCTATGTAATTCGAACGATGGGGCGATTTTGGATGCGTGGGGTGACTTTGAGAGCGCCGCCACAAAATCTAGATTACAGGGGATGGATATTCACTGGCACACTATATTTGAGAGTAGGCCAGAAATTTTGTGGCCGCGCAAGATCGGCCTAAGATGCCATCTAAATTCCTGCAAACTAACCAGATTTGAATGCTATGTAATTCGAACGATGGAGTGGTTTTGGAAGCTTGGGGTGACTTTGAGAGGGCCGCCACAAAATCGAGATTACAAAGGTTGGAAGCCCACTAGCACACCACATTAAAAGAGCAGGTCAGAAATTTTGTGGCCGCGCAAGGTCGGCCTAAAATGCCATCGAAATTTGTGCAATCCAGCCTTATTTGAATGCTATGTAATTCGAGCGATGGAGTGATTTTGGGAGCCTGGGGTGACTGTGAGCAGCGCCACAAAATCGAGATTAGAGGGGATGGATACTCACTAACACACCATAAGCTTATTTGAAGAGCGGGTCAGAAAGTTTGTCGCCGCGCAAGATCGGCCTAAAATGCCATCGAAAATCCTGCAATCCAACGAGATTTGAATGCTATGTACATCGAACGATGGAGTGGTTTTGGAAGCTTGGGGTGACTTTGAGAGCGCCGCCACACAATTGAGATTACAAAGGTTGGAATCTCACTAGCACTCTATGCCCACTAGAACTCTACATTTGAAGAGCAGGCCAAAAATTTTGTGGCCGCGCAAGGTCGGCCTAAAATGCCATCGAAATTCGTGCCATCCAGCTTGATTTGAATGCTATGTAATTCGAACTATGGAGTGATTTTGAGAGCTTGGGGTGAGTTTGGGAGCAACGCCACAGATTTGAGATTACAGGGGATGGATATTCAGTAACACACTATATTTGAGAGCAGGTCAGAATTTTGTGGCCGCGCAAGATCGGACTAAAATGCCATCGAAACTCCTGCAAACCAACCAGATTTTAATGCTATGTAATTCGAACGTTGGAGTGTTTTTGGGAGCTTGGGGTGAGTTTGAGAGCGCCGCCACAAAATCGAGATTACAAAGGTTGGATGCCCACTAGAACTCTACATTTGAAGAGCAGGCCAAAAATTTTGTGGCCGCGCAAGGTCGGCCTAAAATGCCATCGAAATTCGTGCCATCCAGCCTGATTTGAATGCTATGTAATTCGAACGATCGAGTGATTTTGAGAGCTTGGGGTGAGTTTGAGAACGACGCCACAGATTTGAGATTACAGGGGATGGATATTCAGTAACACACTATATTTGAGAGCAGGCCAGAATTTTGTGGCCGCGCAAGATCGGACTAAAATGCCATCGAAAATCCTGCAAACCAACCAGATTTAATGCTATGTAATTCGAACGTTGGAGTGTTTTTGGGAGCTTGGGGTGAGTTTGAGAGCGCCGCCACAAAATCGAGATTACAGGGGATGGATACTAACTAACACACCATATTTGATTAGCAGGCCAGAAGTTTTGTGGCCACGCAATATCGGCCTAAAATGCTATCGAAATTCCTGCAATCCAGCCTGATTTGAATGCTATGTAATTCGAACGATGGGGCGATTTTGGGAGCTTGGGGTGACTTTGAGAGCGCCGCCACAAAATCGAGATTACAAAGGTTGGATGCCCACTAGAACTCTACATTTGAAGAGCAGGCCAGAAATTTTGTGGCCGCACAAGGTCGGCCTAAAATGCCATCGAAATTCGTGCCTTCCAGCCTTATTTGAACGCTATGTAATTTGAACGATGGAGTGATTTTGGGAACCTGGGGTGACTTTGAAAGCGCCGCCATAAAATCGAGATTACAGGGGATGGATACTCACTAACACACTATATTTGAGAAGCAGGCCAGAGATTTTGTGGCCGCGCAAGATCGGCCTAAAATGCCATCGAAAATCCTGCAATCCAACGAGATTTGAATGCTATGTACATCAAACGATGGAGTGGTTTTGGAAGCTTGGGGTGACTTTGAGAGCGCCGCCACAAAATTGAGATTACAAAGGTTGGAATCCCACTAGCACACTACATTTGAAAAGCAGGCCAGAAATTTTGTGGCCACGCAAGGTCGGCCTAAAATGCCTTAAAAATTCGTGCCATCCAGCCTGATTTGAATGCTGTGTAATTCGAACGATGGAGTGATTTTGGGAGCTTGGGGTGAGTTTGAGAGCGACGCCACAGATTTGAGATTAGAGGGGATGGATATTCAGTAACACACTATATCTGAGAGCAGGCCAGAAATTTTGTGGCCGCGCAAGATCGGCCTAAGATGCCATCTAAATTCCTGCAAACTAACCAGATTTGAATGCTATGTAATTCGAACGATAGTAGATGTAATATTTGCCCTCTGGATGTCTTTTATTATTTCCTGAGGGGGGTGCTCGGTAGTACAGTGGATAGCGCGCTTGACTGTCGACTCAGCTATGATGAGTACACGGTCAGTGGATGATGAGACGGCGAGAGAGAGGGGATTGACCACCGCCTTCATATGCCAAGGCCTTGAAAATTAAGTCTTTTTTCCCCTTTGGATGTCTTTTATTATTCCCCCCCCCTGATTCCTCCTCTTCTCCTTTGGATGTCTTTTATTATTTCCCCCTGATTCCTCCTCTTCTTTTTTGGGGTCTTTTATTATTTTCCTGATGCATAATTAATTACTTAGCTATTTTTTAAGAAGCCTGATATTGAAGATAAATTAAGTTAAAATGGCGCTAAAGGATAAGCTGGGGGGTGTTTTCCATTGAAGAAAATATCAGCTAATAAACCAGTTAAAACCAGTTAAAAATTAAGGTCGTAAGAATACTGCCGAAAAGTCTCTAGCTAATATATTTAGTGCGATGTGCGAATAAGCGAATATCTCGAGAAAATCGGTATTGGTTACGAAAATTATGCAACTACCGGTTGAATTGTTAAACGCAGCTCCCGTTCCCCCTCCGCCCGCAATTTGCATGTAATTCGCCCCATTTCTATACAGGTAGACGTTACCAGGAGCGGTACTACTGTTACCAAATTCTATGTACGTCGAAACGAAATAGTATCCGGCTTTACCGGGAGTGAAACGGGTCAGTCCCGCACTTATGACACCATCGGTTTTGAATCTTACACTATCGAAAGTAACTCTTGTGTGAGTTTTAGCGATTAAGAATTGCCAAGTTAAAGAATGAATGCTAAGCGCGGGACCGATTGAGATAGAATCTACATACTGCTTCGTAGCTGCATCGCTGGCGTTGTTGGGTTCGTGTAGTCCTGTAATGTAAGCATCATGCATAAAGATGGACTTATACACATTTATTTTAGACGGAGGAGTGCCATCGAGTGACTTAACCATCTCTAACATGATTTCATTGTTTATTCTAAAACGAAATCCATCCATCGATTGTAATGTAATAGGATTGTTTAACGAACATTGTAGTTTATTTCGTATACTACCTAAGAAAATAGTGAATTCTTTATTTTCTCCTCTCAAGTCCTTACAACCCATTGAACGCAGACGATCGGAGCCAACGTTTAAGATTAGATCACCAGTCATGGTATCACCAGTTTTAGACACCTTCAATGTAACTTGTTCATCAACGTATTTCTTATTCGTCAAATGATTATCGTTGGACGGAGAATCGTCGTGATTCGTTATCAAATCAATGGCTTGACCCCAACTTAAGGCCTCATCCATTCCTGCTGTCAAAGGCTTCGTTGTGGGCAGTCCTTTAATTTTGTGACCACCCATTTTTAGATTTCCAGTCGCCGGATTTACCCCATCCAATCGGAGGAAACTGGCATTTATTTGACTAAGAGTAACACCTCCAGCGATTACTCTTTGTGATGAACCAACATCGGTGTGGCCGAATTTATCGACGGGCATTTCTCATATATAATAAATTTTTTAATGCAGATTAGTCATCGTATACATATAATTGCATAACCTGAATCCCTCGTAGAGGATGATCATCATACTTTGTCACTACTGTAACTCTATAATATTGATACGCATCCATAGGCATAATAATATCATAAAATGTCGGAACAGCCTCTGAAGTAGTTGAAGAAAGACGTGATGATATGGGTACAAACATTGCTCCATCATTGCTAGCGGTTAAAATTAAATCACCTATATATTCGCTTTTAAACGCAATTCTCCAAATTTTAACTGGCTCAGGACATTTAATTTGTAACCAAGTAAACATACCTTTACCTGGAATCCAAGCTGCGTTCACATCATCGGTGAGATTAGTGAAAGCATGGTAGGCTTTGCTTCCGGAAGAACAAGAACCAGCGCTAGCAACGAATCCTGTTACACTTACATCATCTTCCAAGGGAGGAATATACCCAACACGACACTTTTTCAGAGATTTATCGACGTAATTCTTTGTAGCAGCATCTTGAGCTGAAAGAGGATCGCTTAAATCGTTGATATTATTACTATTCATTAGGATATTTTGATAAACGTCGATTTTACGATCGTTAGACGCTCTACCGATTCTCATTATATTTTCTACACCTATTTTGCATAGAAATCCATCCGTCGATTGTAATGTAATAGGATTGTTTAACGAACATTGTAGTTTATTTCGTATACTACCTAAGAAAATAGTGAATTCTTTATTTTCTCCTCTCAAGTCCTTACAACCCATTGAACGCAGACGATCGGAGCCAACGTTTAAGAACAAGTCGCCAGCCATTGTATCACCAGTCTTAGACACCTTCGATGCATCAACGTATTTCTTATTCGTCAAATGATTATCGTTGGACGGAGAGTCATCGTGATTCGTTATCAAATCAATAGCTTGTCCCCTACTTAAAGCTTCATCCATTCCTGCTGTCGAAGTATTCGTTACTGGGAGACCTTTTATCACATGTCCATTCATTTTTAAATTTCCAGTCGGCAGATTTGCTCCATCACATCGAAGAAAATTAGCATTTATTTGACTAAGAGTTACACCTCCAGCGATTACTCTTCGTGATGTTCCTCCAGCAGCGGTGTGACCGAATTTATCGACAGGCATTATATATATATATATATTTATATATAATAATTTTTAATGCAAGCCGTTTATAACTTCTTGGAAATTCATTCCATCACCCACCATCTTCGTCACATACAGACACAAATGACCACAAAATACTTCGTTATCGGGTTGTATTCGCTCACTGTTATATAACACTGGACGGCGTAAATACTTTATCAGTTCCAGAGGGGGAGGAAGGCCGTAACTATCGAAATATATTTTCTCATTACCGCTCTTTAAGAAAGCGCACCAATGCTGACCGGTTCCTTTAGAATCGTCTAGATTCAATATCCCACATTCAATCCGTCTAGGTTTATTCGGCAGCTCGTCTCGCACGAAAACGCCTCTAAAATTCGGAATATTCAGCTTCTTCGCGGCATCCAATAATTCAAAATTCGTTAACGGATGATTTGGAAGAACTACGCCTTCGACATCGATGTTTTTCACAGTTGCAGAACTCATTTTATATTTCATCTAAATGTTTTAAAAAGTAATTCGATTTTACTTCCTGCACTACATACAGCCAGCGATCTATTTTGTTTGATTTTTGGATATTTTTTAGTGCTAGCAATGGACGTATATTCTTCCAATTCATAGCTTTAATAAGTTCTTCTTCATCTAGCAAGTTGAACGATGATATTGGTAAAACATGATCGACATGCCAAACCGAACCGTGATTTTCCATACTCATTCCTTCTTCTAATTGAAATTCGATCCATTTAGTAAATATTTCAAAGTCGACACCGATAAGTTGCCTCGTCGTTTGTGACTTCGATTTGCCTTTTAATGCGTCGCCCAGCCTGGTCCTCATACTTTTGAGTAGTTTAAAGCCTGGGTCATATTTCTTTCGAGCTTCAGAATATGCGTGATTATATTTATATTTACATTCCTTACATTCATTATCTCTCCCATCTTTACAGTATCTATTTTTTACATAATCTACTATGTTCTTTTCTTTCTTACATCGACCGCAAACTTTTTTATCTTTTATTTCCCTAGTCTCTAGTATCGAGTATTTTTGTCTAAGTTCCTTCCCTTTGATATTTTTACACGTTTTACAACTAGAATAATACCCACTCCTATTTGATTTATCTCTATGAAATTCGCTGAAGCTTTTCTCCATCTTACATTTGGAACACACTTTAGAGTCTTCCATTTTATATATATATTTATTCTTTAAATAGATTTCAATGGGTCCCCACCCCATTAGAACCATCTAGATTCAATATCCCACACTCATTCCGTCCAGGTTTCTTCGGCAGCTCGTCTCTGAGAAATACTCCTCTAAAATTATTGATGTTTAGTTTCTTAGCCGCTTCGATTAGATCCACATTCGATAAAGCAATATTCGGTAGCACTACTCCACAAACATCGATTTGTTTGACGCTCATTTATTTAATATAAACATTAATTAAAATTTTTCAACGAGTAGTGACCATATGCTAAAGTATGAATTCCATCCTCCATTATTACCCGTTTATCGTCATCTGCAGATAATGCAACTTTATTAATTTCTTCTGTATAAATATCGTGATGATAAGATCTAATAACATTCATCGTTCGTTGTTGTTCTTTTTTAGTAAATAAACAGTCTTTATAATCTTCGTGAGTAATAGTTTTCTGGACAACATTCTTCTTAATACCTTTACATTTCTTGTGCTCATCTCCAGCAGCCATCTTATAAGAATACAACTTTGCTCTGAGTCCAATAAATTCTTTTATCTGTTTCCCACTAGCTTCATCCTTGAACATTCCAATAACTTTTTTATTTACTCCAACCTCAATACCAGATGGATGATCTCTCGGGTATTCACTTGTGTCGAATCGAGTCTTAATATCGCCTGCGATATCTGAGTAAAAGTCTTCAGTTTTAATTTCGTATGTCAAAGAATCTGTATCGGTAAATAAAAATTTAGCTCTATTTCCGTATTTATCCTTGATGTAATTGTAATGAAATTCATACATCAACGTTTTGCTCAAGTCTAATATACACATGCCAAGATATATAGGTTTATTATAGTACAATTTAGTTTTTTTCATGTGAACGGCTATTAGATTTTCATCGAAAATAGTACATCTCTCATAATTAGGTTTAGCGGCTAGTTCAATAGCCCTCTCCTCTTGACACACTAACTCTACATCAACACGATTTTCAATGTTCTCACAAGTTTTTCCAAAGACACTGTTATTCATTAACTTGAAAAAGTCTTTCTCAAAGTCATTAGTAGCTTTCGTTCTAAGAGCTGTATTTAAATCGATATACTTTTTCAACCAATCACTTTCTTCGAATAGTACACCTCTATGCACTTTTGTTATTTTCAAACCCAAGCTCTCATACAGCTTCAGATTATCGTAATGCAGCACATACTTCTTTTTATGGTTTAAGTTTGGAATTAACTTTTTGACTTTGTTAATCTCAATGCTTTCGGGGGCTAACGGAAAATCGTTATGCAGGTCGTGTAACTCTTTAGGATACTCCAAATCAACTTCCAATATGCATGGAATACTTCTCCAATTATTTAATTCATCTTCGTTCATCCATTTGAACCCGTGAGTAGGTAAATTTTTGATCATAGCCCATCCATATAGATTATTCGCATCCAGGTAAGTAATAAATGTAGAATTTTCGTTACTATTGAAATCGCTCATATATTTATTATTCGCTTTCCCGTAACGATTTGATATTGTGCTCACTCCTCCTCTCATCCCTTGCCTAAGCATCAGAATCATATCATAATCATTCAATAACTCCAATTTCACGCCTGTCAATTTTAAAGCGGCATCCCAGGCTAAACCAGGAGATGTAAAATACCATGCAGGGTCAAGCGTATAGTTCTTCATACACACATCTCTAAAGTTTTCGAAAACATCGGCAAGTAACAGAACATCCGAAACGTTGTATAAATCGTGATATTCTCTGAATGTTTTGCATCCAAATTCCTTCCATACCGTTTTTGCATGCTCGTAGTCTTCATCGCTAATATTCGAATCATTTAGCTTAGAATAGAATGCGGATTTTGGTGGTAGTTCGGTTTCATTAAAGGTAGTAAATGAATCGACGTAGTCATAAGGATATATGCCTTTTCTCAGCAAAAGATCGAGCTTCTTTCCAGTATATCGTTTCCCAATATTTTTACACTGGTCTTTGCTTAGGTTCCTCGATAAAGCATCAAGACTAGAAGCCATAAATTTAAAACTGTCGATAAAACGCAGTTGTCGCTTGACGGTAATCTCTTTTCCCTCTTTATTTACAAACTTATCAACAACGACCTCTCTGCTAAAAGATATATACTTTTCCTCGTTATTAGGTATGCAATTAATTTTCTCTCCATTATTACCTCTCAGTTTCTTAATGAACAGATGACAATCGTACCCGGAAAGATTATGAAACACTACAGGGAAAAACTTGGGGACTTTATAGTCTAAATTACAAATGTTATGAGCAGCCCCTCTAAATTTACCGCTAAGATGACAGTGATCTCTCACTCGGTCTTCGCCCAACGGTTTTTCACAGATATGGCATATAGTAGCTCCATCAAAACACTTCTTGTCCTCTTCTGTAAATATCATCTTCTTAGGGAATTTAAATTGATTATATATTTGTTTTATATTCTCTTCTAGTTTATCTACAAATATTTGACCAACATCATCATCTTCGCTTTCAGCCGTAAACGTCACAGGATCTTGAGAATATACACTATCGTCGAAACATTTTATGTGGTAACAAAAGGAGCTAGGAATATGCTTTTGATATTTATTAGTGTACGACAACTCTGAATTTGGTTGGCATGTATCGATCGGTTTTACAAAAGACTCAAAATCTGCGTAGACTATAAACGGAACCCTCATAGAATTGTTATAATTTTTAAAACTTAACATAGTTCCTTTTTCTGGCATTTCTATTTTTTGTGCGTTATGGTGTTTGCAGTACTCATTATGGTTGTTAAGCGCTTCTGTCGTTGTGAAACCATTCATACACCTTTTACAATAGTGCGCTGAATAATGCGAATTTGCTGTTCGGAACGTCATCAATCGGTTAAAATTCTTTATCCAGCAATAATGTTTCCGTTCTCCGTTGGAAATAAGCAATAGATCTACACAAATATTGCTTTCACAGTTAGACAGATAAAGCGGATAGACATGTTTTTCGTAACCAAATATATTAACACTAATATTATTATTTCTCTCAAATTTACCTATCACATTAGCATCAGTCGCTACCGGAAACTCAATACCACTCCAATTAAGTTTTTTCGATTGTTCTTTCAAAGCTTTCGTTATTTTTTCCGGATGGTCATCCACCGGATTCAAAGCTCTAGTGATACACCATTTGAAGCATTCTTCGTCGTGGTTTTTCATGTTGATGATTGCCTTTTTATTAGCTAAGAAGCTGGGTAGAGGAATGTAAGAACTACCTCTTAAGGGTGTATATTTTACCGTATTTATATCTAATTTTACAACGGCTTTAAATCTCCAATTACTTCCTTGCATCTGAAAACTAGCAATAGACTCCATGATTTTATCTTTTTTTCTGCTGTATATTTCATTCAAGTCGGTTGCTTCTAAAATAACTTCTGCCCTGGAAACGAATGGTATATCCTCAGAAGTCACTATTCCAGATTTCATATCTACTCGTTCCATAGTACAAGTAAGAACTAAATTAGTCTTTGTCTGGCGATTACTCGACAACAGATTAACTACCTGCGGTCTGACGAAATCAAGAAACGACGAGGCATCCATTCCATTAATTCCATCTATTCTATACTGCTTGGTGAATCCTTTAATAGCCGACGCTGTTTCCCGAATTTTAGTTTTATCGAATATCCTGGAAACAGTTGACTTCAACGATTCTAGTTTTTCATTTACGACTTTATTGTCTCGTTCAGGCACATAACTAAGTAGCCAATCCGCAAATTCATTTATTTTTGTCCTAACCCTATTTTTGTATTTTCTCTTAGGCGCTACTGGTTTGTACTTACCAGGTGTGGGAGTAAGCGTAGGAACCTTAATGTCAGGAACCGATGAGTCGAGCAAGTGTTCAACATGGTTCATGTTTCTTAAACTACTTTTCTTTAAATCCATTTTATCTTACCACGCAAAAATATTAATACATGTGAGATCGAAGATCCACTTATCTGTGAGATCGAAGATCCACTTATCTGTGAGATCGAAGATCCACTTTAATATCATATCTATCTCTCGAACACTTTAATTTCGTATCTATCTCTCCAGACATTTCCGTTATGATAAGCTATTATGCCAGCACTCTGACCATACGCCTTAGCAGCTTTATACATCGATGGATACGAGGTAATAACGCCAGTCTCTCGATCTATAATATCTACTCTTCTCGGCTGTTTCCTGATACTACCCAACGTGTCATGTCGATATGACACAGACTTGTAGTCCGTCGGAAGAATATTCTTTTCAATCAGTACAGCTATCATTTGAGGTTTGTTGAGATGTGAAGTGCCTGTAACATTGTTATGCTTGGCCAACATTCTAAGCTCTGGTAGCTTCATAATATATAAGTATTCTTTAAATCAATTTTCCGTACACTACACTCATTTTCTGTCCATCCGATTGGAACTGCAGCAACCTATCTTAAATTACGACAGCATACGCTTCGGTGTCGGCTGGCACTGCTGCATTGAAAAGAGCCTTAATCTGAATATCGACGACTGAAGATTTCAAACGCTCGGATTGTTTGCTTACATCGAACACGAACAACGGGTATAATTCTTTATAATCTACAGGTGTTATATTGCTTTGGGTAATCAACTTATCCATACCATAGAATTTTTGACTAAAGGAGGACGCGTCTCTGTACGCTCTGGAGAATTGTTGATTAGGAAACGACAGGTTATGATCGACAGCTGGATATCTTTCTTGATTCATCATCACATATATGTTCTTGAGATCGCAGTGATTAAATAGCGACGGATTACTTTCCTGATTACCGCTACGGTCCGTCTGAAATCCTACGATGATATATCTAGGTTTCTCAGGTGATGTTTTTACGCTAAGACGCCAACTGAAACTTGACGACTGAGGAACCGTTATTGTGTCGCATTGACGAGCTCTATACGCAACTGGCAACGTTAATTTTGATTCAATCGTCTTATACAACTGCATTCGTTCCATATCGGAAGGAATAACGTGTGGAATAAACCATGAAATTTTGTTTATCGCAACTTTTCCAGCAGCTGCAGCGTTATCTCGGAATATTGCATCATCGTCGGCTTTACGAACTAATGTCAGCGTCTGTTTGAAGCCGTAAATAATCTTGTCGTAATCATCGCAAAACCCGAAAATATGCTTCAACGGAACAATAAAGCTGAACATTCCTTTAGTGTTTGGTTTGCGAATGAGAAAGCTTTGTCTAGTGGCAAATCCGGGGTTATCCGCAATAACAGCAGTCGCTCCAGTGTCTTTATACCACAGCTGATTTAAGCCTTGAGTCAGCTGAAAATCGTTTGGATACGTAAGTAAACCGAGCATCGTTGTAGCTTGACCCGGATGAAATAGCGTTTCGATTTCTTGATTAGATAACTGATAGGATATTTGACTGAATAGATACATAAGCCCATTATTCGTAAGAGCGACTAAATCGGCGTTAACGTATGCGGTGTCATCGGCTTTAATTAGTCTTCCATCGAATTGTAGATATGACTCTGCTGGGTGACTGTATAAGTCTTGTAATTCAATATTTATTCTTATTTCACCAGAACTGTTAAGGTTAGTTCTCGCTACAGGTTCGTACTCATGCCATTCGTATCGCTCGATACCTTCATCGATCAATGGTTGCTCTGTGAATCTTAGAATATCGGATTGCATTTTATTATACATATATTTTTAAATAAGAAAATATGTTTAAGCCATTTTCAAACCACCTCCGTTTAAGCGTTTTACTAGATCTTGAATTCTAATAGCTCCTCCCGTCATTTCTGGATTCGATCCTAGTAATCTAGCTAGAATGACTTTAGTTTCCTGAGTTATCGGCTGCTGAACGGGAGCTTTAGGGAGTATCTTATTGAGTAATCGTTTTCCAACGTCGATCGCCTTATCCTTAGCAACACTCCCAATCTCTTTGACAGCTGTGCTCGCAATTTGTTTGGCTGCATTCGATGTCAGTAGTCTCTTGAGAAATCCTGCAATGGAATCGAATATTCCTGCTCCACCGACAACGTGTACTTTTTTATAACTTCTTCTCGCAACGACCAGCATTTCTATATCATCAATTTTTAAATTAGATCATCAATTTTTAAATTAGATCATCAATTTTTTATATTCATCTTTGGTTATCACTCTTTGTCTTAGTAACTCATCCGTCATACCTACAATTTCATTCCTTACACCCGTATTTCCCGCTTTGTAGCTATACAATCGTAACTCTAATTGTTTTACTAATTCATTTGGATCCGAAGGAATGGTAATTATTCCGCTTCCTGTTTTACCTCTTAACTTCATGTAATCGTCCCATATGGGTTTTATTATCTTTGCATATTTTACACTTCTAGACGATTTAGGTTTGTTTGGTTTATTTGGCTGACTCATGGCATTCGTTTTAATTAGAATCTCGGCGTATTCTTCGAGATCACGATTATCATAAATTGAACTGTTTGGACTAGCTAACGTTAACAATTCCCATAATCCTGGAGTTCCTTGATAAGTTGTGGTTCCAACTGTAATATCATTTCCTTGGATTGAGGCTTCGCTGTCACCGATGTAGAATTTTCCATCTCTTGATCTTAATCCGAATGTTGTATCCACAAGTCTTTTATCAGAAGCATATTTTTTAAGGTATTCAACTGCAATATTTCCTAATTCTAACCTTCTAATGTCTTCTACTGGGTCATCGTCATCGTACGCCTCTATAGACGGATACTGGGGAAATTGAATAGTTTTCAACGAATCTGGAAGTGATTTTAGAGCAAGTGATGTTGCTGCAGAGTTATCTTTTATTGTCGACAGCAAAGCGTTTTGTTCTTTTGAAATTGCCGATTGAGAGTCGACTATTGGTTTGTAGATTTTCGTTAATTCTCGTTGAAGTCCAAGATCATCTATTCTCTCTGAGAGAAAGTTTTGTTTAATATTTTTTTTTGTTTTTAAAAACTCTTCGATAATAAAATCTCTTTTTGCGGGATCACTAATTTTCAGTAGTGACATTTTTTATTATAATGTTTAAAACGTAACGTAAAACGTAAACGTAAAACGTAAACATAAAACGTAAACATAAAACGTACAATTTATGCATCGTAGTAATTAACATAACAAATTGAGTCTTTTTCATTTATAGTAACTGGTGAATCTGAGTTGTTTTGAATTGTAATTATTATATCCTCTGCGTCCTCTAGGACAGTACCATCTTGAAGACTCAGTCTGAGTTGTTTCAACTTCTGTCTAAGAGAGACTAGACACATTCCACTGGTCATTCGGACTCCAAGGCCTACTTCTACTGTAATATTTGTCTTTGGTTCAATCGTTATCGCTTGCTGAGCAAAAATCTCATATCTATCGCCTGCTCGTTGTCTTGCAGGAGCGTGAGTGACCACTTTAGGCAACCAAATTATTGTACTCACACGAGGCTTCCGTTTGGTGATAAATTTGTGTATTGGGTGACCGTATCCAGACATTTATAAAAGAGATTGTTTAAAGTAACATTCCAAGAATAGGAATATTTTTAAATGGTGAATTGGGACCAAGTATAAGACCTTCACCGCTGACATATCCTGTTCCTCTTTTCATAAACAGACCGGAACCCGATATCGAAATACCCTTTTTCCACGGAGATAGAAAAAGACCTTCCCCAGCAGGCACTATCTTACAGCATATTCCTCCTTTCTTAACGTACAGCACGCCAGATCCACTTATCGAAGATCCACTTATCGGATGTGAGATCGAAGATCCACTTATTTTATCGACAATTTTGGAACCAGCTGCAGAACCCAATCCTGTTAAGGCTCCTGTGGCTAAACTCGGAAGAACACTAGACAGAAGAAACTTTCCGGCTGTTGCTAAGAACGGTAGAATAGCGCCAATAAATCCGCCTTCGACTCTCGCATTGTCTTCTAATTGCTTTTTACCCATTTTAATTGTCACACCAGTTCCATTCTGATACGCTTTAGTTAACTTGTTAATTTGCCTCTGGTTTAGAGCTAATACATGCTCACCAGTTATATCTTCATGAGAAAGTCTTATACTCACCCCAGTTCCGACTTGAACAGCTCGCTTAATCTTCTCTTTTTGCCCTTCAGAAATATTAACTTTGACCTTAGCGTAAGCGCTCATCTTATATTAAATATAAACTTTAAATTAAACCTCTCTTATGTGAAATCGTATCGACAATTCCTCACCTCTTAAATTAATTAGTTTTCCATTTTGGTCTATTAGTTTTGTTTCCATCGATGAAATAGAGTATAGCGTTATTGGAAGATAAACCAGATTATGAGGAGATTCGATTATCTTATAACCAGGCCCGACCGATGGAAAGAAAGAATAAATTATGTTCTCCGTAGTTCCGTTGGCATACGATGATCCTATTATATCACTGGTAACACGTAAACTATTCACGCTGTTTATATCGACTATGTGCTCGGATTCGTTATATCCTTCGGAGTATACACGACGCTGAAATCCTAGAACGGTGCTAATTGAATTTTCTACTGTAAAATCAACTTTATAGTTCTCATCAATTTCCAAAACAGCCTTCAAAGTATTGTTATTTGGTTGCAACTTTATACATTGTCCATGACCTTCTTCTTTTAGAATTCTCTGTATGTAATCGTTTAAGTCTTCGATTTCATAGCAACCGGTTGGAATGTCTAAATCTTCCCATGTTACACCGTTATCTGACGAATATACGAATTTATTATTTGTTTCATCTATATTAGGAAAACTGTAGTAAGTTTCAAGATTGACAAGAGCCATTTCATACGTTTTACTTTTGTCCAGTTCGATTAGTGGATTAAATTTCGTTCGAATTCGTGTGTTCCTTTCGCTCAACAAAATGCAAAAGGATTCTTTAGCTTCTGTGTTGCGTGCAATCGTTTGAGTATTAGATAAAATTTCGTCAAGAAGGGTTTCCATTTTAGATAGCTATTTTTAAACCTAGAATATAAAATCTTAAATTTTGTTATCATTTTATTATTGCTTTTATTTAATGTAAAATGTATCTAATCCAGATCTGTACCTGCCCTTATTTGTTTTACTAGTAAGGTCTATAACCACAAAACCATGCGTTTCATCCCACGCAGTTTTGCATAGTTTTCGAAATTCTTCTATAGTCATATCATCTACACCTATATGATCGCTGTATATATGATTAATATTTTTGAGGTCTTGAGGGAATAGACATATAAAATTGGCATTCTCCCTGATAGTTTGTCTGGGCAGCTTGAAATAATTTTGTGCTAGGTAAAAGCAATCTACATTACTATGCCTACCTCTTATATAATAGGATTCGCATTTATTTTGCCTCTCTAATTGTAAATCATCAAAAATCATGAGATTCTTTTTATCTCGACTTAAGTCTCGTGGATCTGGAACATCTTCAGAGGTTTCAAAGAACTTGCATTCTATATCCGATTTTTTGGCCATGTTTTTAGACATCTCCTCGACTACGGCTGTCGGTGATACATTTAATTTCATTATCTCATCGCGATTATCAAAAAGTCTTATAATTGCTTCCTTTGGTAATTTCTCTTCGAATGCTTTCTTAAGTATCTTATATTCTGATTGAAATAAACTTTTGCCAAAGATCTGCAGGTTATCGTAGTCTAACCAACCAGGTCTCAGTAATAAATTAAGTAGTAATATTGTTTTGCCGCATTGAGACTTACCGACGATCAAACCTCTGATGCTTCTTGGTAGGAGAGGACTGTTAAAGCGTTTAGATGTATCTTCATTCCATGATAGGTCTTGGACTTCCATTTTAATTATATTATATTAAAATGGAGCACAGCTCGTATTGCGTAAAATGTAAGCGACAAACTGAGTGTAGAGATATTCAACGAGTTGTCAGTAAGAATGGCAGACCTATGCTTAGATGTGTATGTGTTGAGTGTGGCGCTAGAAAAACTCAGTTTACTAAAATGTCCACCGCTACAGGTGGTGATTTGGTCTCAGCTCTCAATTCTGCTACTTCTAATATTAAACTTCCATGGGCAAAGTACCCGGGTGAAATGCATCTTCCAGGACATTCTTTCACGGGTCCAGGTACTCGATTGGATTTGAGATTGAATCCTGATGGAACACCAAAAGATTGGAGTAAACCAGTAGATAGGGTTGATGCAGCAGCCTATCGTCATGACCTGGCTTATGCTAAACATACTGATACAGCAGGGAGAAACGTCGCTGACAGAGCTATGATAGATGAATTAAATAATATACCTAATCCTTCGTTCCGCGAACGAATTGAACGATCTATAGTTAAACCAATTTTATCAACGAAAACCCATTTTGGAATGGGGTTGAAAAAAAAACTCTGAGATGGACAGACCAACTTGCTGACGAATTGCATAAACCTATAGTCAGGAAGTTTAGGAAGCGAGTTGTTTATGTTCAGGGAGTGGACAGAATTTGGGCGTCTGACTTGATTGACATGCAGGCTTATGCTAAATTTAATTCTGGTGTGAAATATTTGTTAAGCGTCATCGATATATTTTCCAAATATGGATGGGTTGTTCCGATAAAAGATAAGCGTGGAGAATCTGTGGCAGATGCTTTCGTTAAAATATTTAATACGAGCAAAAGAAGGGGTGAAAAACTTTGGGTGGACCGGGGATCTGAATTCTACAATAAACAGGTAAAATCATTAGGTATGGAGTTGTACTCAACTGAGAACGAAGAGAAATCTTGTATCGTAGAAAGATTTAATAGAACAGTAAAAGAGAAGATGTTTAAATATTTTACAGCAAATTCAACTCAGAGATATATCGATGTTTTAGATAATATGGTTAATTTATACAACAACACAAGACATTCTTCCATTAAAATGACTCCTGTTAAAGCGAGTGTTAAAGCAAACGAATGGGTTGTGTGGATGAATTTATACGGCGACGCTGTACCTGAAACTGTTAAACCTAAATTTTCGGTAGGAGATAAAGTAAGAATTTCTAAGAAGAAAAAGACATTCGAGAAAGGCTACACAAATCGTTGGACACAGGAAATTTTTACTATAACACAAATCCAACACACAGACCCTATAACCTATAAAATATCAGATTATAATAGAGAACAAATACAAGGGACATTTTATGAAGCCGAGTTACAATCGACAACGCAAGATACATTTAAAATAGAAAAGATTATAAGAAAAAGAGGAAATCGGTCTTTGGTTAAATGGTTAGGCTATGATGAGTCATTCAATACATGGATTGATAATAAAGACTTGATATCATTGTGATTTTAACTGATTTACTATTAGCAAACTGATTTACTACTACAGCCCTTGTGCAATCATTACTTCTCTATGAACACGCTTTAAAAACAAGTTCTAATGTACATTCGCAGCCTGTTCTAAGAAGAAAAAGACATTCGAGAAAACAAAATTCTTGACTTTTTGGGACGGATGACTAAGAAAAAAAAAAAAAAAAAAAAAAACCTAAAAAAAAACCTAGAAAAAAAAATTAGAAAAAAAAAAAAAAACCTAGAAAAAAAAACAAACAAAAAACCTAGGAAAAAAAATTAGAAAAAAAAACCTAGAAAAAAAGTTAGAAAAAAAGTTAGAAAAAAAAACCTAGAAAAAAAACTTAGAAAAAAAAACCTAGAAAAAAAGTTAGAAAAAAAGTTAGAAAAAAAAGTTAGAAAATTTTTTTTTTCTTCTTGTCCTGTAAAGTTGCCTATCTCGGGACAAAAATTTATCTTGGGGACAGAACCGGAAGTTTGGGGACAGATTCAGAGGTGAAGGACGATTTTTCAACAAATTGCACCGCGTAGGATAAGATTTAATCGCATTGCACCGCGTATCATAAGATTTATCGTATTGTGCCCTGTGCGAAGTGTCAACGATGTTATAGGTCGGTTGCTGCGTGGCTTTTAATAGGTAGCAGGTGTGCACTGTTGCTGTATCTAACCATCGCTCCTGGTAACGCCTACCTGTATAGAAATGGGGCGAATTACATGCAAATTGCGGGCGGAGGGGGAATGGGAGCTGCGTTTAACAATTCAACCGGTAGTTGTATAATTTTCGTATCCAATACCGATTTTCTCGAGATATTCGCTTATTCACACATCGCACTAAATATATTAGCTAGAGACTTTTCGGCAGTATTCTTACGACCTTAATTTTTAACTGGTTTTAACTGGTTTATTAGCTGATATTTTCTTCAACGGAAAACACCCCCTAGCTTATCCTTTAGCACCATTTAAACTTAATTTATCTTCAATATCAGGTTTCTTAACAAATAGCTAAGTAATTAATTATGCATCAGGAAATAATAAAATACCCCAAAGGAGAAGAGGAGGAATCAGGGGGAAATAATAAAAGACATCCAAAGGAGAAGAGGAGGAATCAGGGGGGGGGAATAATAAAAGACATCCAAAGAGGAAAAAAGACTTCATTTTCAAGGCCTTGGCATATGAAGGCGGTGGTCAATCCCCTCTCTCTCGCCGTCTCATCATCCACTGACCGTGTACTCATCATAGCTGAGTCGACAGTCCAGCGCGCTATCCAATGTACTACCGAGCACCCCCCTCAGGAAATAATAAAAGACATCCAGAGGGCAAATATTACATCTACTAACGATGGAGTGGTTTTGGAAGCTTGGGGTGACTTTGAGAGCGCCGCCACAAAATCGAGATTACAAAGGTTGGATGCCCACTAGAACTCTACATTTGAAGAGCAGGCCAAAAATTTTGTGGCCGCGCAAGGTCGGCCTAAAATGCCATCGAAATTCGTGCCATCCAGCCTGATTTGAATGCTATGTAATTCGAACGATCGAGTGATTTTGAGAGCTTGGGGTGAGTTTGAGAGCGACGCCACAGATTTGAGATTACAGGGGATGGATATTCAGTAACACACTATATTTGAGAGCAGGCCAGAATTTTGTGGCCGCGCAAGATCGGACTAAAATGCCATCGAAAATCCTGCAAACCAACCAGATTTTAATGCTATGTAATTCGAACGTTGGAGTGTTTTTTGGGAGCTTGGGGTGAGTTTGAGAGCGCCGCCACAAAATCGAGATTACAGGGGATGGATACTAACTAACACACCATATTTGATTAGCAGGCCAGAAATTTTGTGGCCACGCAATATCGGCCTAAAATGCTATCGAAATTCCTGCAATCCAGCCTGATTTGAATGCTATGTAATTCGAACGATGGGGCGATTTTGGGAGCTTGGGGTGACTTTGAGAGCGCCGCCACAAAATCGAGATTACAAAGGTTGGATGCCCACCAGCACTCTACATTTGAAGAGCAGGCCAGAAATTTTGTGGCCGAGCAAGGTCGGCCTAAAATGCCATCGAAATTCGTGCCATCCAGCCTGATTTGAATGCTATGTAATTTGAACAATGGAGTGATTTTGGGAACCTGGGGTGACTTTGAGAGCGCCGCCATAAAATCGAGATTACAGGGGATGGATACTCACTAACACACTATAGTTGAGAAGCAGGCCAGAGATTTTGTGGCCGCGCAAGATCGGCCTAAAATGCCATCGAAAATCCTGCAATCCAACGAGATTTGAATGCTATGTAATTCGAACGATGGAGTGGTTTTGGAAGCTTGGGGTGACTTTGAGAGCGCCGCCACAAAATCGAGATTACAAAGGTTGGATGCCCACCAGCACTCTACATTTGAAGAGCAGGCCAGAAATTTTGTGGCCGCGCAAGGTCGGCCTAAAATGCCATCGAAATTCGTGCCATCCAGCCTGATTTGAATGCTATGTAATTTGAACAATGGAGTGATTTTGGGAACCTGAGGTGACTTTGAGAGCGCCGCCATAAAATCGAGAATACAGGGGATGGACACTCACTAACACACTATATTTGAAAAGCAGGCCAGAGATTTTGTGGCCGCGCAAGATCGGCCTAAAATGGCATCGAAAATCCTGCAATCCAACGAGATTTGAATGCTATGTACATCAAACGATGGAGTGGTTTTGGAAGCTTGGGGTGACTTTGAGAGCGCCGCCACAAAATTGAGATTACAAAGGTTGGAATCCCACTAGCACTCTACATTTGAAGAGCAGGCCAGAAATTTTGTGGCCACGCAAGGTCGGCCTAAAATGCCATCGAAATTCGTGCCATCCAGCCTGATTTGAATGCTATGTAATTCGAACGATGAAGTGATTTTGGGAGCTTGGGGTGAATTTGAGAGCGACGCCACAGATTTGAGATTAGAGGGGATGGATATTCAGTAACACACTATATTTGAGAGCAGGCCAGAAATTTTGTGGCCACGCAAGATCGGCCTAAGATGTCATCTAAATTCCTGCAAACTAACCAGATTTGAATGCTATGTAATTCGAACGATGGAGTGGTTTTGGAAGCTTGGGGTGACTTTGAGAGCGCCGCCACAAAATCGAGATTACAAAGGTTGGATGCCCACTAGAACTCTACATTTGAAAAGCAGGCCAAAACATTTGTGGCCGCGCAAGGTCGGCCTAAAATGCCATCGAAATTCGTGCCATCCAGCCTGATTTGAATGCTATGTAATTCGAACGATCGAGTGATTTTGAGAGCTTGGGGTGAGTTTGAGAGCGACGCCACAGATTTGAGATTACAGGGGATGGATATTCAGTAACACACTATATTTGAGAGCAGGCCAGAATTTTGTGGCCGCGCAAGATCGCACTAAAATGCCATCGAAAATCCTGCAAACCAACCAGATTTTAATGCTATGTAATTCGAACGTTGGAGTGTTTTTGGGAGCTTGGGGTGAGTTTGAGAGCGCCCCCACAAAATCGAGATTACAGGGGATCGATACTAACTAACACACCATATTTGATTAGCAGGCCAGAAATTTTGTGGCCACGCAATATCGGCCTAAAATGCTATCGAAATTCCTGCAATCCAGCCTGATTTGAATGCTATGTAATTCGAACGATGGGGCGATTTTGGGAGCTTGGGGTGACTTTGAGAGCGCCGCCACAAAATCGAGATTACAAAGGTTGGATGCCCACTAGAACTCTACATTTGAAGAGCAGGCGAAAAATTTTGTGGCCGCGCAAGGTCGGCCTAAAATGCCATCGAAATTCGTGCCATCCAGCCTGATTTGAATGCTATGTAATTCGAACGATCGAGTGATTTTGAGAGCTTGGGGTGAGTTTGAGAGTGACGCCACAGATTTGAGATTACAGGGGATGGATATTCAGTAACACACTATATTTGAGAGCAGGCCAGAATTTTGTGGCCGCGCAAGATCGGACTAAAATGCCATCGAAAATCCTGCAAACCAACCAGATTTTAATGCTATGTAATTCGAACGTTGGAGTGTTTTTGGGAGCTTGGGGTGAGTTTGAGAGCGCCGCCACAAAATCGAGATTACAGGGGATGGATATTAACTAACACACCATATTTGATTAGAAGGCCAGAAATTTTGTGGCCACGCAATATCGGCCTAAAATGCTATCGAAATTCTTGCAATCCAGTCTGATTTGAATGCTATGTAATTCGAACGATGGGGCGATTTTGGGAGCTTGGGGTGACTTTGAGAGCGCCGCCACAAAATCGAGATTACAAAGGTTGGATGCCCACCAGCACTCTACATTTGAAGAGCAGGCCAGAAATTTTGTGGCCGCGCAAGGTCGGCCTAAAATGCCATCGAAATTCGTGCCATCCAGCCTGATTTGAATGCTATGTAATTTGAACGATGGAGTGATTTTGGGAACCTGGGGTGACTTTGAGAGCGCCGCCATAAAATCTAGATCACAGGGGATGGATATTCACTAGCACACTATATTTGAGAGCAGGCCAGAAATTTTGTGGCCGCGCAATATCGGGCTAAAATGCCATCGAAAATCCTGCAAACCAACCAGATTTTAATGCTATGTAATTCGAACGATGGAGTGATTTTGGAAGCTTGGGGTGACTTTGAGAGCGCCGCCATAAATCCTTGATTGGAGGGGTTGGACACCCACTAGCACACTTTATTTGAAGAGCAGGTCAGAAATTTTGTGGCCGCACAACGTCTGCCTAAAATGCCATCGAAATTCCTGCAATCCAGCCTGATTTGAATGCTATGTACGGTAATTCGAACGATGGAGTGATTAATATTGGAGTTTGGGGTGATTTTTAGTCATTGATATTATACAGGCTACACCGCTACAGCTCGAAACTAATTGATTGTTGCAACTTACAAGTATCTCACCCTGTGTGTGTAAGGATAGTAATAATGGGCCTGTCTGTAGGAATAACTACATGGTATGCAGTAACTTTAATCGTAATTTGTAGAGCATACGACTGCATCGATTCGAATCGGTAATTAATAGGCATGCCTATTGGGAGTTAATCTGTGAACCGTATTGTTCGCAGTGGCGGATCCAGAACTGTTTCAAGGGGGGGGGGGCAAAATCTTAGATCTTGGACGGGAAAAAGGAAAACTTTTTTGAAAGTTCGAAAAATAGAAAAATAGTGATTAGTCGTTGAGAAAAAAAGTACTTTTTATCCGCCAAAAAGTTGATCTTTTTTTTTTAGTCCTCAACTTAAAAACCCAATGTGAGGGGCCACGTTCCATGCAATTTTTCGAAAAGGGGGGGGGGGGCAATATCCATCACACCCATATTCGTATTCATAATTTCAGACCAAATGGGGGGGCCACGTCCCATGGCAGTTTTAAATGGGGGGCCATGGCCGGATTGGCCCCCCCTGGATTCGCCCCTGACTGTCCGCACATGGCGAAGAAGTCTCCGGAGAATTCCATAACTCGTATCGAACTATCGATGGAGTTTATGCAGGCCCATAACTTAGTAGCCTACTTAGGCCTACGTACCTACTAATTAAGTTCTTACGTCATTTCTAAACATTTAATCGAGCCACGCGCCTTTCATGGCTCTAAGCAATCGAGACTTACAGTACCCCATCCGCTGCAATTTAGCGGTTTCCTACAGTAGTTGATTCTCACAAGTCCGCGCGGCGGTGACGGTAGCGGTGGCGGCGGCGCCGCGGTGGTTGTGGTGGAGGCAACGATGGCTCGGTCTCCAGCGTTGCCACTCCTTGGGTTTTTCGCAAGATCTTGGGTTTTTCAATCCGAACTTGGGAAATGGGGTTTTTCCGGGAAAACTTGGGTTTTTTGCTGTTCTTTTTACACTTTATTTGACACATTTTTGACATTTTAAAGACAATTTTTAAACAGAAATCTGGGAAAAGTATATGACGTAAAAAATTTAAAAAATGAAGGACTACAAAAGTCGTCAGATTTTCGGAATGGAAATTGTGGACTTTCTTTAGATTTGGACTGGATGACTAAAAAGGTCATCAGAATTTCCGGCCCCAAAGAAGTCGGTTTTTTAGGGCCCACAGCTGAACTTGGGTTTTCTTGGGTTTTTACCCATCCAACTTGGTTTTTTCATTTTGTTAAGTGGCAACGCTGGTTTCGGCATCGCGTGTCACGAGAGATGGGGTGCACCGTGTACCCGTCACCCATCATCGGCCTGGCTGACGGGCGGACGGGAGAATGAACGGGCGCTGCAGTTTCGCTCAACGGCGGCGTTAAATATATTTCCGTGCTTTATCCTCATCCGTGCGTGCACGGCAGCACGAGGGACAACGGGTGGATGTATGGCTGGTTGTATGGATGGATGGATGGATGACCGTGATGGTATATTACGGTCGTCGGTGGACAGTCCATGAGACGACGGACACACACGTGCGCTTGGACGCGTCGTCTTGACCGGATCCAGCTGTAGACGGTTATTCCCCGTCTAAGTTGGGTCGCAACGGTCTAAACGATCCGCGAAACGGTGGACTAGCTTTCCCATTAACACTGACTACCGGTGATTGTAGTATTGATGGAGACCTGCAAGTAGGAAGACCGGTCAGTGGAGCGGTGGTCAGTGATTGACCGTGATGGACAAGTGAGTGGGAGAGAGAGGGAGGGAGGGAGAGGGCGTGGGGCAGAGAGAGGGGATATGGTTTGGTCATCATGTACTTTCGATTCTACGCTGAGTCGTCTCGTATTTTCTTCGTCTGGTTGGCGCTAACGATGGGAACGCTATCGTCAGCAGAACATCACAGCTCTAGAGGTAAGCATGCAGTTTCCTTTTGAAAGTCTGAAATTGTATTCGTACCGAATCGTACGGTGATTAGTCTTGTGTTAGCGTGTGTGTTTGTGTGCGTGCGTGCGTGCGTGTGTGTGTGTGTGTGTTATGGGTGTGTTTGGAAACTTCGGGTGTGTTTGATGGGAGGAGAGAAGGTTGAGATTTTTTTTCTGGGGGGGGGGGGTACTCTATACAGAGGACCTTGTGTTAAGCTTGGCATGGAGCCTATTGGCCCATCTAACACAGGTGTTTTATGGTCATACCAACTGTAACCAACAGTTACAAATAAGACCAATAGTGACAGCCTATTTCAGGGTCTAATTGCAGCTTTTCCCATCTTACAGCCTGTGTGACAGCTAGTATATAGTTACTGTCTTTGTACTTTGTTCATCTTATAGGGCCCATCATAATACAGCTTATCTATTGAACAACAGTAGCAACCTTTCCTATCTATGGGATAGATATATCGTAAAGTGCATTGTAACATAGGCCTATATATGGAAAGATTTGTGCATAAACTCTGTGATATTTAGAAATGCATTTCAAATGATGATAGACATCTTTGTTGTTCATACCCTGTTGCTGCTAAGAACTAAGAATCTAGATGACGGACTAGTCATCAACTGATTGCAGAAGTTCAATGGTTTTAAAGATGATTGCTGTTTTTGAAGCAAGCTATCATCACACGCTGTAATGTGGCTCTGTTTTCTGTACACACACGAATTGTCTGGTCAGTCACCATTTTCGTTATGGCCCACGGTCAAACAGGGTCATGTGTGCATGTCATATTATGTAATGTGATTGAAATCATACATTTATAAAGTTCCATTCAACGATTTACTGACAAATGATATATGTGTTTATATGTAGGAATGTATGCATGTATGTTTGTACGTGATTTTTATTGTGATTGTAATCATGAATTTATATAGTGCCACTTTAAGAGAAACTTCTCAGATGCGCTCCGGACCTGACAGCACCAAACCACAATCAAGGAGAGTGGTTTTCAAATGCTTACAGAAAAAGGGCAAAGAAAAATGAAGAAGATGTAGGCTATGCATGCATATATGTTTGTATATATAAGCCTACCTGCATACCTGTATGCCCTTTGCGTCTCGTCACGTCTTATATAGTGCTCCATTTCATGATGCTCTTTATATAGGGTTTGTATTTGTTTATGGTATGTGTACTGATCTAGATCAGTTTTTTGTAGAATTGAAAATGGATTCTTTCAATTTTGTCCTGAACACGTATTGATGCTTTTTTTACATTGGACACGGTGTAAATGGGTGTAATGAAGTCACTAATTAGTAGCAATACTTATTTATTAGTTTTCAGATGCTGACAAAATTGACAGAATTTATCTGGTGGAAATGGTGGAATTGTCTATTTGCTGAGAGTTAGAAATAAATACTAGGAAAGGACCTTGGAAGCTGTCCAATGTTGCGAAATGCTTATGTGAATCATGTGATGTATTTTTGATGATATGCTTTGCCGAGCAGCATTCTCAGAATAATTGCGAATTTGGAAGCCTATGATTCGATATGATTTTGCTATTAGTTGGTGTCTGGGAAGCTGGTTATGCGTATAATTTCCCGAATTTACTGCTGAATATTCAAGCACTTATCGCATGCATGATTTACACTTATAGTGCGGCTGGCCATCCGACCATACTCGCCAACTTTACGAACTGGCGTATCCAGTAATTGCGTTATGTTTCTGCTCGGACCGGACTCGTCTGACGTTTCTTCGTGATTACGTGATCAGTTTTCTCGACTGTGGATTTCGTGGATGTATGAAAATGAAGATAGGTCTTGGATGTATCCCTCTATTGCATGGATTGTTGCACAGTCATGCTGCAGTGATTTTTCTTTCAAGTCCTTGCATCTTCAGAAGTTCATCTTCAGAAGTACATCTTCAGTTGTCGGCAAATGTGGTCGTGTGAAGGAGTTAAAAACGATTATTGATTAATTAATTATTCATAATGATATTGATAAACAGGGCTGTAATCAAGGGTATATGTGGGGTATATAGCGTGTGATGAGTGCTCACCTCACAAATATTTGTGCGCTGTATACGGTGAAAATGACCTCCACAGGTATAGGCAACTGTGGCGTGTATTCACCTCTAATTTTGCCACTATACAACCCTGGTGAAAATAGTAATAATACAAAAGATTATGTTCTATTAATGCATTTTTGTGTCGATCTACCGGTAGTGCACAGAATTCAGGATGACAGATATTTATATGGTGATGCAGAACTATTTCTAAGTCAGAGTTAAGTTTTTAAGAAAAACACGAAAGAAAAAGGTCATGTTATTCTGAAGCTCGATTTTAATTTGGAGTTTCTTCGTAATTAATGAAAGCGCTGATGCTCATGATTTGAATCTCTGGAGATGGAGATATTTGTATTGAAGAATTAGTAGCTTAGTCTCTTTCGTCTCTCCAGATTCTTTGATGTGTGTGCAGCATAGACATGATTGCAATTTTTAATTTCTGCTGAAGCTAATATGATTTGGAACGTGTACTGTCCTCTAGTGAGATTGATTAATGTTGACAGTTGAATATAGTCAATAAGTGATGGCTATATGATCGTTATATTTTCCAGATACAACTAGACCGGTTCTGCTTAAACTCGATTTCTTGCAAATGCAAGATTTCTTTTAAGCACTTGATCTTTCTTAGCATTGGCTTCCTCACGTCGTGACCTTGGTTCTGACTAAGCTCAGTTTCTTTTATATATAAGAAAGTATTTTCTTTATTGCTCCACTTGCCAATGCACCATTATAATGCATCAAAGTAATAATCAGTAATAAAAGTCAAATGAAATCGCAGTTTGAATGAAAAGACTGAAATAATTATTAGCGTCAAGCGTGTCATCTATACAGCATTCTGGTGATAAATCGCTTGATTCGCTTTCCAATCAACGAATCACAGCATGATGTTTCAACTCTAGATGATATGTACTGTTTCTAACTGAACAACGAACAATACATTAGTACTTTCCTACCCCCATCATGTTTACCTTGTGACTACCATTTATCTTAGAAGCTGATTGGGTACCATTGCTAAATTACTGCCTGATGCTGAGAAAAACCTATGTATCTCCCCATAGACCTAGCATGGAAGCCAATGATCTATGCCACCTCCTTAACCTTAATTTGCTTTTCATGGAAACATATGAAAATAAGAATTGACCGTCCATTCTGACATTCCCGCAAATGCTGCTTGCCATTCTGATTGCCTGCTGCTCCGCAGTGATGCATGAATCATGCGAAGTAAAAATCTTTAATTTGGATGGATGGACATCGCAAATGTCGCCATACGAAAGGCAGGCGGCTGGACATAGACAGAGAGAGAACAGAGAATTGTTGAATTGTACGGACTGACTGTTGCTACTTGACTCTTTAATCTCTGTCAGTGATGGATCGCCTGCAATGACTGAATTAATGCCACGACCAGGCTGAGCTGAATCTCTCAATTTCACCACACGTCTCCCATTCTTATCTGTTGGGACTGTTGTGTCCTCAAGGGGTCTTGTCGGTTTAATGTGACATGACTTAACAGATTGGTTATATTGCTGTCAGTATTATTAACAGATTGGTTATATTGCTGCCAGTATTGTTTATGGATTGGTTATATTGCTACCAGTATTGTTAACAGATTGGTTATATTGCTACCAGTATTGTTAGCAGATTGGTTATATTGCTATCAGTATCGTTAACGGATTGGTTATATTGCTATCAGTATTGTTAACGGATTGGTTATATTGCTATCAGTATTGTTAACAGATTGGTTAAATTGCTACCAGTATTGCTAAGAGATTGGTTGTATTGCTGACAGTAAGTCCCAACTTAACTCCTAAGGTGCTTATTTGTTTGCGAAGGTCTGTAAAATCTAGTTAAGAAGTTTTCTACGAAGCCTGACTTATATGTGATGGCATTGTGATGCAAATAAATATGTAGTATTCCTACGGACTAAGTTTTTCTTTTAAATTGAGAAACTTCTCCACTTCCTGTGGCGGACCGGTAACGCGTCCACTCACGGAACGGAAGGTTGCGGGTTCGACTCCGGGTAACGACCTTGGGCAAGTTGTTCACGCACACGTGTCTCTGTCACCAAGCAGTATAATTTGGTACCGGCGTAAGCTGGGAAGTAAACAGCAAGTCCTGCGATACACTGGCCCCGTGTCCAGGACCTTGGGATTCGTCCATTACTGGCTCAGGGCTATGGAAAAGGAGATGAGCGCCTCCCTGTGTTCCTCATGGAACGGGATGGGACTTTACTACTACTCCACTTTGTACTGGCTTCTTTAAGTTGGCCTACCAGAAGTGAATAGGTATTACTCCTACGAACTAAATTATTACCTTTAAAATTGAGAAACTTCACAGTCATATTTATGCTGATTTTTAAAGTACCACCTATAGATCTGGGAAATGCTAGTCAACCCTTGAGCCCCAGTTCCAAAGTTAGGATCATATTACGGGTTCTTTTGCCTGGTGTAAATATTTTATAAAGAGATCCAGGCTGTCTTTTGCAGCTGTTATGGCAGGAACTGTTTATTTATACCGCACACATGACATTGCAGGTTTGAGAATAAGAATTTTATGATACAGATTACAGCTGCTGTTGTTCAATATTCAAGTAGGTGAAAATGAACAATTTTTATCGGCTCCATGTGCAATGTACTGCGCATCGATGCTAAGGGAGAATTCCATCCGTTGTGATAAATATATCTAGTGTACTTTGATCAACCATCATAGTTCGAGGGTACGTATGGTACGTATTATATTCTTTGAAAGGTACGTACGTATTTTAACGTACCTTATTGAAGGGTACGTAAAAGGTACGGTGCAACACTTAACCGTGGCACATGCTATAAGTCATGGATTATTGATTATTCATGCCATGTCATGGAGTAACATACTCATTTACAAGTATTAAAGCCTTAAAATGTTATATAATCACAAAAATCACCTCAGGCCGTTCATGATAACGTAAATACGCTGGTGACGTCACTTTGTTTGCATGTGCCATTAAGTGAGTAATTTAATATCGGTGACGCGTCAAAACACTGACATATAATAATTATTACTCAGAAATAAAATACGCGTATGGTAGTATGGTACGCGTATTTTATTAGTTGAAAGGTACGCACGTATTATATGCGTACCTTATATAAGGTACGCGTACGCATCGAACTATGTCAACCATGATGGCCTGTTCATGGTAGCTGCATTTCCATTATTAAGAGCTTGAAAATGCATCCGAAGTGCATGGGTGGAGGCTTAGCAACTCTGATGTAATGTGTGGGCACTGAATGACCGTCCATTGGAGCTGTGCTTGCTCCCTAGGGAAAATTCAATGGCCTTTCGCTCATCTCTAAAACCATTTTTTCAGCCGTTGATGGGACAGTAAGTGAGTGAGTGAGTGGGTGAGTGAGTTAGTGGGTGGTGGGTGGGTGAGTGAGTGGGTGAGTGAGTGGATGGTGAGTGAGTGAGTGGGTGAGTGAGTGAGTGGATGGGTGAGTGGGTGAATGAGTGAGTGAGTGAGGGGGTAGGTGAGTGAGTGAGTGAGGGGGTGAGTGAGTGGATGGGTGAGTGGATGGGTTAGTGGATGGTGAGTGAGTGAGTGGGTGAGTGAGTGAGTGGATGGGTGAGTGAGTGAGTGGGTGAATGAGTGAGTGAGTGAGGGGGTAGGTGAGTGAGTGAGTGAGGGGGTGAGTGAGTGAATGGGTGAGTGGATGGGTTAGTGGATGGTGAGTGAGTGAGTGGGTGAGTGAGTGAGTGAGTGAATGAGTGAGTGAGTGAGTAAGTGAGTGGGTGAGTGAGTGGGTTAGTGGATGGGTGAGTGAGTGGATGAGTGAGTGAGTGAGTGGATGGGTGAGTGAGTGGGTGGGTAGGGGTGGGTGAGTGAGTGGGTGGTGGGTGGGTGAGTGGGTGGGTGAGTGAGTGAGTGAATGGGTGAGTGAGTGAGTGAGTGGGTGAGTGAGTGAGTGAGTGGGTGGGTGGGTGAGTGAGTCGTTACTTGCATCTGACAAGCATGCATGCATTACATGGCAAAAACGTTGTATACATTTAGACAAAAAAATAAGCTACTACAGTTAGCAGCAGATTTTAAAGTCACTCGTACAATAGTTAAATATAATTGAAGATGTACAGGGTGCGCCAAAAAAAAGACCCCCTAAGATTTTTGCCAATATCTTGACCAAAAGTAAGAATTTTAAGATGAAATTTTACTGTCTTAAAGACAATTCAAATTTACACATGATGGCCAGATTTATCAAAATATTTTAAACAGAACAAAATTTATGCCACTTTTAGCGAGGCCACCCACCGTTTTTTCACGATTCAAAAACGCGACGCAACAAAAAGTAATAAAAATCCAATCTAATTATTCGGGCCAATATCTTGGCCAAAAATACGAATATCGTAATGAAATTTTACAGGCTTAAAGAAAATTCATATCTGCATATGATGGTCTAATTTCATCAAAATATTTCCAAAACAACAAACGTTATACCCCTTTTAGTGAGGCCACCCCCCCAATTTTTGACAATTTAAAGATGTAACACAGCAAAAACACGATTTTATTAAGTCTCATCTCAAATAATTATTATCAAACAGCCTTGATATTGACAGATGATCATTATTATTACTATTTAAAAAAGAAACAGGGTACCAGCGTAGCTGCACGTCACTGAGAAGTCACTTAGCAGAATGACAATCAAATTGGTAAATAAGGAATTTATCAGCTTAATCAACAGGTCCATCATGAACTTTGCAAAGACACTCAAAAAAAGTTTTGGAACTGGTGGGGGGGGGGGGCACATTGAACACAAGTTGTGAAGCACTACCAAGTTCATTTGACAACAGTTATTTGAGATGAGACTTGAAAAATCGTGTTTTAGTCACTTTTTGGTGCGTTTCGTTTTTGAATCGTCAAAAAACGGTGGGTGGTCTCACTAAAAGTGGCATAACTTTTGTTCGGATTAAAATATTGTGATGAAATCTGGCCACCATGTGTAGATATGAATTGTCTATAAGTCTGTAAAATTTCATTTTGATATTTTTTTTTTGGCCAAGATATTAGCAAAAAACCTTAAAAAGTTGCGTTTGGTTTTTGAAACGTCAAAAAACGGTGGGTGGCTTCCCTAAAAGTGGCATAACTTTTGTTGTGTTTGAAATATTTTGATGAAATCTGGCCGTCATATGTAAATATGAATTGTCTATAAGCCTGTAAAATTTCATTTCGAAATATTTCCTTTTGGCCAAGATATTGGCAAAAAACCTAGGGGGGGTCTTTTTTTGGCGCACCCTGTATATGTTGGTGAAACTAGTTTTAAACAAATTTGATTTAAGGAGAGATAGAATGAAAGGATGTCGTCTCTTGCAATGTAATTTGGTTTCTTGAGGAGGCGCTATAGGAAGCTTGTACTGATTGATTGATTGATCGATTGATTGATCGATTGACGGATTGATTGATGGTTTGATTGAATGATTGAATGCAGTCTAAAAGAAGTGAGCATCAGCTCTGACACATCAAGATCAGATTTGCTACGTGTACAATATCAGAGTGCGTCTGTACATTAGCCTAATAACCGGAAAAATGTGCACTATTGAAATAAATAACGTAAACGTACAAATGCGTTTGTTAAAAGTGTAACTGCAATGGCATTATTGCAAAATGTACAATTTAATACATTTATGGCAGAGTCGGTGCTCCATACATACTTTCGTCAGCATCATTGTCTTACTTGTTTTCTGGCTTGCTCTGCGTGTGTGATGAATAATGCATGTCGTGCATAATAACCATTAGCATCATTTTTTGTGTGGTCACCTTTCATTAATCTTAATATACCGGTAGTTTTGTTGTTGTTTTTGCCAAAAATATATTAAATATGAATCAGTTTAGCTCTACAGTATTTGTCAGGGCTGTTTTTAAGGATTTTTTTGGAACTGCACGACCCCTTCTTTTCCATCCCACTCTACATGGTAAATTACTTCCAATCGGACGACAATGACCATTGTACAACTACACGTTGAAAAAGCTCTGGTATTTGTCTACACATATCGGCCCAATGATATTTAATGAGCCATAATATCAAAACTTTCGTAGACCTTATGGGCCATGGACTTTCCAATGAAATGACTACTGGCACTGACCAATGGACACCTACGGGCCATTGGCCCATGGATCCTGATGATGATGATGTTTAACCTTTTGCTTAGTGGAAAGGGTGTTATTTGTTTGGTATTTAAATTAAAATTACATTGCGTAAACAAGGTTTTCTAGTTTTAAACTGTAGTGCAAAATTAAAATAGGTTCATTTATTTTTCTTTTCCGTTTTTTGTTGTTCTTTTGTATTTTATTTATTCTGTAATCAAATGACGTTTTATTCCGTTTTATTCAGTTTTTAATAAATGGACATCTATGGTAATGATTGAGTCGTGGTGAAAATAATTGTCATTGGGTCCAGAGGTTCAATACCCTAATCTTTTCTAGGACCCCATAATAAGGTCTTCTTTTTATATCCCAACTTCACGTAGATCATTGTCTGATTCCCAGTTATATTTCTGCAATTTTCATGCTGACATGACTGCATGATGCTTGCCTTTTGTAGGCGAATTACCCCCGGTAACTAGTAAGAAATGAATGCTTTTCATTCTCTTTTCTACTTTTATTAGCTACCTGGTAGTCACTCTTAAGACAGAGTTAGAAAAGTAGGTTAATTGTGTTGGTCAATAATTTACGTGGAGATAAACGTTTTGTGTTGAAGAAAAAGAAGATTAAATATTCCATTTAGTCTTGATCTTTTCTTCTGTAGTTGTGAAAGGTGATGTTCTTTCTGCAGCCATTGTATGTAGCTGGAATTTATGGAGGAAGTGATATATGGTGATGACTTTCCGTGTGATCTTGGTAGTAATTTCCGTTCCAGTATGTGCTTCTCTTTGGTGATATATGCTTCCTTGAGGTCACAGGTCAATGTTGGGTCATGAACCTAAAACGTGTGACCAGCGTAATGATTCTAAACTTTGCACTTGAACTCAGTGACTGTTCTCAGCTCTTGTAATTGTGGACATTACACTAAAATTATTTCCATGCTGATTTACGAAGAAAATGTTTAGTACACAATGTTTAATTTTTTTATTCAATGGTCCACGTCCCAGAGAAGTTTGGGGAGCAATGCTCTACTGAGCTTATTACCAGGTAATTCTTGTAAGATGTGACTAAACCCTATGAAAATATTCAGTAGGGCATGCCATACGATCTTCAATTCGCAACCTAACTTCTCGATGCATTGCTCCTGAATAAGCTGGTTCCCTGTGCTTAGGTTTTGAGTGATGCTTTATAAATTTGGTGTTTACGTTCACAATTATGACAATATAAGTGTCCCATAACAAAATGATTAAGCGTACAGCGTGCTAACATCAGCTATAGGTTAGGATGCAATTCATCAAGTAATGGCACATCTATCAATGTCCGCCAAGAAATTGTAAGAAACCGTTGGGAGCTAATTGACTTAACGAAAACATTACAGTTCAGCGTGGTGATGTAGGGATGTGTTCAGTGCCTCTGAGTATAAAACTTGAAGGGGTGCTATAACAAATGCTCGTACATACATACATACATACATACATACATACATACATACATACATACATACATACATACATACATACATACATACATACATACATACATACATACATACATACATACATACATACATACATACATACATACATACATACATACATACATACATACATACATACATACATACATACATACATACATACATACATACATACATACATACATAAAAATGATGCAGCACAATGTATGTTTGTATACATGTATGAGCACTTGTAATAGTGGTCCTTCAAGATTGCTAGAGATGCTCCAGACTACAGCCATGGGCGCCCGCACATAGGGGCCAGAGGGTGGGCACTTGCCCCCCCTGAAAAATTGAAACCTATTTTTCTCACTACTACTTTTGGGGTTTATGACAAATTTCTTCGCATCAGAGAATTAAAAAATCTACTTTTAACTAATACTTTTTGATTTTCTAAACAAATTTCCTTGCAAAAAGAAACAATTCCTATTAAAACAGTTAAAAAGGTAAACTGAGAAATTTACATCAAGAAACCTCTGTGAAAAAAACCCATGCACGTTCTTAACTCCCCGCTTTGCATTTGTTGACCTCCTGCTAAAAAAGTTTTAACGTTGACCATCGTGTTTTGCCCCCTCCTGCAAAAAGTTCTGCAGGCGCCCAAGACTACAGCGCGTACACTGAACCAAAGTTTCACGCTGAAGCATGAGCAATTGCAAATGAAGGACTTGCTAAGAGTCCATGTATAGCAGCTTGAGGTGAATTCAAGCTCGCAACCTTCCAACTCCAAGGCACCGAACATACCCCTACACCACCAGTCCACCATGCCCCACATGTGCGCCTAAGTCGTGTGTGTATGAACTATACCGGCAGTCACAGATGCATCCATTCTAAATAAAAATAATTTTATCGAGAATGCCGCTCCAATCCACAATATATCTGTCAGTGTGACGCGAATGAAAACATCAGTTACTGACTTCTGACTGTACTCGGTGATAAATTCCCATTTGATGGATGAGTTCAAATTGACATCTGCTGCTGCAATGCAATGGTCATTGCGGTGGTTTGATCAAGGAATGCACTGGGTGTGAAGCGGACAATGCCGCTTAGTCATGGTTCAGTGGACGCCGATCTATCTGTGATCTATCTATCTGTGCACGTGGAAACTTATGGATATTTAGAGTTGACTGGATTGCCTGTCACAATTGATTTGTGCAAGTTTTCCTTTGGCTGTCTCAGTTGGTGAAGCAACATATGTAACAAATATTTCACATTTATTTGAGCTGTTTTATTCTTTTTGTCAACTGATGGGATGCATGTATGCATGTATGCATTTTTGTAAGTTTATGCAAGTATGTATGTATGTATGTATGTATGTATGTATGTATGTATGTATGTATGTATGTATGTATGTATGTATGTATGTATGTATGTATGTATGTATGTATGTATGTATGTATGTATGTATGTATGTATGTATGTATGTATGTATGTATGTATGTATGTATGTATGTATGTATGTATGTATGTATGTATGTATGTATGTATGTATGTATGTATGTATGTATGTATGTATGTATGCATGCATGCATGCATGCATGCATGCATGCATGTATGCATGCATGTTTGTATGCATATATGTATGTATGCATGTATGTATGTATTTGTGTGTGTATGTATGTATGCATGCATGCATGCATGCATGTATGTATGTATATATGTATGACATTGTATGTATGTATGTATGTATGTATGTATGTATGTATGTATGTATGTATGTATGTATGTATGTATGTATGTATGTATGTATGTATGTATGTATGTATGTATGTATGTATGTATGTATGTATGTATGCATGTTTGTATGTATGTATGTATGTATGTACATGTGTTAGTTTGATGTGTTTTTACATTGTGTGTACATGTACGTAACAGTGTATAAGCTTACTCTTGTGTAGGCCTATGTATTTGTGCAAGTATAATTACATGTGTGTATGTTGTGAAACATTTTTATGGTGCAATCTGAGTACATCTTTCATGTTTGCTATTGAAAACAGCTGAGTCTGTAGTTATATAAGGCAATATTTCTACAAGCTTTTCTGTATTGAGACCGTCATTTTCAAATATCGCTTGGGTGTCCCACCTTTTCCAGTATGAAGGACACTTAAAAGATACTTTGAGGAAATAACATTTCCTTTCCCTATGTACCACCTCGCCTCTCCAGATCTTTCATATCCGCGCTGTGCTAATGCAAGTGGCATGTAAAAGCTGACCAAGGGTTTTGCACTAGTGAAACTCAGTCATGAACATCAGATAAGGGTCCTTGTATTTACTTCTCGTAGAACTTGTGGTGTGGTTGTCACCAGTGCAAGAGGTGTTACATACGTGAAAAGTCAATCTAATGCCTGCATATGTTATTCATTAACTGATATATTCACAAAAACTATATAGTAATCACTTGATATATTTACAAAAATTATATAGTAATCACTTGATATATTTAAAAAACTATATAGTAATCACTTGATATATTTACAAAAACTATATAGTAATCACTTGATATATTTACAAAAAAATATATAGTAATCACTTGATATACTTACAAAAACTATAATATTATAGTAATCACCTGATATACTTACAAAAACTATATAGTAATCACTTGATATATTTACAAAAGCTATATAGTAATCACTTTATATACTTACAAAAACTATATAGTAATCACTTGATATATTTACAAAAACTATGTAGTAATCACTTGATATATTTACAAAAACTATACAGTAATCAGTTAAAAAATCAGTTGATACATTTACAAAAACTACATAGTAGCCTAATCACTTGATATACTTAAAAAACTGACTACTTATGTAGTATTGAGATCACTAGTAAGATCGTCATGAGGATTTATGTAATTTAAAAGTATGATCACGACCAATCCCGTCTGCTGACTCAAAAGAACAACGTGAACGAATATGAAAATTGCAACTCCAGCAAATATGCTAAAGACTTGCTTTGATTAAATCAATTCTCTCTTATTTATCTAAATGCTTGCCGCCGTCCGAGCGTGCCTCTGCAGCTTGGGACGACGGAAAGCACATTGGCAAACGATTCATTTCCAGATGTCCATCCTTTTTACCTGACTTTTGCTCTCCAGTCCTTCCTTGCATCTGCGGGGGTATAGGTACAATCCGTGGGTACAATTCTCGTGGAACCTACGAACAAAAGGACCAGTGGACATATACGCATAGGCAATTTCCCGGCAAGCTGTTCTAATTGAATAACAGAGGCTGCAGTTTTATATCGTCCTCGTGTCTCATGGCAAATACTGGGACGAACAGTAGATTGCAATCCGCTTAAATTCTTTCTCTCTTTGGGGAAAACTAAAACGGTTTGAAAGTGAGATTAGTTCTGACCAAGTTGTTGTTTTTTTACGAAACAGATGAATTAAGTTTATGAGTTGAATTTCGTTATTGTTCTCTAATTGTAATGAATTGAATGGATACCAAGTCATTGATGTCTCTGCTTTATGGGTGTGTTTGGGTTCGTGGTCTTGCAAATAATATCCCCACAGAGTCCAATTATTTATTTTATTGAGAACCTCAATCAATGTACCCATGTTGGGAAGGCTGCTTGAACACAAAACTGCCATTGATATTCTGTTACATAGTTCACTCTGAGCTTGGAAAGACAGCAGAATTTAGTACAGTTGTATTGTATTTTATTGTGCATAAAGGCTACAATGCGTCAGCATAAGTTTTGCGATGCAAGATATCAATAATTACAAATTAAATGCTCCTCAGTCCTGGATGATCTTGATCTTCAATATACACGTAGCTTTCTTGTGCACTGGTCTATCTCTCATTGTGGACCAATTGTATACTCAAACAATTACTGTTTCCTTTGTATTAACTGTTAAATTGTGCAGGTCTATTTTATTATTGTTATTATTGTATTACAATGTCATGGTATCTATATAAATTTGTATAGCACCTCTCACAGTGCGCACTATTCAGAGGTGCTCTCAGTGGGAGATACCAAGAGAGAAAAAGTGGTCATTAGACAGCGAAAAGAGACAGTTGGCCCACACATGACACATCTAAGGCGGAAGCTCGTTATTATTATCATTATTATTATTATTATTATTTTTATTATTATTATTATTATTATTATTATTATTATTATTATTATTATTTCTTTATTTATTGCCCTGAGGTACTATGTTCCCCAGGGACTAATAAATTATAAAAGCAATGTATCTGGACCAACTGAATGTCTTCCATTTTGGGCGTGAGTTATTAATATTATTATCATTGTTGTTGTTGCTGTTGTTTGTACTGTTACCGGATATGAATTTCATGATTGAGCAACTCAATGCAATGATGAAGCACCAAACTACAGCGCTTCCTACAGGCGCCCTTGTAACGGCATGGCTGTGTTACGGCGCCATAGAAATCGTCATTGTTATTATTATTATTATTATTATTATTATTATTATTATTATTATTATTATTATTATTATTATTATTATTATTCCTAATTACAAGTGATGTAGTCACCCAAGGTCCCAACACGGCAACCGTCTCCGAAGAGGCGTGAACCCTCGCCCTCCCATTCCCAGGCGAGCTCTCTAACCAGTCAGCTACCATGTCCCAGTCATTGAGCACCTCAAGCTAGTTAATTATGTATGCTGCACTAAGGAGATCTTCTACTAGGCTCCTTGTTCGACACTTTCTCAACACGTATGCGCGCACGCCATTGTTACGCACGTGCTGTTAATTATAAATACTCATATTACCATATTTTATCGTGTAATTCGTATTCAGTCCGGTTTTAGAACGCGACGGTGCTGAGTAGACTTGAGTCTGTTGCAGTAAAATCTGTACTTCAGTAGTAACGCTAGATGAAGAGAATTGCTGTGCGACAATAATAACCTCGGTGGTTGGACCAGGACCATGCAGCGAGCGGTCTCATTAAAATAAGAAAGAGACGCTCGACAGTGAATTGACGTTGGTGTCGGATCTATGTTGATTAGTGTTTTCAAACCTTCGGCCCCGCATTAACTGGACGGCTCCGTTCAGTGTCCAATCATCGTTCGTTCGTTCGAAGGAACTGGAAGTTGCATTAACCCAAGTCATTCATAGCATCTGACCTCAATCTCAGCCTCTGCACTCGGCCATCGCCGTTTATTTGTCACTCATTTGTAAAACTCATTTATTCGGGATTCGCGGCTTGGCGGTGGCGAGGAGGCTGGGTAATGGTTCGGCTTCTGCTGCCGGTTAGTTATCAGAGTGTTACAGGTTTAGTGGAGTAAAAAAACTCATTCAGTTACTGACTCATTCATTTATCATTCATTCATTCATTAAATCATTCATTTATTCATTCATTAAATCATTCATTCATTCATTAAAATCATTCATTCATTAAATCATTCATTCATTCATTAAATCATTCATTCATTCATTACATCATTCATTCATTCGTTCATTAAAATCATTCATTCATTCATTCATTCATTAAAATCATTCATTCATTAAATCATTCATTCATTCATTCATTAAAATCATTCATTCATTAAATCATCCATTCATTCATTAGGCCTAAATCATTCATTCATTCAATCATTCATTCATTCATGCATTCATTCGTTCACTCAGATTCGTTCATTCAGTCAGTCATTCATTTGCTCATTCATTAGATCATTCATTCATTCATTCGTTCGTTCATTCATTCATTTATTCATTCATTCATTCATTCTATGGACTTGTATAGCGCCCCTTCAAGATATCTACTCAGGAGCGCTCCCAGCCTAGCAACGGCAAAATAAAAAAGACTTGAGAGATTTACGAAGCAAAGTTTGATTGGTCAGATGTTATAAACGCAGCTTTGAAGGGAGGTCATTCCAGATGGGCAGACCTGCAACCGAGAAAGATGTTTCATGATATTGTATGAGATTGTAAAAGAAGATACAAGCAACACCATTTAATCACAGTCTCTTCCTTTTTTATTTTTAAATATTAGACATGAAAAGATAATAAGACTTCCCTGATTTGTTGATGAGACAAATTGCTGTTAGTGCTGCGCTGGTTACTGAATTGGAACTTCTTTTAATCTGGCTATTGATTAAAATCGACCCAGTAAAGAATGTTGAGAGGCTTATAAGGATGTATGAACATTGCTTGTGAATAAACTGGTGCCCTCAAGTGGCGCTTTAGAAGTTTGGAGATTACGATTATGATTATGAGTATTGAAGGACTGCAAAGAGAAAGACCCAAGGCTCTTGTAGGCTATTTGCGTGTGTCTGTGTGTGTATATATGTATGTTATAATTTTTTTATGCATGCATGTGTGTATGCATATAAGAATGTATGTATAATGTAAGTAGTGTGTGTGTGTGTATGTATGTATGTATGTATGTATGTATGTATGTATGTATGTATGTATGTATTATTATTATTACGTATGCGTGTGTATCAAGGGACACTTTATCCATCTGACCTTCAGACTACCTAAAAAAGCTATGGTGGGGAACTTCAGAGAGTTTAAATCGGTGGCTATGTTTTTTCCATGTTTTTTGTGGCTGTGGTGCATGCTTCTCATTTACAGGTGATTAGTTTGCTGACAACTAAAGCTTGAGAGAGAGAAAGAGAGACAGACAGACGGACAGACGGAGACGGAGACAGACGGAGACGGAGACAGGCGGAGACGGAGACAGACGGAGACAGACGGAGACGGAGACAGACGGAGACGGAGACAGACGGAGACGGAGACAGACGGAGACGGAGACAGACATACAGACAGATAGATAAACAGAGCCAGAGACAGAGAGATACAGAGGGAGAAGGACAGATACAGAGACAAAGATGGATGGACGGACAGATACATGGACATGATGGATGGGTGTGTGAGTGGATAGATGGAAAGATATATAGATGGAGAGATAGAGGTATGGAGTGAGGAGGGAGTGGGATGGATGGATGGAGGAGTGGGAGGAAGAGCGGAGGAGAGAACTAGAGACAGAGAGAAAGAGATACGTGGACATGGTGGAATACAGACAGTGATTGGGAAGAAAGTGAAAATCCAGGAAAGGGAGAAGTAGAAAATGGCGATGATGATGCGGCTGCTACTGCTGCTGATGATGATTTTGATGAGGAGAAGGTCGAAGAGGACGAGGAGTAGGAGGAGGGAGAGGGTGATAGGAGGAGGAGGAGGAGAGGAGAGGAGGAGAAGAAACAGGAAACAAACAAGGAGGAGGAAAAGAAGAAGAAGAGGAGGAGGAGGAGGAAGAAGGAAAGAAAGAGGAGGGGTGTATAGGAGGAAGAGAAAGAAGAGTTAAGCCAAAGAGACAGCATTAGGAATGAAGTGTTAGGTTGTACATCATTTCCTAAGCCTTGGCATATATAAGGTTAAACACCAGCAGTTATCTCTGCCTCTCTGCCTTATCTTCCTCCCTCCTTCGGAATGATTTGCCTGCTTGTTGGCATTGGTCAAGACCTTTCTCCCTAGCGGTCGCTGGGCTGTGAGCGCCTCTGAGTAGGCTTCTTGAAGGGGCGCTATTATGCAATTTCGGAATGAATTATCTGCCCAGTACCAGGTCCTGGTAACTCTTTAACTCAGTCAATTAACTCCTTACCGCTGCTTAAAATAGGGCACGTAAGTATAGTGCCAAAATCTCAAAGAAAATTCTGCCTTGATAGAGATTTGAACCCAGGCCTTTCGTTTGCCATTCATCATGCTGACCACTAGACTCTAGACATCCCAAAACTGTCTGGGTCGTTGGCAAGGTCTGTCTTATTGGAAAGGCATTCTGTCTGGCCTTTTCTGCTGGTATAATATATACATACATACATACGTCATAATAATAATAATAATAATAATACATACATACATACACACATACACACATACATACATACATACATACATACATACATACATACATACACACATACATACATACATACATACATACATACATACATACATACATACATACACACATACATACACACATACACACATACATACATACATACATACATACATACATACATACATACATACATACATACACACATACATACATACATACACACATACATACACACACATACATAGTACATACACATCTTTACATTTGCACACGGATGCTGTAGAAAGGCGTGAATATAATGTATGGATGAATTTTCTCCCATCAATGATTGATCCTCTGACAGAGGACTTGGTCAGGCACTCAAGCACAAAAATCCATCCTCTATCGGATAGCTTTCAAGTGTAGCATTGCAGTATCTGTTTGCCCACACTCAAATCGGGTCAGTTTCCATTCTGTTTACCAGGTACTTTGCGTAACTTATCGTGACTTTGGGAGTTGGGACAAGTTTACACAGTCATATGTGTGCTTGCCACATAATGAACAGTCCTAGAGGAATATCCCATTCCAATAAATCACGTTTTATTAATGTGATTTAAGTTTATACATTTAAAAGAAATTCACAGCAGGCTGAAAATGTAGGCATAACATTTATTGAACCTCATTTTCATTTGTTTAAAAACCGCGTGAGAAATTCTTTTGGCTGATAAAAAAATTCTGTTTCAATGTAGTTACTAGTTAGTGATTAAATTGCAATTGTTGATGATTGTAATAATGACTACATTGACAATGATGATTACTTCAACTATTGTTGCTGCTATTACCACTGCAACTAGGCCTACATGAGCTACCCTAATTTCATTATTACTACAACTAATACCACTTCCACTACGTTCAGTACCAATATCACTAATACACCATTGCTGTGGGTACTATTGGTCCTACTATACTGCTTGTGCTACTAATAATGCTGCTGCTCTTGCTGCTGCTGCTGCTGCTACTACTACCACTGCTACTACAGCTACTACTACTACGGTCTACTATTACTGCTGCTATTACTTACTACTAGCCTACGTCTCAACTTTCTACACTCCTAGACTATTGCCATAATACTACTATTGCTAACAGTTATTATAATAATGATGATGATGGTAGATGTAAATATTATGATAATCATAATCATAACACGATATCCGGGTCTTTACCGTCTAAGTCATTTTGTGCGAGCAGCTGTATAATATAATTGGAGCCATCGCTTGTGTTCATTGACCCGTTCAGCACGGAGAAGACTTGTCATTCCCGATGATCTGTAGTCTGTCTCTCTTACCGACTTCTGAATCTTACGTTCGGGATTTACTCTGCCTCACTGCCTCTGTATGCGAACAGCGATAGTAAGTAAGATACGATCCGAAGATCATGATGAACTCATTTAACTAGCATCCCAAGTGGGTGTTTGGGGATTGGAGGATATCGGCGGAAAGGGAGTCCGGTAATAAATCAGGTTCAACCCGGGAGACATAATTCATTTCATTTCTTGGAAAAAATTTCTAGCAATCATCCGCCAGACTCTGAACTTACTGTGGATGAGTCGCTAATGCTGTTCTCCGTTTAAATATAGCAAGTCCTGATGATGCTGTCTATATAGGATTGGTAATTATTGCTGCGTGAATATGCCTTTAATTGATCGCCAAGAGAGCCTGACCCTGCTAATTGCCTGCTATTTTAGCCGCGGCTTTGCTGGTCGTCTGCTGGATAAATGGCGCTGCTTTCGTGCCGTACTCTCGGCCGAAGATTGAGCTGTGCTGCCTGTGCAAAGCGTAGGCATGTACGTCGCTGACGTTCGTACGACCAGAGGTGGAGACTTAGGAGGGACAAGGGGACACGGTTTACCTCACATTTTTCGTGGGGGAACGGAGCTGCTTCTATTCCCCCAATATTTCAGAAATATTTCATAAATGCCATTGTAAATGTTTGCAGTGTTCGCCTACTATTAGGCTTGGTATGAAAAACTGATTCTAGCAGGTTCTATGTAAGCATTCTTACACTGTCAAAAACTCAGAGTGTAATTGAAAATTTGCCACCCCGGCTGGTTTTTGGATGCCCCAATATCTTATGTTTCAGCGATTTAACTTTTGAATCACATTGATTTTACTATGTTTACTGACGTCTTGCCATATTTATTACTGTCTTCTTAAATGTGATTTTATGCTTCAAATATAATTTTGCTGCTGTCTGGAATGTACTATGACCTTGTCGATTTATGTACCCAAATACCCAAATGCCCGATCTTCGTATTACCCGTAAATGCTTTCTTGGTGCATGGCATAAGTGTTCAGACAGTCAGTAGCCTACTTCATATTTTCCACTTTGCTTGCTAGAATGGGCCATTGACTGCTGCCAGTGCATGGGGGTCAATGCAACGTACGTGTAGGTATATATTTTATGTATGCAGACACGTAATATATCAGATTTAATTTGGTGCTCCTTAAAGCGTTGCACACTTGCCTGTCGACTGCAATTTAAGTTATTAATGGAAAACCGGTTGTCATAATGGATTATGAATAATGGAGAAGTCTGAAGGTCTCAATGGGACAGTGATGTTTTAAATATTCTACTGGAAAGTGAGGAAACCGTTGGTCAGAATAATTATAGTTTGTGACTTTTTACAGACTGAGTTCCCTTGAGCACAGAAGGAGTATACAAAGATCTATATTGTGTTCCTGGTAGTTTATCGTATGTAAGGACATTTGTATTTAAGACGGAGCTACAACAATTTTATTGATCAATCAATCTACGTATACCAGTCCTGTCCCTTTATTTTAAATAATTCAGCTGACACAGATGCAACTTCGACAGATGATATTGTTGATGGTATTTGCGGAGGCAGTCACAACGCAGAATTATGTTAGAAGCTGTGTGTTGAACAGGTGAAATGGAGTTATGATGATCTTGAATAAGTGATGGGAAGTTATGTGGTCTATGGCTTGAAGATTTTTATCGGGTGCTACAGAGGGGAGGAACCAAAGTATGAAGGACGTCGTTGTCATCATCAGCAACCGTGGGCTCAGCGCCCGTAGATGTCCGATGCCTTCTTCACCAGGTCCTTCCAATTTCTGATATCCAGTGCAGCTCTGCTCAGCTCTTGAAGCGAAGCTCTGCCCCAATCGGAGATGTCGTCGAGTCATTCCCTGTGCAGCCTTCCTCTCCTATTTTTCCCGTCCATACGTCCGAACATCAGTGCTTTGATCTTTCTGCTGTTATCCACTCTGCAGATGTGCCCGAACAATCCTAGTTTCCTGCTGATCAGCTTCTGCATGATGTTTTCCTTCAGCTGTACTAGTTTGTATAGTTATGTGTTGTTTACCTTTTGCATCCACCCTATTCTTAGTATTTTCCTGTAGCACTTTCTTTCGAAGGCCATGAGTCTTTGTTTGATATATTTCGTTATCACCCAGGCCTAGCACCCATATAGCAGAGTGCTGAAAATGCATGTCTGTAGCACCTTATTTTTTCTTTTCCGTCCCTATGGCTTTGGTTCTCCACACTTTCTCCATTGCCTTCAGTGCTGTTGCTGCCTTCGTCAACCTAGTTTGCACCTCCCTCCTGACGTCCAGGTCATGTGTCGTGTTGCTCCCGAGGTATGTGAAATGTTCAACGTTCTCCAGCGGGTTTTCGTCTATGACTAGTATGAAGGACGTGATTAGCATCATGTAGGATGTAATTAGCATCATTGTTGTGGGGTGCTGTGGTGTAGGGACATATTCGGTGCCTTGGAGCCAGAAGGTTGAGGTTCGAATCCACCTCAAGCCGCTGCGTAGGAACTCTTGAGTAATTGCAATTGCTCATGCGTTTTGCCGTGAAACTTCGATTCAGTGTTCGCGCTGTAGTCGGTAGCGCCTCTGAATAGAAACTTGCTGGGGCAATAAAGCAAGTGCTCATACATAGGCCTACGTACATACATTGTTGATGGCTAGAAAAGTCTATCACTAGTTCATATATGTGGTAATGTCAAATCATAATGCCTTCTGATTCTCAGATCATAGTCCTACAGTGTTCCCGATCACTTCAGAATATTATTGATCTGTCGTTTTTCTCCGAAAGCAAAAGAATTTCAGGATCCCCCCCCATCCTCCTCCCCCCCCCGTTCACCGCGATTATCCTTCAAATGCTGTTGGCTATTGGTTTCTGTAGAAAGAAACCCTGCAACAATTTCTTAAATGTCATATCTAATTTTGCCTGGAAAATTTGATTTTAACTCGGTGCCCTCATTTATAGTGAAAGCACTGTGGGGTCGATGAAAGAAATATCCTGCACGATGCGCATGATTACTTTGTAGAAGGATTGAATAATGCAATTGAAAATTATTTGAAGAATCATTTTTGGTATTATTTGTGAAACGAAATGAGTTTATTTCATCAAAATGTCAATCGGAGTTGGCCTAAGAATATTGAATGTAGCTCAGACATTTTAAAGTTTCGGAAAATAGGGCTGGTATTGATAGCTTAAGAATAGTGTATTGATACTATTGTGTTGGTTAACTTAAGGAAGTGAACTAGATAAGTCTACGTCGAAACTGCAGGAATATGAAATTCGGCACTAATGCCAGCATTCGCACCAAACTTGGCTGTACGGTTCTACCAGTTTGCCTTTTTTGTTTTTGGTATTGAAATTCGTTTGCTGCTCATGTCTCTCCTACTTACTACTTGTGGGGCGCGGTGGTCTAGTGGTGGCGTCGTTGCCTTGGAGCCGGAAGGTCCGAGGTTCGAATCCACCTCCCCGCGTAAGGACCTTGGGCAAGTCCTTCACTTACAATTGCTCAGCGCTTCGGCGTGAAACTCCGATGCAGTGTCCGCTCTGCATCGGGAGCGCCTCTGAGTAGAGAGCTTGAAGGGGCGCTATAACAAGTGCACATACATACATACATACATACATACATACTTACAGTTACATTTTCACCATGGAGAGCTGGTCAAACTTCTGCCAAAGTGACAGCAGAGAGCTGAACAATTCAACTAGCAATTTGTGTAAACCTAATGTGATTTGCTCTACATACTTATGTAATTGTAATTAATTCACGAATTTATTTAGCTCATTTTATATGCTTTGTAAATTGTACCTGACAAAACATAGCCATATGGGATCGAGTCCAATGGTTATCAAGCCCTTATGTAAGGACAACAAAGAAAAACCATAGAGATCGTGTTGTTGGTTGCCAACTCGCATCAGATAGCCGCACGGCACACCTATTTTTTTAGTGACTTTCACTTTAGAACTGAGTTCGTGGAACTGAGCTGATGTGTTTTGCCAATGTAAGAAAGGAAGCCAGAGTCAGCCGCGAAAGAATTGGGTAGACGAAGCTTTCTAATAATGGACAGGATGTTGACAAAAATTTGTTTCCTTTGGAAATCAATGCATTATGTGGATAATCCGGAGTTGGGGAATATAAGGAATTTGACGCTTCAGCACATTATCGTCGGAAATAGGTTTAACTCGTTGCTTAAGATAGACTTGAGACGGAAATTAAATTATCCAGCAGTCGTGGCGCCATCATAGAGGTCGCAGAAGGTCAACTTTTTACCTGCTTATTTTTACTTTAGCCAAATCCTCACCTGCCTTAGTTATTTCCTGCCAAAAGTTCATATTCATTGGAGTTTTTAAATTTTCTTTACGTATTATTTCTTCGACCTGCTACTTAGCTCTAATGACCCTGACGTGCCCTATTTTCATTCTTGATCTGCCTTATTTTCTGCCAAAAATTCATTGGAATTTTCATATTTTGTTTATGTTTAATTTCCGTGACCTACTCACTAACTCTTAATGACTCTGACGGGACCTGCTGAAATTCTACACCTGTATTATCAATAATACCAGCAGCTTACAACCTTGAGCAGCTTCTATGTTTTTCTTTGCTTCCTTGTGACATACAGTGATACAGAGCTCTAACCTACAGACATCAACAGCGTCA